>CM045741.1:12217500-12280000 GCA_024760905.1 Plotosus lineatus | reverse complement strand
AATGAACTGAACTGAACTCACACCTAAGGGAGATTTGGAATCGCTCATTAACCTACTGTGCATGTTTTTGGACTGTGGGAGGAAACCGGAGTACCCGGAGGAAACCCACACCAGTACGGAGTGAACATGCAAACTCCACACAGAAACAACGAACTGGGTATCAAATCCAGGTCCGTTTTACTGCGAGGCGGATGTACTAACCACTACACCAACGTGCCGCAATTATAGATACTGTATATGCCATATATGACGTATATTATATATAACTGGGTAACACATTTATCAATGCAAAGTTTCAGTGTACAAAGTAAATACAAACTAATGCATTAAACCAATAAAGAACTAAAAAAGTGTGATATATCTCCCATTTCTCCTTTCCAGCACGTTTCTAAAAGAAATGGCACCCTACCATGCACAGACAGCTATACAGGACACAATGATCTCTTCTTATTGTTGTTGGTGTCGTCTTACAGTTTTCTGTTGTAACGAACACAGTGTCCTAACACCTCAGATCTGTAGAGGAGCGCACAATAAAGATGATGAAATATTTGGAGGCACGTATCGTTCATAGTAGATCATTTTCAAAAGTAGAAAACTTCAGGGACAAAGTACAAAAACAATATTACATAAAGCTAAGAGATCACAATGTACAAAACTAACACGAATATCCAGGTGTACAGGCGTTCCTAATAAAGTGGACAGCGAGTTTCTTTATTGTTTCTTGAAAAAGAAATCTTGGCAAAGAAACGATGTAGCTTTTATAATAAAAGTTATGAAAATTATTTCATTTATTATTCAGAAAATAATTAATCTGTCCTATCATTTGTCAAACTGTTTAATTCTGTTCTGGTCTCAGGAAGAATGGAACCTATCTCAGTGGTCGCTGGGCAATGGTAGGGCACACCCTGCAGAGTTTACCAGTCCTTTGCAGGGCCAAAACACACACACACACACACACAACCATTTACACTCACACATCCATTAATTTTCTTATCTGCTTAATCTTCTATCTACGTCTACATCCAATCACGAGGGACGGACGTCCATAACCTGAAACTATACAGGGTCACGGTGAGGTTGGCACCCTAAGGGCACTTCAGGACAGCAAATTAACCTAATGTGCATGCCTTTCGAAACTGGAGTAGGGGGGGAGGTGGGGTCAGATGATCAGTGGGGTAAGATGTTCACCCCCTGTTCCTATCTGTCTGTCTTCCTTTCAGCTTTTTCCCTTTTACTTGGGAGTCGCCACAGCGAATCATTTGATTCGCACATTTGATTTGGCAGAAGTTTTTACGTCGGATGGCCTTCCTGTCACAACCCTTTTTTAACAAGGGACAGAAACACGCTGACGACTTTGCAGCTACTCTTTACGAAAGTCAGCAATGGTTCTTTTACATGCCTCTCACCATAGACAGTGAGGGACATGGCCCGCCTTTGATAACCCAGTTAGCTGCACTGGGGGGGGACAGTGACAACCTTGTGGAGAGTGGAACTCGAACCCCCAACCTTTGGATCAGCGATCCAGCGCCCTATACCACTAGACCACCACTGCCCCTCTTCCCTGTTCCTATCTACGAAATGAAATCTATAGATTTGTGCTGCCACCTACTGTTGGGTGTTTACACTTCCTGTCTTGTAGAAGAACCATACTGCATTTTAAAAGCACGTTTGTGAAATATCACCAAACCATTGGTTTTCTGAGGGCAGTGGTGGCCTGGTGGTAAAGGTCACTGGATCACTGAGCCTAAGGTTGAGGGTTCAAGTCCCACTCTCCACAAGGTTGTCATTGTCCACCCCAGTGCAGCTAACTGGGTTATCAAAGGCCGGCCATGTCTGTCACTGTCTACGGTGTGAGGCATGTAAAAGAACCACTGCTGACTTTCAGCAAGAGTAGGCTGGAAAGCCGTCAGTGTGTTTCCGCCCTGTGATGGCCTGGCGAGCTGTCCAGGGTGTACTCTTCCATTGCTCGGAGTCAGCTGCGATGGGTGCCAGCCTCCCCGTGACCCTAATTAGGATTAAGTGGTTACAGATGATGATTATGAACCATTGATTTTGAAACGTCTGAGTAAACCTTTGGCATTGCAGATGATTTCTGTTTTGTTTTGTTATATCTATTTATTTGTAATATTTAGGCACTAAGACATAAACAAATCTAGTTCATGATGATGTTTTTCATGCTTTAAGCCTACAGTATTCTAAAAATTAATATGGCTCCCAGTGGGTAAGATGATCACTAGTAGTTGGGGCATGTTGATCAGGGGGATCAACTTACCCCATACCCTTATGCCATTATATATACAGTACACCATGATTTGTATGAAAATGATGCTTTTTATTATAATTTAAGAACATAATAATGTATGTATAATAATTATTATTATCATTCACTCTATGTAACCGCTTAATCCTAATTAGGGTCACAGGGAGGCTGGCGCCTATCCCAGCCGACTCCGACCAAGGGCAGAGTACACCCTGGACAGCTCGCCAAACCATTGCAGAGCGGAAACACTCTCGAGCTGTCCAGGGTGTACTCTGCCATTGCTCGGAGTCGGCTGCGATAGGTGCCAGCCTCCCCATGACCCTAATTAGGATTAAGCGGTTACAGAAAATGAACTGGACAGACAAAAATTTTGATTAGCAAATGTTTATTGCGGAATATTTTATGAAATTATAGTTTTAGTTTTTATAAACTGAGAACTGAGGGGCGTTTTCTTGAACGTGTAATCTGCTTGGCTGATCATGTGACCCCATCTAGGGCATCAATTTATCCTACTTGTGGTGTAAGTTGATCAGTTGGTGATACTTTATAAATACTTGAATTTCAGGTAGTTATCGTAATGCACCTATTTACTTTTTGCTCAGTGATAAACAAGTGTGTGAAGGTCTTATTGGAAAACAATGTTTATAGTTCAGTTAATTTTCTGTTACCGCTTCATCCTAATTAGAGTCGCGAGGAGGCTGGCGCCCATCCCAGCTAACTTCGAGCGAGGGCAGAGTACACCCTGGACAGCTCGCCAGGCCATCGCAAGGCGGAAACACGCTAACGGCTTTGCAGCCTACTCTTGTCGAAAGTCAGCAATGGTTCTTTTACATACCTCTCACCATGGACAGTGAGAGACATGGCCGGCCTTTGATAACCCAGTTAGCTGCACTGGGGTGGACGGTGACAACCTTGTGGACAGTGGGACTCGAACCCCCAACCTTTGGATCAGCGATCCAGTGCCTTATACCACTAGACCACCACTGCCCCATTTTTTTTTTATAACTAAAAAAAAAAAAATTTCAGTCCATGTGCCCAAAATATGAAAAAAGGATCATCTTGCCCCGCTCTCTCCTACCCAGAGGAAATCCACCCAAGCACGGGAAGAACATGCAGACTACACCCAGAAATGGGTGGAGGAAGTGGTTGAGGAGAGGAATGTCTGGACCTGATTTCTTAGGCTGCTGCCCTGATGACCCAACACCAGATTAAACAGAAGAAGAAGAAGAAGAAGAAGATGATGATGATGATGATGATGATGATGATGATGTCTACATTGAACAGACATAAAAAAATTGTTTTTTCCTTCCAACACTTTACCTTCTGATGAACGAGGGTGTATTGATTCATTCATATTCTGAATCACTAAATCTAATTTAGGTCGCAGGCAGGCTGGCGCCCATCTCAGACAAAGGTGTACCTGATACTTAATTTTGCTTTAAAATGCCAATAAAGCCATTTTAATCAAATATTTCCAGCAACACACTGCGTGTCTTCCCTGCAGCAGTTCCCATGTCACCCACCAAACATGACAGGCGTCTCTATGGCAGTGTCTCTAATCTCAACTGTCTTAACTTTAATACAAACAGCGTTCAACAGTATACATTTAAATAATGACCAGCGTGGCGCAAACCGGTCCGTCCCATTTTATAATCAAGGTTGAATTCGTTATGACGTGATATAGCCGACGGTCAGTGGAGGTCAGTGGAGTAATTGCAAGATGTTCAATTCCTTCCTTTTTAATAATTCGGCTAAAGATTTCCATTGATCTATTTCTTACTGCCGGCAGAAGGCTTGTTCTGTAACCAGAGCTTGACCGAACCTCTTCATTCGTATTATGGCTTGTTCGTTCGTCACACTTCCATTATGTGCCTCAGGATGCACAACTCTGCGACATAGTGGTCTGATATCCGAAGCTCGGAAATCTCTGATCGATATGTAGGAACAGAAATGACATAGCGCCAACAATCTGCAAACTACTGCAAACAATCATCTTCAGTTTATATAGTGGGATAAGGATTACAGCACCCATTTCAGATGAATTTGGGTGAGGGCGGGGCATTTGATTTGATAAGCTAGCGTTTGATGACTTAGTCAGCTGCACTGTGGGTACAGTAGTGACAACTCGGTGTTAGTGTGGCTTGAACCCTGACCTTCGGAACAGTAAGCCGGCACCCTATCCCTTGGCCACCAGTGCCCTTATATAGAACATATTCTGGGTAATTCATTACCGTCAGCATGTGAAACAAGGCACTGACAATGTTTCCAGCTGTACTCACTCACGAATTTGCTGAACCACTTAATTCCAGTAGGGTTACAGGGAGGCTGGTGCTTATCTTAGTCAACACTGAGTGGAGGCGACATACAACCTTATCAGTTCACCAGACCATCACACACACACACACACACACACACACATACACAACTATTTCTACTCGCACTTTCACCCAGGGTCAATTTTGAACAGTCTACTAGCCTAATGTGCATGCTGGACCTAATGGACTGTCGGAGGAAACTGGAGTATTTGGAGAAAACCCACACAAGAATGGGAAGAACATGCAAACTCCAAGCAGAAATTCCAAAGCTCAGGAATCAAACTCAGAAGCTTCTTGCCGTGAGCTCGACTTGCTAAACACTACACCAGTGTACCACCCATTTACAGCTATTCATCATCATCATCATCAGTTCATTTTCTGTAACCGCTTAATTGGCGCACGTCCCAGTCGACTCCGGGCGAGGGCAGAGTACACCCTGGAGAACTCGCCAGGCCATCGCAGGGCGGAAAAACGCTGACGGCTTTGCAGCTACTCTTGTCGAACGTCAGCAATGGTTCTTTTACATGAACCTCACACCATAGACAATGGAAGACATGGGACAGTGACAACCCTTGGTGAGTGGGGCTTGAACCCCCAACCTTAGGATCAGTGATCCAGCACCTTTACCACTAGGCCACCATTGCCCTACATTGCCATTTACAGCTATATATTCCTTAAATAATTCTGACTTCATTCACACTTGGATGGTTGTTTTGGAAAACTGTGAAGTGCTTTCTCTATTTTTGGTTTTGATTACTGCACAGCAACAAAATCTCAATGAGATGCAAAGGTTAACAGTTGGACGTCAGGGAAATCAGTGCAGCATCAGTACCTCATTCTCTTTCTCTCTGATCAAGGCAGTTACATAAGAGTGCAATTTTCCACAGTGCCTCCATTCTGGAAGGTTACATCACTTTGCCTTACATTTTATACCAGGCCCATGACCAACATTTAATCATTTCCACATGTATGAGATAAAAAGGTATTTAACGGTATCAGACAGATCAAATCAAAACAGACTGATTTTCATGGCTTTTTGGGTGAATGGAAATGTTAAGCACTTGATTGTTGAAGTTCATTAGTTCATGATCCGATAATAAAGGCGATAATAAAGGCTGAAAGAAAATGAAAAAATAAACAAAATAAAATAACAGCAATTAATTTGTTGGGCTAAGCGTTGGGTGGCACGGTGATGTAGTGGTTAGCAGAAAGACAAAAAGGTCCTGGGTTCAGGTCCTGTTCTTGACATGCTGGCTGCATGATGTTTTCTTCAGGTGCTACAGTTTCCTCTCACAAGCCAAAGACATGCATATCAGATGAACTGGCGGTTCCAAATTTCCCCCAGGTATCAGTACCCCACCTTCACCAAGAGTCTGCTGAGATGGGCTCTCGCCTACCTGAGACCTGAATAGAATTTATTGGTTTAACCCAGGGGTGTCAAACTCGTGCCACAAAGGGCCATGTGGCTGCAGGTTTTTGTTTCAACCAAGCATCAGCACACCTGACTTGGCTCATTCAAACAACTGATAAGAGTCTTTAGGCATTTGATTGGTCAGTCTCTGGACGGAGAACACAGACTGACCAATCAACTGCCTGAAGACTCTTATCAGTAAGAATGAACTGAACTGAACATAGTATTCTCAGATTAGTTACTTACTACTGCCAATATAGATTCAGATACTGTTATGTCCATAAATATTTGGACATGGTCACAATTTGTATATGTTTCTTTCTATACAACATCAGAGCTGAATTGAAGTGAAGTAGACAACATAAAGTGACCCTGTAAATTCTTTAGCTGTAATGTAAAGGGTTTAACTAATCTATCTATCTATCTATCTATCTATCTATCTATCTATCTATCTATATAATATATATATTATTATATTTTATATATATATATATATATATATATATATATATATATATATATATATATATATATATATATATATATATATATAAAATGAAATGAAATAAAATTAAATTCAGAATGACTGGCTGACATGATATCATTGACATAATAGAAAGCATTCATTCCTTCATTCATTTGTGGAAACCTGCCTCAGCGAACTCTGGGTGAAGTCAGAGTACACCCTGAACAGCTCTACAGTCCAGCACAGCACCAACGCACAGAAACTCATTGCTCACACTCACACCAAGGGAAGCCACAGTAGCATAGCTGGACACATAGCAAAGCTGGACACTCCTAATAGAAACACCCTCGCCAAGCTCTGGTCCAAACCCAGGGCATTCCTTGCTGTGTAGCAACTGTGCTAATCACTTTGCCACAGTGCCATCATGATAGAAGACAGATTGCTTAAATATATAATTACAATTTTTTTTTTTTGAGTAGCCCATGCCACCCCTCCAACGATGCCACCCTAGGTGCCTGCCAATGCCACATGTTTCTAAATCTACCCCATTCATCTGTTAGTGATGGGATTGCAAAGACTATCATGACTGATTCTCTGGATTTTTTATCCAGATAGATCTGCATGAGAACTTTCAGATGATCCAGATGAAACTGATGAGAACTTTATTGTTTTTGTCTATCAATATTATATAATTCAATGCTACAGTGAAGAAACTAAATGATGAACCTACATGCTGTGGGTCTATACGTTTTATAACGTGACTGGTTATAAGGTGATGAGTGCATGAGGTCTGCCTGCATGTAAGTGCATGTGATATGTCACAGTTTTTTTTTTTTTCCACTGCTGACATGTGACACCATTTCGTTTCACCACCATCTCCTCACACTCTCAACTTCCACACTGTTTAATTATTAGCTTAGGAAATCTGAAATCTGGTGACAGAGACATGGCAGGGTGATGTGTGTTCAAGCTGATTGGCTCTAAAGAAACATACGGTGTGTGGAAAATGCTGTCTTTGAAAGGCTGCCAAACAAAGTAGTTAATCAACAAGTAGCGTTCCCAACCAATCAAACGCTTGTTTCCTGTCTTCTAAAATACTCTCATACAGTATCTCCAGATGAAGGCATCACTGATGTGTCATCAGTGCTGCCTTTTAATTATAAATCTGTATGGAAGCTATGGAAAGCAATGGAAAAAAATTCAAAAGATGGTAAATTAAGGTTCATATACAAATAATTGTTTGTAAAAGTTTTAATTGATCATTATAAATATCTGTTTGTAAAGATTTTCTGTAAATATAATTATAAAAATATAATCTTTAAATATAATTGAATGTTTTTTCTTTAAATAAATAACTACATGTAACCCTATAAATGTGATTGATATGATATGTGAGGCACCTCTTAGTGATGTCATAATTGTACTGTACTGATGTCACATGCTACCATTAAATGGCCTTTTAATGTTGGCAAGGGAATAAGGCAGCAACTTTGTTGTAACTTAGGTGGGGCCAGTGGTGTAGTGGTAAGGGTGCTGGGCTCATGATCAGGAGGTTGTGTGTTCAAATCCCAGTTAGACCCCCCCCCACTGTGCTAAGACCCCTGGGTAAGGTCTCAAGGTCTCACAAGTGTGCCTCTGACCACCCAGCAGTATAAATAGGTACTGGTAAAAAATATACCGGGAAGGTAACCTGCGATGGGCTAGCGTCCCATCCAGGAGGATTTGTACTCCTAGTTGCTTCACGCTATGGAAACTGGGGATAAGCAGCAGCCTGATGAGCCTCTAGGCTTGGGTGTCAAAAGCCCATTTACTTTTTTTGTTGTAACTTACTGTTGATATATTTAGCTTAGCATTCATATAGCATGGCAACGGCATTGTATTATTGTGGTTAGCATATTTACCTTACAGCAGGTGGAGTCTGACTGTTTTCCATGTGCTTACAAAGGTTTCTTCTGGTTACTCCAGTTTCCCCCACAGTCCAAAGACTTGCACCTGCTTCAAATTAGGCCAACCTTTCTCTCTCTCTCTCTCTCTCTCTCTATCTCTGTTTTTACTGAGGTACACGTGCTTCTTCTGGGATACCAATAATCCGGTTCTTTCTGCCTTCTAAGTCCTGTCATCCTGGTGTGCCACTGCTGGTTGGAGTGCTCATTTGTGAAGCCCCTTGCTCCAGTTGATGAAGATACTTTTAGACCTACAAGAGCACCTGGAGACTGTGAATATGAATTTTCGCTGCTGGTGATATAAAGCTCTTCTTTCCTTTTTGGCTTTTTCCCTTTCTCGAGAGTTGCCACAACGAATCATCTGATTCGCACATTTGATTTGGCATGGGTTTTTACATCGGATGCCCTTCCTGTCACAACCCTTTTATCAAGGGACAGAAACACGATGACGGCTTTGCAGCTACTCTTTACGAAAGTCAGCAATGGTTCTTTTACATGCCTCTCACCATAGACAGTGAGAGCCTTTGATAACCCAGTTAGTTGCACTGGGGGGACAGTGACAACCCAGTGGGGACTCGAACCCCCAACCTTAGGATCAGCGATCCTGCACCCTATCCACTAGACCACCACTGCTGGTGATATAAACTATTTTGCTAAAATGATTAAGGACTTACAGTACGGTATAACCAGTGGCTTTCATATTGGACTGTAGCGAGGTTTCTCTTACACTGTTCATATTTTTATCTGGATCCACCAAGATGAAGATGAGTTACCCTTTTTAGTCTGGTTCCTCTCATGGTTTCTTCCTTGTGTCAACTGAGGGAGTTTTTCTTTTCCGCCATCGCCATGGGCTTGCTCATTAAGGATTTGCAAGGTTTGTAGAAGAAATGTTTAAATTCCCTTTAGAATTTGTTTTTACTATGTAAAGCTGCTTTGCGACATTGTCAATGGTAAAAATGCTATACAAATATTTCATATTCATTGCAATAATAATTTTAATATTATTGTGTCCCATTCCATATGTCACTTCTGCATTAAACTGTTCTCTGAGTTTTTTCCTTACTTCAAAGCTGTTCTTGTTACCAAGGCAACAATTCTGTCAACACAAACCTTATCAGGATATAAACAAGGTTCGATCGCACACTTAGAAACATTATACCCCCATAAATCACACATTTCTACAAATATTCTCTTGGCAGCCACTCTATAAACAAAGCATCTTCATTTCAGCTGATCCTTTTTTCCATTCGTCATTCATTCTCCATTAGACTGCACTTCATGTAGTCACACCTTCTCACTGTTGACTCACATGAGTGGAACTTGATGTGGTCTTTTGAGTCACATCATATACTGTCAAATGGTGATATGTTCTGGGATGCTTTTTTTTTTTTCCCAAAATTGTTGTACCGAGTTTGATTTAAGTTAATGGAGCATACATGCTAGTGGAGTCCTTGAGTTAAATTAGCTTGAACTAGACTGAGCTACTTTCCTTTAATTATCTCCTTAAAGTGGTCCTCGTCATTGGATATTGGTTCTTACCAATATTTGTCATCGTTCCACCATTATGGCTTAACCATTACCCCAGTATTGTGTGCGAAACAATCTTCCACCACAATGTGTTAAAATTGCAGAAGATCAGCAGAAGGACAGACCAGAATTCTCAAATCTTGTTCATGAGATCACATGGAGGTTGGATTTCTTCTTGATTCTGATGTTTGATGTGAACATGAAATAAAGCTTGCAGCCTGGATCTGGATTATTTTATGCACTTCAGTATTGACATGTGATTTGCTAATTACATCATTGGATGAATGACTGGTACACACAAGTTCCTAGTAAAACTATTTATTGTGTGTGTGTGTGTGTGTGTGTGTGTGTGTGTGTGTGTGTGTGTGTGTGTGTGTGTGTGTGTGTGCGCACATGTATAATTGATCAAAATCTACATGGAATTTCTATTCTGAAATTTATATCCAGTATGCACCCACTATCTTGGTATGTCTGTGGATTAAATTTTACATTGGGGTTGAGAAAAGGTAAACAATACAGATTTAAATAAGTCCTTTTGACAGTCTATGAGCAAAAATATACAGAAAAAAAGAGTCCAAGCTACCTCACAGCATCCAGCCTGGATAATGTAGCAAATCGGCCCTATATGTTACTGGCTTGAATAACTTATGTACTTGGTACTTGTGCTTGGTATTGGGTTATATGGTATGAGTATGTGACCAAATTAATGGAAAGAAGAAAAAAAAAAGCCTAAAGAAAACTTCCTTGTTTGAAGGTTTTCAAGATTACAAGGGTTTGACCTTTCAAGGTCATTCAAGGTCAAAGGAAAGTTTTTGTCCATATCATTTCTGTCCATATGCTTTCCTCTTAGTGTTCCATAGCTATGGTAGGTCTGTCAGCACTCATTTCAAAGTTATATAAGTACTAGTATAAGTATAAGTACTCAAAATCCTGTAACCTTTACTTCCACTTTTCACGGTGACTCAAGGTATTTGTTTTATTTGAATATCCATATGGTGTCCTATTAGTATTCCATAGTAGAAGCATGTCTATTGGCACTCTTCTCATAGCTGTATGCACCCTATCTCCAAAAATGTCTGACCTTGCTCTGACCTTCATCTAAAACATCTCTGGAACTCAAGTAGGGCATAGTCCCCAACAAGTTTAATGGGTGTGGTCAGGATTTTGTTGACAGACAAACAGGCAGACTCATTAACGCTGAGGATTAGAATATTTCCGTCAAAACTCAGTTTTGGGTGGAGGTGATAACTGTGCAATCTTTTTCAGTATCCTGTAGTTACATCACCCAGAGCTGTGTGTGCCTCATTACCTTGTGTGGAATGAAAAAACAAAGAACATTGGAACATTTAATAGCGTCTCCAGGCTTTCATTCCATTGCCATTATTCAGGCAATGCTTTTTTTTTTTAAATAAATGCTTTGAGTCACGATACATCTTCCCTTTCCAGACAAATAGGAGTGTACGGTTATCTCAAACAAGTCCATCTTGTTGCTCTTCCAGGTTCCAGATACATCCAAAAGCACCACATTATCCCATTCCCAATTATCACCAAAGCTGCTATACATCATTTTGTCACCTGATAATTAGAACGTTCTCTCTGGAATAAAACAGCGTGGGATGGGAATGGATAAAATTCAATAAAACTAAGGTCTTATATCTTGGCTATTTATTTAACAACTATGCAAAGGACTTTTTGTACCTGTTCACCCGCTGATACAATCTAAAAAAAAATGGACCTTGCTTATTACTTGTGTGTTTGAAGGACATAAGGAAATGACAAGGATGTGGCAGTGATTAAACATAATATTTCTGACCTTGCCGTCTCGACTCCTCATTTGTTCAGAATAAACAGAGGTTGACGAAAGTGGCAATAAAGACACGTTGTTCTCAAATAAAAACGTAAGCTTCATAAGTCCATGTCCAAGTCACATTAAGACTGAAGGCCTTTCTGAATCATGTCCCGCATGTTTATCTTTCAAGAACACCTTTGTTATTGAAGAAGAGTGAAGAGTAAAGGGTGGACGGCTTACGTGTGAGTCACCACGTACGATAATTCACAGCAAAGTGATGTTTATTTATTGTTTCTTGTTGAACTCTAACCTGAGGTCATACTGATTCTCTAATAATGACATAATCTCAAAATAACGGCTCTTCAGTTAACCCTGCCTGAAGGTCAGAGACAAAGGATGATATTGGAGCATGGCAGCTGGTTCCATGGCGTCAGATTCTGCACAAATTGGCTTGAAAAGGTCACTGAGGAGACAGCATATTGAAATATAGACAGTACTCTAAGTGTGGAAGAAAGACTCTCTTTCCAGTTTAATACATCTTTCAGCCAATACACAGCCTACAATTATACACTGCTCTACAAGTCCATACGTTGCAAGTTATACAGTGGCTGCAGTTTGTGTAGTCTAGTAAAGATGACCTGGTAAAGTCCGTTGGGCTTTTTACACCCAAACCATAGCGGCTCATCAGACTGGTGCTTATCCCCGGTTTCCACAGCGTGAAGCAACTAGGAGCTTAACTCCTCCTGGATGGGACGCAAGTCCATCGCGGATTACCTTCCCAGTATATTTGTACTGGTACCCATTTATACTGCTGGGTGAACAGAGGCACACTTGTGGTTGAGACCTTGCTCAGGGGTCTTAGCACAGTTGGGGGCTCAGTGGGATTCGAACACACAACCTCCTGATCATGAGCCCAGGATCCTAACCACTACGCCACCGGCCCAACAACCTGTCACATGGCTAATCAATTACTCCTTAATAATGCATATATGAACCATCTACACTGACAGTCATTAAAAACTTTGAGGCCATAATTTTCAACATAACTTCTATTCTGGCAACAAAAACTAGATTTTTGTAATATACATAATTTGTTCAGCATTTTTGGCTCCAAAAAACCCCAAAACAAAACAACAACCAAAAAAAAAAGTGTCAAGATTAAATTACGTCGGTTAAAAATATCAAAAAAGTGGCACCTGCCAAAATAAAAGTTTCAACATTCAGTGTCCCGTATGGCCTCCGTTTGCAACTGACCTTGTCGTGTTGTGGCGGTCACTCAGGTTTCTGATTATGGGTTGTGTACAGCCCATACGTCTTGCTACCTCACTGTAACTCAACCCAGCCTCCACCGTAACATTTGCCCGGAGACGTTGTTCACGTGATAGACGTGGTATTATGATGTGCACTAGTGGACATTTTTATCATTTATATCAGCTTTCCAAACCACCCCTCAAATTATACAGATACACATTGTGTTTTGCTCAAACTGCATTTGGTCCAGTTTTGCAAAATGACCTACACATGTGCAATGAACAATTCTATATTTTCTCAAGTGCAGGGTAAACTCCTCCCACCATTAGTACAGATATACATAAATTTCTCTCTCAGAGCTTTTAATTACTAGTCTATATAAGTCTATTAACTTCTACCCAGTTCGAAAATCTGAACATGCTCTTCCTACTATTCACTGCCTTACTATTTCCTGTACGTTATTTGAAAGGTCGCGATACAGAATTAACACAATGGGAGCACGCTGTTACAGGAAATTTATCAACAGCAGGGTGGTGTATGTTATTGTACATTATTGTTAAAATCCGAAAGGTTATGATTTCTTTTTGAATAACACCATATCAGTTTAAACAATCTGAAGCGGCGTGTAAACCTCTGCAGGTGGGATGGTCCAGCGTGGTTATGCCTCTCTCTCTGTTACATAATCAGAACGAGTGGATCATGTGATACATTAGTTGGGCATCATGGTAGAGTGACAGCGGGACATAGAGTCTGGCCTTCGGTGGAGCACAACTAAGTACCTATGTCAGCTGACAGTGGTGAAGAAGGAGCACACCATGGACAGCTTGTAGGGCTAAACCAAACACAATCGTTTTCACTGACAGTCACATCCAGGGTCAATTCAGAACAGGCAGTTAGCCTAATGTGAATGTCCTTGGAAGGTGAGAGGAAACCAGAGAAATTGGAGAAAACTTCACGCAGAAATGCCCAGGCCAGAGAGTCACACTCAGGACCTTCTGACTCTAAGGGTTGAATGCAAACTAGTACACCACCGGGCTGCTCATACAGAAACACGAGAAAAAACAAACTAAAACAAGATTTAATGATTATTTTTTCCATTTCGCTACTTCATGTAAGTGATTGTACTAAATCGTTAGTGTCATTTTGATTCAAACTTTATCTACTGGGGATAATGTTTTTATATCACCTGATAGCGGACCAATCAGATTGCACCATTCCAGTGTAATACTGTGTGTATTAGTATATATTATTCTATTTCTACTACAGCAGCTGCATTTATCTTCTTCCTTTTTTTTTGGGGGGGGGGGTAGAAATACAGTACAGGGATCCCTCACTTTCCGCGGTTAATGGGGACCAAGACTCCCAAACAACAACCAATTTCCACGAAGTAGGATCGACCTCCTGACTGACATATACATACATGTATTTGTGGATAATATCAATAAAGACATATTCAACGATATAAATGCTTATAATAACAATTAAATATTCAAAAATAATGCGTAAGATGTAAATAAAATATAAATACACATATACAGACACGCATGCACACACTCAGATGCGGACCTCACATAAAAATATAAGTAGTTTTGTTGGGGGGTTTTGGGTTGTTTTTTTCTTTATGTTTTGCGCCTATTCTTCCTTAATTTCCTTATTTTTTTTATTTTTTGATGAATATTTTTGAAAAACTTGCGATGCACTGAAGCCGCAGAAACTGAAGCACGAAGTATGGAGAGATCACTGTATACACGGATGTTTGTTTTATGTGTCTCAAAGTATGGTGGCTCAGTTAGCCCTGGTTAGCCCTGTCATGCTACGGCAATAACGCTTGGATTTTGACTCTTGACTCTTGTGGAGTTTACATGTTCTCCTTGGGCTTTCATGGGCTTCCTCCACATACTTTGATTTCCTCCCACAATCCAAAGACATGGACATTAGGTCAAGTGGCATGAGTGTGAATAGTGATTTGTGTCCTTGTCAGCACTGTGATAAACTGGTGACCTTTTCAGGATGGACCCCACCTCTGGCCAGAGGTCAACTGGGCATCCATTCCAGCTTTCCCTATAAGCAGATACTTATTGTTGCTCCAAAGTGGCTTCTTTTAAATAGCCGTGTTGCAATTTATAATAGAGTAGTATAGATCTTTATTGTATGCCGAGGGTAGAAATTTGTCTTTGGCTTTTCTGATGAATTGAGTAATATAAAAGAGAAATATTCACACATCCAATTAAAAAAATAAGTAAACACTGCAACGCTGTATGATTTAAAAGCAGAGTAAACACATATAACTCTCTATATCATGACTAAGCTTTCATCAATCACTTTGAGATTCAGAATATGCAGCGCTCTTGATAACTGCCTTCCTAAACACATTTGTAGTTGCCAGGGGAACAACTGTACCGAGCACAAACAGTTGGTCCATCACCTACCCCTTTAGTCTCTGATGGCGTTATTCAAATAGAAAATAGATGTTAATGTTCAATAAAAGTATTATCACTTTAGATAAAACATTTCAATATGAATTATTATCAACATTTTAAAAAATCTATTGAAGTTGAGCGGTCAACATACACATCTCTGAGTATGTTGTTGCTATGGAAACAGTAACATATTCAAACAAGCAAGTAATATAAGTGCAGCCAGAAGCACTATTTTACACAGTTCTGACTATGCTGTGGTATAAATTGACTAAATGAATGATTTAAAGTAGCATATATACAGTATATGTCTGTCTTCCTTTCGGCTTTTTCACTTTTACTTGGGAGTCGCCACAGCGAATCATCTGATTCGCACATTTTGATTTGGCAGAGGTTTTTACGTCGGATGCCCTTCCTGTCACAACCCTTTTTAGCAAGGGACAGAAACACGCTGACGGCTTTGCAGCTACTCTTTACGAAAGTCAGCAATGGTTCTTTTACATGCCTCTCACCATAGACAGTGAGAGACATGGCCCGCCTTTGATAACCCAGTTAGCTGCACTGGGGGGGGACAGTGACAACCTTGTGGAGAGTGGGACTCGAACCCCCAACCTTTGGATCAGCGATCCAGCGCCCTATACCACTAGACCACCACTGGCCCCCCAGGATATATATACAGTATATATTTGTTATTATTACTGTTGCTTCTTGTGCATACAGTTCAGTTCATTTTCTGCAACCGCTTAATCCTAATTAGGGTCACAGGGAGGCTGGTGCCCATCCTAGCCAACTTCGGGCGAGGGCAGAGTACACCCTGGACAGCTCGCCAGGCCATTGCAGGGCGGAAACACGCTGACGGCTTTGCAGCTACTGTACTGTTGTCGAAAGTCAGCAATGGTTGTTTTACATGAACCTCACACCATAGACAGTGAGAGACATGGCCGGCCTTTGATAACCCAGTTAGCTGCACTGGGGGGGGGGCAGTGACAACCTTGTGGAGAGTGGGACTTGAACCCCCAACCTTGGGAGTAGCGATCCAGCACCTTATACCACTACACCACCACTGCCCTGTGCATACAGCATATTGTATTCATTATTCGAAATAAAACGGTTTGGGTTTCCCTTCCCAGAATCCATTTCATTGTATTTCATTTCATAAACATGGTTGTTACCTGTTATGTCTTTGTGCACTAAAAACCTCCAGAAATTTATTGTTAGTGATCCCTTCATAACAAACTATTTTTTTAAATACATATGTTATATGTGGAAGCCTCTTTTTTCCTTGTTGGGTTCAAGGCCACCCATGACACAACCAAGGCTGGTTTGGGTTCACTGCAACAAAATTACTATATTAAATGCAAATGTAATGTAAAATATTAAAATATTAATACTTTGGCATAATATGCTTAATTTTATCTTACAGTCAAAAATCTATGAAATTACAGGATATTGTAAAATTTTCGTCATATTTATCAAAACAGATTACATGCTACCTGGCATAAATACTCTAAAAAAATTAGCATAACAAGCAAGCAGTTAAAATGAACAGAAATAAGTACTTTAGATCACATTACACCAGTGACAAGTCTTAAACCGCTGCAATTCCAGTAATGATTTTTTTTCACTCAAAGTGAAGAATTCTGGGAAAAGTGAGTCGGCCCCTAAAACTAACAGAGTTGATATTAAAAATAATAATTATTATGTTCCAATTTAATATTTGTTTCACTTCACTTACTGACATCTGAGGATGTCGTTGGAGCGCCTCTATGGCGAGACTTGGGCTGATTTGGCCTGGCGGATCCCATCCCTCTCCAGGTCGGAGAAACACGCTGATGGCTTTGCAGCTACTCTTTACGAAAGTCAGTAATGGTTCTTTTACATGCCTCTCACCATAGACAGTGAGAGACATAGCCTGCCTTTGATAACCCAATTAGCTGCACTGGGGGGGACAGTGACAACCCTGTGGGGACTCAAACGATCATGCGCCCTAACCACTAGACCAACACTGCCCCAATTTAATATTTGTTTATTATTTAAATATAATTAGGGCAAGGAGATGGTTCTTTAATATAAATATTTATGTTTAAAATTAAGTGTAAGAAAATCTCAATTCATTAGTAATGGACGAGGACTTTTATGTTTATAAGATTTCTGAATTCTGACCTTTAACATAACAGATTTAATATTTAATTGAGTGTCCTCGTAAACTGTGTTAGATTAACTTTCCGAGAACTTCAGAAGTGAAGGTCTGGGGGAAAACCATATAGTGTGTATGTGTGTGTGTGTGTGTGTGTGTGTGTGTGTGTGTGTGTGTGTGTGTGTGTGTGTGTGTAATATTTTTAAATTGATATTATAATTAATGATAATATAATGAATTCCTTGCATCACCAGAAAATAATTACTGTCTATTTCATAAAAGTATTTTCACTGTCTCTGAAAGACACATATAACATGGAAATCATTAATAATTCTTGTTCAATTTGAGGTAATTGTGTGTTTTTTGTAAATTAACCATTGGGACAATTCGTTTTCTTCTTCTTCTTCTTCTTCTTTTTTTTTTTGTCTGAGTCAGAGTGTAAACACACAGCCGCTTGTGATTGGTTGGTCACACTGCAGGCAGGACCGAGCTGTATAAAAGCAGCCTGAGAGGAGGAGACAGCCCTAAGACTTTTGCAGTCCTTTCCCAGACAAATCAGACCTGCTTCTCTGTATCTGTTGGATTTGCTTTCTATTCACCTTCACCATGTGTAAGGGGCTCGCAGCCCTACCTGCAACCTGCTTTAAAAGGTAAGACTTTTAAACCAACATCTTCTGCTTTGCTTTTATTTATATGCAATGTATAGCAGTTTATATGAAAAATATTAAGTGTATATTTGTGCCGTGTTTTAAAGCATAAGATTCAGAAAGACAATTGTTTAAAAGCACCCGAGCCTCTCTTGGTTTAATGTATTAGGAAGACTTCCCTTCGGGAAATGATTTTGAAAATATTTCTTTGCAGCGCTAAAGAAATAAAGCATAAAATCGGCTTCCTGCTTCAGAAGGCTGAACCCATCCAAGAGCAGAAGTCTGAAAAGGAAAAAGAGAAGCCTGCAGTGGAGAAAAGGTGAGAATGCAAAGAAAAGGTCATGCCGTCTAATGCAACATAAGCTTTAACAGATATGTCATTTACAGTGTGGGTAGAAGAAATATGTAAAAAAATGTATTTAATTTGTTTATGTACAAACCTTTCAATACAAACTCTAAATATTATTTCAGTAAATTTTAATAGCAATTTAATTTTTATGATGTCATGAAATAATGATATAAACGTGAATGAAATACACTTATCATAATTGAATATAAAGTAAGAAAAAGCTTTATTTGGCCAACTGTCTGAAATTTAAAAATTACAAATTAAAAAAATTTTTTTGCTACAGTTTACATTATATTTGTGTTTGTTAGTTGAAGAAAGAAATTTGAACATATTATTTAAATGTAAAATGTAAAAATTCACAGAAATCCCAGTATTCATTTTGACCTCCTTTGACCTAAATGATTCCTCCTGGCATTGTCTTCGATATTTTTCCCCAGTGTTTGTAGGCACCGTGCTCCATAAGAGAAAATGCTTGTGAAATAATTAAATTATTTAATTAAATTACATACCCGTTCAACTAGAATCAAATATGGAATCTTATCTAGTCCTGTCCATCATTTCCAATTTTCCAGATTGATGTTTTTTGTTCAGATACTTCTGATACTATTAATATGAACTTTAATTTTTGTTTCTTTCTGATATAATAAATTTTATAATAAATCAATACGTCCTTGTTTTTTTTTTTATAATTGTAGTTCTGCTCCTATTGACACTGAAAATTGGAAAACTTCATTCAACAACCTAATTAATAATGATGGTAAGTGATGCATTTCATTACTTTAAAGAAACAAGGTGGTAAAATTGAGTTTTTTTTTTGTAATTCCACACTGACCCTTCAATTAAAAAGTAAATCAAAAAATGTAGATAGAATGAAAGTTAGATGAAGTACTTCTGTCACAGGGCTGACCTTGTGGCTACATTCTCATGCCTCTGGACATGTGCTACGTGTCCACATCTTGGCCTCAGGGGCATCTAAACAGTTCTAGTGTTCTGCTCTGTTAGTCCTTTAGAGGTCAGGCACCACAGGGACAGAACTGAGGAGCAGAGCTTTCTGGGAATCTCCTCAGAGCTAGAGCAGTGACCTTCAGATTCTGAATGTCCTTTAAGGCCTTCAACCCCCACTCCCTTCCCCTGAGGCTCAAGTGAGACAGACAGAAGCAAAGTCCATTTAGATGAAATAAAGTTGTGTAACTTGCATTGATTGATTGTGATGGGCTGATCTTCTGGAATAGTGATGTCATTCACACCTGAATCATCCGGGTAACAGAATATCTTTGTTCCATTTCCTTCCAGTTGGACAGGCTGCCTTCACCGCCTTTCTAAAGTCTGAGTTCAGTCAGGAGAACATTGAGTTCTGGGTAGCATGTGAGGACTTCAAGAGAATGTCTGCAACTCAGATGCAAGCTAAAGCCAAACAGATTTTTAAACAGTTCGTCGATGTTGATTCCCCAAATGAGGTGAGGCAGCATCTTATACCTGTAACCTATTATTATTAAAAAAAAATAAAAATACGAGAAATAAAAGAAAAAAGATCTCTTATTTTATTGTCAACTGGTAATTTTTCAAATAATATATAGTAGAGTCTACCAAAAGGCGTGGTGTCACTGGAATTCTATAAGATGAGCAAAATGGGCTTTATGAGAAAAATCAAATGTGTTACATTTTTTTATGCCAGAAATTCACAAACAATAATAATAATAATAATAATAATAATAATAAAAAGCCGTGTGTAGAAATATAATGTAATTGATTAGAACACACAGGCACACACACACACACACACACACACACACACACACACACACACATATATATATTACATCCATATATATATATATATATATATATATATATTTGTGTGTGTATATATATATATATGTATGTGTGCATATATATATATACGTATATATGTATGTGTATATATGTATGTGTATATATGTATGTATATGTATATATATATATGTGTATATATGTATATATATGTGTATATATGTATATATATATATATATGTGTATATATGTATATATATGTGTATATATGTATATATGTATATATATGTATATATACATACATACATACATAGATACATTAATGTAAATAATCAAATAAATTAATTTATTAATTATTAAATTTATATCCATGCCTGAAAATAGGTCTAAATTAGTCTTGGAGAAATATATATCTGAAACAAACAAACAACCAACAAAAACCAAAATAAAGAAGAAAAACAAAGCAAAACAAAACAAAAACCCCCTAAAGTTATAACCCCCCCACCCCCAAAAATATATAGAGATGAGAAATGATTATGTGCAAATGAATGTATAAACATCCAGACAGTGTATTAATTGAATCATTTTTAAATCTTTTAGGTCAATTTAGATTCTGCAACAAGAGAGGAAACTCGGAGGAACCTGGATAAGTGCGACGTGAGCTGTTTCGACGAGGCTCAGAATAAGATTTTCACGCTGATGGAAAAAGACTCGTACAGACGCTTCCTGAAATCTAAACTATTCCTTGACCTGTCTCAGCCATGCAATGATGGGAACCATTGCGGTCTGGAGAGGAAAGGAACATTTATTGAGTTTAGCCAGTGTCTTATGTCTCACTGTGCCTAAATCAAACCCAGAGATCTTGGAGTTTAGATGGAGAATTTGGGGATCAGTTCACTTCAATGTAGAGAGTCACAGAGATAAAGGTGAAGGGTGAAGGTAAACACTGAAGGAAAACAGAAAGGATCAAAAAGACCAGAGAGAGGAAAGAGAGATTTTTTTAAAAAGTGTATAAGACTTAACTGTGTTTAGAATTACTTGGGAATATTATTCAGAACTGCCATTGTACCTCCACTGTTTCTGGTTATTGGGGTATTTTGATAATTTTGTATGCTAACAAAAAGAAAAAAAAAGAAAAAAAGAAAAGAAACGCTGCCTCTGAGACCTTACCAGATGAATGAAAGTTTACAGTGACTTATGATGCGAATAACTGTTACAGAAGAGAAGGATGGCCCGGGCTGCATAACTATTTAATCAGTGTATGTTAGCTGTACTTTACCTGGATAAGTAAAAAAAAACGTAGTCTGAATAATTACTAAATGAAGCTCTGGAATATTAACGGCAAACAAATGTGACAAATGATATTTGCTAAATGTGATGTTGTCCATTTGTTATTGTTACAGTGCTGTGAAATTTAACCAGTCTGTCTGTCCTCTTGTACTGTCACTTTACCTCTTATTATTATAATAAATTGATTGAAGCTGTTTACATATTTGTCTACTCACATGTATTACACATATTTATCACAGTATTTATAAATAAAACATATCTAACATGATACATAAAGGTCTCTGAGATTAAATATTGCAAAATGAAAAACAAATAAGTGGTGGCCTGGTGGTAAAGGTGCTGGATCACTGATCCTAAGGTTGGGGGTTCAAGCCCCATTCTCCACAGGTTGTCACTGTCCCTCCAGTGCAGCGAACTGGGTTATCAAAGGCTGACCACGTCTCTCCCTGTCTGTGGCAGTGATCCCCAAACTACGGCCCGCGGGCCGGATACGGCCCTCCTCCACATTTGGCCTGGCCCTCTCAACAATACCAGAGACGTATTATGATTACTTTTTTTAGTCTGGCCACGCAATCAACATTAATACACATCTAGAACATAGCATTCTATTCCACCCTTCTGCCGTCTGTGCCCCTATTTGAACCGGCCCCCCTCGAAACAAAAATCCTTGACTTTCCCCTGTCAAATAGACCAAAATAATGGTGAATAGGTTTTGGAAGAGAAAATTGATTCAGAATACAGGGTATTTAACCTGCAGTGCACAAACAGTTATTTTTTTTGTTCTATGCAAATAAAACATTTTTTTTTTTTTTTGTATCATCTGTCAAGAGGCAATGATGGTATGCAAATAATGCGCCGACAGTGTGTTTTGTGTGTCCCATCACAAAGACGAGTCTGATTGCTCGCAAGGCCAAATACGAGTCGACAAACTCTCAAAGCTAAAAAGTGGACCGTTAGCTCAGGAGAATACATTTGTACGCCAGGCTCGGCTGAACCTGTCGTCTGTTTGGGCAGCTTTCGGGTTGCTCAACTGATAGCAAGCAGCGTTGTTATTTAAAAAAAATATATATTTTTTTAATTTCCTGACTTTTCTGTGAAGGCCCCAGAAAGGGTTACTAATATTTGGTTATGCGTGGCTGACCGGAAAACAATAAATGTTTATGTTTCGGCAGCCCTGCGATCGTCACACTTTCTGTTATAAACTGACCGCGGCGCCCCCCCATCAGAGGAAAGACAAGTTTTGTGGCCCTCGCAGGAAAAAGTTTGGGGACCCCTGGCCTATGCTGTTGGATTCATGTAAAAGAACAATTGCTGACTTTCGACAAGAGTAGTTGCAAAGCCGTCAGCGTGTTTCCACCCTGCGATGGCCTGGCGAGCCGTCCAGGGTGTACTTTGCCCTTGCCCGGAGTCAGCTGGGATGGGCGCCAGCCTCCCCTCGACCCTAATTAGGATAAATTAGTGACAGAAAATGAATAAATGGATGAAAAAGAAATAAGGAAGTATAAAGGGGTGGGGAATGGGGGAGTTATGGGTTAATAGCATAGCTCCAAAAATGTCTGCACGAGCAAGTTTATACCGACTGCGATGGCATGGCGAGCTGTCCAGGGTGTACTCTGCCCTAACCCAGAATTGGCTAAGATGGGCGCCAGCCTAACCGTAACCTTAGCTAGGCTTAAGCGGTACAGAAAATGAATGAATGAATGAATGAATGGATGAAGTTTACAGCTGTTATGTATACCAAATGGATTCCATCCCAGACGAGCCCCCAATTTTGTTACGTATGGAATTTAGAAGTAAATTGCCCTGTGAAACCCGTAAAGCACAACAAACCACGACATAAACTATATACAATTTAATGATACAAACAAGGCAAGGCAAAATAATACTCACAGCTTAAAGCTCAACCAAAATACAAATCAAACAAAGGGTCCCGTAGTCACCAAGCACCGGCAGCATGGTACATTTAGAAGCGACGCACTGGCGGGAAAAGACTTGTAATCCCGTGTTAGACAGAAACAAATGATTGAAATCCTCGCGTTGGCTGTGGGTGAACGTGGACGATGAACTTTGGCGATGAAGTCCCGAATGACAAAACTTGGGTGAAGTTTTCATGATCCGCCTTGGATGAGAGGAGCCGCCGCGATGAGTTTCCTTAGAGGAACTGCTTGCCGAAGAGACTGGAAGAGGCTCGACGAGATGGGAAGAGGCTCGAGCCAGTCGGCACCAGGTCCTTAATATAACTTCCTCAAAGTTCCAGAAAGTTCCATTCTCGAAGTTTCTGAATCACCTGACCTGCCACCAGGGCACATGTGCAACCATGTCCATCTCGAAGTTTCCAGACCCCCTTACAGATGAGTCATACCATGTGACACTAGTTACATCACACTCTGAATCGAATTATATACACCGTTTACACACTCACATTTATATACATGCCCCTAACACAGCAAGCTTAACCCCCCCCCCCCCGGCCGTTTTCTTCATTTTTTGGCTTGTGTGTGGGGAACATGAACACAGCCGTGATAACAAAATCAAACTCAAGGCTTTATGACATTTGCACAAGTACCGCTACAAAAGTACCATTACACCAGATAACACTCATCAGGCTGGTGCTTACTCCCAGTTTCCATATTGTGATGCATCTAGGAGTACAACTCCTCCTTGATGGGACGCTGCTCCATGGGGTTACCTTCCCAGTATATTTTTACTGGTACCCATTTATACTGCTGGGAGAACAGAGGCACACTTGTGGTTAAAACCTTGTCCAGGGGTTTTCGCACAGTGGGGGTCTAACTGGGATTTGAACACACAACCTCTCAATCATGAGCCCAGCACCCTAACCACTACATCACCGGCCCGACACGTCCTTCATAAGCAGGAAATTGGACACCGATACTTCCTCTCCTCTGCTTCTGACTTCTATAAGTTGATATTAAAAGAGGTGGGTTTTGAAGAATCCACCTAGAAAGATGTGGTCATTCAGTTTCCTGAGGAGTTTTTATCTCTTTGTTTGAGATCAGAGCAATACTAGGCAGGTTGTATACTCAGACACACACACACACATACACACACACACACACACACACACACACACACACACACACACACACACACACACACACACACACACACAAAACGTTTTTACTTTTTCCATCCATTACTGAAGTACATTACAATACAGCTGATGTAAATGCTTTGGTATTTATTTACCATAAAACATGGTATTTAACTAAATTTAACACAACAATCAAATAGAGTGATGTAATAATAAACCGTTTACTGCACCTCTATGTTTTGTATTGTATGAAAAGCTTTGAGGTTTTATTATTCATTTTTGAACCGCTTAATCTTAATTAGGGTTGCGGGAAGGCTGGCGCCCATCTCAGCTGACTTTGTACAAGGGTAGAGTATACCAGCCATTAAGCTTACACAAATTTCTCCAAGATCAATAAAGTATTCTGACTCTGATTGATTCTGACCTGAGTACCAGGCAAATACTACCCCTGAGACCTTCACGCAGAGTTAAAGCAAAAATAAAAATAATAAACACAGTTGAACCGGTATACATAATGAAGTAGATCTCACTCATTCTTTTGCTGGAGCCTATATCAGCCAACACTGGGCAAAGGCAAGATACACCCTAAACAGCTTGCCAGACCATCGGAGAGCAATACACACAAACACAATCATTCACACACATCCAAACGTAAGTGCAAATTCGAACAGCTAATTAGCATAATATGCATGTTTTTGTATTGTTGAAGAAAACTGGAGTACCCAGAGGAAACCTATGCATGCCCTGGGAGGACATGCAAGCTCCACACAGAAATGCCTGACACCAAGACTTGAACATAGGACCTTCTTGTTGTGACGTGGACCTGCTGGCCTCTACGCAACCCTACTTCCCCTAATTAAGAAACTACCTTCAATCCACCTCACAGAAAGAAGGTCTTAGGTTAAAGTCCCTTGCTTGGGTGATTCTGTGTGGAGTTTGCATTTTCTACCCAGGCTTGTGGGGGTTTGATCAGGGTACCCCAGTTTCCGCCCACAGTCCCAAGACATGCACAGTTGGCTGAGTGGCTGTTCCAAATTGCCTCGGGTGTTAGTGTGATTGTGAACAGTTGTGTTGTTTTCGCCTGTTGATGGTCTTGTGAGCTGTACCCCTCCTTCACCCAGTGTCAGTTGAGATGGGCTCCATCCGCCTCAAAACTCTAATAGGATTAAATGAATTAACAATGGGTGAGAGTGGATTTTGCCAACAAAACCCCTACTTAGTAAATTATTATTCATTCATTCATTTGCCAAAGCTAATTACAAGTAGGGCCACAAGGAGGCTGGAGCCTGCCTTAACCAATTCTGGCCAAAGGTAGGGTTCCATTTGAATAGGGTGTACCACTCCATTCACAGTCACACTTCAGGGCAGCCTAATGTGAAATGTAAATATCGTTGAACTTTGGGAGGATCTGGAGTTCCTGAAGGAAAGAACTTGCCAACTACAGTCAGACACTCCACCCCTCTTGCCAAACCTGGGACTCAAACTAAAAACCTTTTTGTTGTGAAATGGATGTAATCCTGAGTTTACACTGAGGCACAATGTCAGTGATCCCCAAGATTCAAAAAAGTGTGCAGCTCCAAGTTTTATGAGCACTCCTGGAGCATGATCGTGGCAAAAAAGGAGGCATTTTGCATCCAAGAGATGAAACTAGAAGGAATCATGTTTCCAAGTTCATCAAGATCACCTACCATGATGCATCAAAGTCTGTTACACTCTCCTAAGATCTGCTAAGCCCAACGGAACTCTACTACAATTCCCACGGTCTATCACAAATGGCATCATATTATAATACTGGCAAGTAAACATTTTACCATGATCATCTTCATGAATCCACCAGGTTTCCTCAAGATCATCATGAATCCACCAGGTTTCCTCAAGATCATCATGAATCCACCAGGTTTCCTCAAGATCATCATGAATCCACCAGGTTTCCTCAAGATCATCATGAATCCACCAGGTTCCCTCAAGATCATCATGAATCCACCAGGTTTCCTCAAGATCATCATGAATCCACCAGGTTCCCTCAAGATCATCATGAATCCATCAGGTTTCCTCAAGATCATCATGAATCCACCAGGTTCCCTCAAGATCATCATGAATCCACCAGGTTTCCTCAAGATCATCATGAATCCACCAGGTTCCCTCAAGGTCATCATGAATCCACCAGGTTTCCTCAAGATCATCATGAATCCACCAGGTTCCCTCAAGATCATCATGAATCCATCAGGTTTCCTCAAGATCATCATGAATCCACCAGGTTTCCTCAAGATCATCATGAATCCACCAGGTTCCCTCAAGGTCATCATGAATCCACCAGGTTCCCTCAAGATCATCATGAATCCACCAGGTTCCCACAAGAGCATTATGAATCCATCAAGTTAAATGCTTATAATAACAATTAAACATTAAAAAAACACAAGATATAAATAAAATATAAATACACACACATACAGATGGTATTGCATGAGACGAAGACGACACACATACATACGCGTGTGCACACAGATGCAACAATGTAAGTAGTTTTGATGGGGGGTTTTGTGTTGTTTTTTGTTTTGTGTTGGTTTTGGGTTTTTTTCATAATTGGCCTTGTTTTTGCGTGAGTTTCCTTAACGTTTCCCCCTATTCTTCCTGAATTTCCTTATTTTTTTATTCAATGCATATTTATTTAAAAAAAATGCAATGCACTGAAGCCGCATGAATTAGCAAGGGATCTCTCTCTCTCTCTCTCTCTCTCTCTCTCTCTCTCTCTATATATATATATATATATATATATATATATATATTTATATATAAATATATATATATATATATATGTGTGTGTGTGTGTGTGTGTCTGTCTTCCTTTCGGCTTTTTCCCTTTTACTCGGGAGCCGCCACAGTGAATCATCTGATTCGCACGTTTGATTTGGCAGAGGTTTTTACGTTGGATGCCCTTCCTGTCACAACCCTTTTTAGCAAGGGACAGAAACACGCTGATGACTTTGCAGCTACTCTTTACGAAAGTCAGCAATGGTTCTTTTACATGCCTCACACCATAGACAGTGAGAGACATGGCCCGCCTTTGATAACCCAGTTAGCTGCACTGGGAGGGACAGTAACAACCTTGTGGAGAGTGGGACTCGAAATCCCAACCTTTGGATCAGCGATCCAGCGCCCTATACCTATGCCCTAGACCACCACTGCCCCCATTTATATATATATATATATATATATATATATATATATATACACATAATATTTTCCCAATCTTCCCACACCATCAGTTTTCTTTCACTCTTTCCATTAGTATCCTAAACACACTGGGTCATAACACCCAAATCAAAATATTTGAGTCAGCAGTTCCTGGAAAGGAAATGATGAATGTGTACTTAATATGGAAGTAGGGTGCAGTACCAGTTTATAAACCATGGTGGGTGGCAAAGACTTGGGAAAATATCGTGCGTAGGCGAACAAAACCACAAGAACAAATCACATTAAAATAGACAGACTCATGAAGCCAGTGGATCTGATTAGGATTGTGTTCTCTAGGTGATTTAAAAGACAGTGACAAAAATGAAATGATGGGTAATAATTTCATGATGCGGGGAATCTGTTTTCCTAGGAATCACTCTCAAGATGTTTAGACTGCAAAATGAATGAATCAGAAACTTTCTGCTGAGATCTACTCCGTTTACTCAACACTTCCCAAACAGGAACAAATTATAGATTATAAATTATAATAAAATCTGTGATGGCCTGTCGAGCTGTCCAGGGTGTACCCCGCCTTTTCCCAGAGTCGGATGAGATGGGCGCCAGCCTCCTCGCCACCTAATTAGGATTAAGTGGTTACAGAAAATGATGATGAACGGATCACAAAGGATAAGATGGACAAATGTTTTCTATTAAATTCCATAATAAATGTATGGAAAATATTAATTCAATTATTTAGTCAATCTCAGAGACACTTTGTCCTACTAGGGTCACTGCTAGCCTATCTCAGCCAACTCTAGCTGAAGATGGAACAAGTTGCCAGTTTATAACAGAGCCAACTCACACAACTATTCATACTCACATTCACACCGAGGGGCAATTTAGAATAGCCAGTCAGCCTTAAGTGCATGTCTTTGGACTGTCAGAGGAAACTGAAGTGTGTACTCGGAGGAAACCCACGTGAGCACTGGGGGAATGTGCGGACTCCACACAGAAATGTCCTTGTCAAGCCTCGGACTTGCTTATGGTAAGGCAGATGTGCTCAACACTGCACTACATCATGCCATCCTGTACAGTGAACAATAAGACTATGCATGCTTATATCAGAGCTTAAAGGGTTAATGGTAACCAGGACAATTAAATTATTTGAAATTTCTATTGAGAACATGTGAAAGTTTCATTCAATCAGACTTTGACAAGTTCAGTGAGGAGACCGCTTTTAGGTCAAGTACTCTGCGGCTTCAAAAGAAACAGGAAACCTGCACCAGTAAAGTGGATGGATTAATAAGGTTCTGGCAGAACAGATGAGTTTTTTTTTTTTTTTTTCTGGAATGGTTTATCTCAGTCTGCTGTCTGGTTTCTGTCGTGGCTGGATGTTGTGAGTAGACTGCAGGCGACTCATTATAGTGTAACACTGGCCTTGATGCAATTACATGCCGCCCTGTAGCTTAAGGTGTGACAGGGTCTGCTAGAACATTGGAGTGGTTCGCTTTTGAAATGTCAACCTGGCACACGCACGCACACACACACACACACACACACACTTTTTCCCTCTTAGCAACACGAGTTCGTGATTATTCATTGTTTAAAATTTCAAGCCAAGATTTACAACTTTAATCCTGGGAACACTCATTTAAATGATAATACTGCGACCACATGACATAACATCTCGCTAAAATCTACTAGAAATTAAATTGCCAAACAGAACCATATAGGTCCTCAAAATCCTGAAAAAATTCCATTGCTTTCGTTTACATGTCATTATGATGTAATCTAAACACTGTGTGAGGCGTTAGCTAGCATGACACCATTATCGCCTCAACAGCTATAATGGGATAAATTGTAAGAGACTTTTCTTGTTCGAGCCGGCCATTGATTTATCCAATTATCTAGTCTGCACTATTGTAGTGTTTTCCCTCAGCCAAATATATAATCAATGATAATCAAACAACGTTCGCTGTTATCATGGTGACTTGAACACTCACCCTCAGTTTAGGATAGAAGTAAGGCATATGTTTTGTAGGCAGATTTAAAGTGGACAAAAAACCCCACTTCACTAGTACAGTGATCCCTCGCTACTTCGTGCTTCAGTATCTGCGGCTTCAGTGCATCGCGGGTTTCATAAAAATATTCATCGAAAAATAAAAAATACGAAAATTAAGAAAAAATAGGGAAAAAGTTCAGGAAAATGCCACAAAACAAGGCCAATTACGCAAACCCTCCAAATAAACAAAAACAACAACAACAAAAACAACAACCCAACAAAACTACTTACATTTTGATGTGAGGTACACATCTGAGTGTGCGCGCATGCATGTCTGTAAAAGTCTGTTGGGTTTTTACACCAGAGCCTTGTGGCTCATCAGGCCGGTGCTTATCCCTGGTTTCCGTAGCGTGAAGCGACCAGAAGTTCAACTCCCCCTGGATGGGACGCTAGTCCATCGCAGGTTACCTTCCCAGTTTATTTTACTGGTAGCCATTTATACTGCTGGATGAACAGAGGCACACTTGAGACCTTGCCCAGGGGTCTTAGCACAGTGAGGGTCTCAGTGGGATTCGAACTCACAACCTCCCGATCATGAGCGCAGCACCCTAACCACTATGCCACTGGCCCGGCATGCATGTCTGTACGTGTGTGTATTTATATTTGATTTACATCTTATGCATTATTTTTGAAGGTTTAATTGTTATTATAAGCATTTATAGTGTTGAATAAGTATTTATTGATGTTATATACATATGTACGTGTACGTATACATCAGTCGGGGGGTGGGGGGTGATCCTATTTCGTGGAATTCACAAGTTGCGGGGGGATCTTGGTCCCAATTAACTGCAGAAAGTGAGGGATCCCTGTATTTCTACTGAGAACTTTGCAGTGTTTTGAGAACATCTATGAGATACTGATATTGATAAGTTCTAGCAGTTACCTGAAGCTCTTGGTATAAATTTTGTTTCACTGTCATCTTATTGGCTAGTCATTCTAAGAACATACAAATGTGTGGTGTATTTGCATGTTATTTCCATGAAATATTTACAAAAATGGTACAAAAATCAAAGACATGAATATTCACCTATGATGCATATGTGCCACAATGATTTGGTGTAAGATGCATTATGCTCTGCATTCAAGGCAGCTGAGTAGTACACAATGCAGGAGTGTCTTCTGCGTTTCGAAGGTGGAAGAATAATGATACACTTACATCACACCCAAAGACAAAGGCACAGTCATCAGGGCTCCCTCCATCCATCCTCCCTGTTACCAAAGTAGGATTCAACTGGTTTGGCGAAAGGCTTGAGGGGTGGATGGATGGATTGCCATTATGTGCCAAGCCGAGCCTTTGATAGTCTGTCCGCCTAATGATTTGACCTGTGCCTGTCTGGCCTTGAGCTTGTATTGTGTTTTGGTAATATAATAAGTATTCAGATAATATAATGATGCTCGCCTTTGCCTGAATCATTAATAAACCATTTTATGCAAGTTCTGCATCTTTGCTTTCACCCTTTAGTTCTGCTACAGAGCATTAGGATATTATATATTGTGCTCACTAGTAAGAAAGGATGTGGAATGCATTATGTAATTTCTGATAAAAAAAAAAAAAAAACTTGCTTAGAAATGTGCTAGCACTTATTTTTTTTTACATGCAGGGTTCATCACCCTAGTATGTCACTGGTTTGTATGCAACAGCTGAGATGCGGTGCATGTTTTTGACCTTCTGTGCCCGTGATAAGCTGCTGTGTAACGCATTGCAGATTGTGGGATCTTACATGTAGTGCTTCCTGACTAAAGTAGTTAATTACTAAATGTGTAAGTGAAATAAACATATGCACGGTGATTCTTGCCTCATGACTGATATAAGATCTATCTCTCATTGGAGTGATTCGCAGCTGAGTGTGAAGTGGCCTGGGATGACAATCAGCACCTCCAAGTCCAAGGTCATGGTTCTCAACCGAAAAAGGGTGGAATGCACTTTCCTGGTCTTAAATGAGGTTCTGCCCCTAGTGGAGGAGTTCAAGTATCTCGGGGTCTTGCTCACAAGTGAGTGAAGGATGGAGAGGGAGATCAACAGGTTGATCGCTGTAGCCTCTTCTGTAAAGTGGTGAAGAGTGAACTGAGCCAGAAGGCAAAGCTCTGAATTTACCGGTTGATCTATATTCCAACCTTCACCTATGGTCACGCGCTTTGGGTCGTGACCGAAAAAACAAGATCGCAGATAGAAACGGCTGAAATGAGCTTCCTTCACCAGGTGGCGGGGCTCTCTCATAGAGATAGGATGAGAACTTGGGTAATCCTTCATTCAATCTTCATTCAGAGTAGCCAGTTAAGGTGGCTTTGGAGTCTTATTAGAATGCCTCCCTGATGCCTACGTGATGTGATGTTTTCAGCAAGTCCACCTGGGAAGAGACCCTGCAGTCAACCCAACCCAGAACACACTAGATGGACCATATTTCTTGGCTGGTGTGGAAACGCTTCAGCTTTCCCTCGGAAATGCAGGAGGTAGTGGGTGGGGATGAAGGATGTCTAGACTTCACTGCTTTGACTGCTCTCCCCATAATCTGACCCTGGAGCAAGCGGAGGAAAATGGATAATGGTGGATGTAAAAATAAATAAATAAACCAGTTATTTTAATCTAATGCACTCTTTCTCTGCACCCAGATGTCTAGCTTTTTCTACAAGTGGGTTGTTTACAAGAATTAATCTCGCCCTGTATTGAGTGCATTCATTGCGTGCATTCTGTTTTCCCCTTCTTTTATTGGTATGCCTGGAGTACAATTATTTCCATTTGTAAGGTTTCATAATGTTCAGGCGAGGAACTGTTGTACTGAGTTTGAGGGTAATGGTTTACACTCTTTCACCCACAAACATACTGAAAAGAAGTTTGCACTTGCAGTCCTTGAACAAGGTTCAGACACTTTTCTGTATAACGTTTCTATTTTTGCGTAGAAATCAGCCACTTTCCTTGGAGACGGAATAGAAGTGAGACTTTATAAACCCAGTATGTGCCGATATTTGGTAATCAGATTGGCTCTGATAATAGTTTTGGAGTTTCAGAATTAGTTTATATAGGTGCATAGACTACTAGATATTTTGACATATGCAGTACAAAGTACGCTTGAATTGAATTTATACAGTTGTAGATTGAGCAGTGGTGGCCTGGTGGTAAAGGTGCTGGATCAATGAACTGGGGGTTCAAGCCCCACTCTCAATGGGTTGTCACTGTCCCCCCCAGTCAGCTAATTGGGTTATCAAAGGCCGGCCATGTCTCTCACTGTCTATGGTGAGAGGTTCATGTAAAAGAACCATTGCTAACTTTTGACAAGAGTAGCTGCATAGCCGTCAGCGTGTTTCTGCCCTGCAATGGTCTGGCGAGCTGTCCTGGGTGTACTCTTACCTCGCTCCAAAGCTGGTTGGGATAGGTGCAGGCCTCCCCGCGACCCTCATTACCATATCATACCCTCAGCGGTTACAGAAAATGAAGGAATGATTGTAGATTACATCTTCATGTGCCATTTTTGCTATTATTCTATACATTACTAAGCATAGTTATTATAATGTTAGTTCATGGTTAAACTGTTTGTTTGTTTGTTTGTTTGTTTGTCTATTAATTATTCCTTAAGAATGTCTGGGTTAAATTGTGTATGGAATTTAAATGTTCTTCCTGTGCATCGAGATACTCAATTTTCCTTCAACAATCCAAAACCATGCTGGCTGTTCCAAATTGCCCCTAGGTGCGAGTGTGAGTGGTTTGTGATTGTTGGCCATGCAGTGGTCTGGCGAGCTGTGCTGGGTGTACTGCACCTTTGCCTGGAGTCGGCTGAGATAGGCAAAGCCTTCTTGTGACCTTAAATTAGGATTAAGTGCCTTAAAAAATGAATGAATTACATTGTTTTTATCATGCTAGTATTGTTTAATATGATGCTACGTATGTTATCCTACTAATACAATACCACAAATATATTTTCATTTCACAGTTGAGTGTAAGCCAAAAACAAACAAACAAACAAACAAGCAAACAAACAAACAAACAAACAAAAAAACAGTAACAATGCCAGAACTCTATGCAAAACCTAGTGCAGAATAATTACAAAAAATATTCAATCAAGTGCTATGTATTTTGGGTTACAGGACACATGAGCAATTTCAACAATATTTGAAATACAAAATGAGCCACATAAAAGCTACAGCTGTGCTTGCAGAACTGCAAATGCCTTGAAAGTATTTCTTTCTATTGGTATTCGTTATGGGCAGTGTTGTCCCGGTGGTAAAGTGATGGATTACTGATCCCAAGGTTCAGAGTTCAAACCCAACTGTCAACGGTTATTGTTACTCCCAAATCAGTGCAGCTAACTGGTTTATCAAAGGCCAGCCATGTCTCTCTCTGTCTATGGTGAGAAGCATGTAAAAGAACCACTGCAGACTTTTGTCAAGAGTAGCTGCATAGCCGTCAGTGTGTCCAGGGTGTACTCATCCAGAGCCGGTTGAGATGGGCGCCAACCTCCGCACGACCCTGAATATGATTAAGTGGTTCAAAAAATTAATGAATGAATGTTATTCATTATTATCTAGCATCTGCTTTAAGATTTCTGAGGTAAAAAGGAGCCAAATCTTTGACAAATTATTTGTTATGGTCTGTGCTGGCTGGCGGCATTACTTCTTTCTTCAGTCATTACATGCGCTGGCGAGGGGCATGGCTGTTGCTGGTAGGCGAGTTCCAGAAGAGCGCACCTGGTCTTGCAATCAGCAAACAGCCAGCTATAAATGGGAGCGGTGCTCTTCCCTCCGATGTCAGAAGTTTGTCTTGTGAGTGATTCCGTTCCTCTGCTTTCTCTCTGACCCCTGGTATCTTGCTTTGTGCTCAACCAGTTCCATTGATTTATTATTCCCGTGATTTAGAGTTCCAAGTGCAAAATAAAATAGTTGAATCTTCTTATGGTCTCCTGCAACCCTGGGTCTGACGCATATACTCCAGGCACAACATTATTAAAAAACTGTGCTTACTGAATCCAGACCTTCCCCTTCACGCAATGACTTGTTCACTAATCATTTTTCTTTTTTTCTATTCTGGTTTAATGTGTGCTTTGTGAAGTTAAATCGAAGGGAAAAAAAGCTAGTTGTCTTGAAATTGGATCCAACAATGGAACGAACAGAGGGCAACATCATTGCAGAACTGAACACATCATTAATCCATGAACAAACAGCTTGATGGATGAGTGTTTGTGGCGATTCTCATTTTCTCGAAATAAACATTTAAAGGAGCCATAGGGGTTCGTACGTCTGTGCCACAGCAAGAAGATTCTTGGCTCGAATCCTCTGAGCCCAGGTGTTTCTGTGTGGTCTTTGCATGTCCTTCCAGTGCTTGCATGCAGATTAGGTGACTTGAAAGTTTAAAATTGCGCTTCAGTGTGGATGGTTGTGTGTTTGTGTTGTCCCTTCAATAATCTGGCAAGCTATGCAGGTGACCCCGCCTTTGCTCTGTGTTGACAGAAATAGGCGCTGACCCGAAAACGATTAAACAGTTTAACAAATGAGTGAGATGAATGAGTTAGCATTCGAGTTCTGTATGTGTTATGGTACTGAATAGAAAAAGAATGAAAAAAATTCTTGGATTTCCAAGGAATCCTCACAAATCAAAGCCAGGTAAATGTGAAGTTTAATTTATTTAAAAGTTCAAGTAAGCATGAATAAGATGTTTTACATTTAAAATGTTTTGGAGACAAAGTCAGAGAGGCTAGATTGGGATGGTTTGGACATGTAGAGAGGAGGGATAGTGAATATATTGGTAGTAGGATGCTGAGGCTGGAGCTACCAGGCAGAAGGCTTAGAGGAAGACCAAAGAGGAGATTTATGGATGTGGTGAAGGACAACATGGAGGTAGTTGGTGTAAGAGAAGAAGATGCAGAGGACAGGGTGAGATGGAGGCAGATGATTCGCTGTGGTGACCCCTGAAGGGAACAGCTGAAAGGAAAAGAAGAAGAAGAAGAAGAAGAAGAAGAAGTAAGCATGGATAATTTATTGTGACATGAGTGAGAATTCCACGATCAGGCATGCCGAAAAATATCAGACAATACAATAACAACACTCATAACAACATCAATAATAAAACCTAGCAAATACATATTGTGGGATTTATTCAACACAAAATAGTCATGGGCTTCAGTTCACTTGAAAAACATCTTGTGAATGTCAGTGATGTCATTGATTTGTTTCAGATCAGAAAGTTATGATCACCAGGAATATTCATGCACAACAGTCTGTAAAGTTTACACACAACAACTGTGTGAAAATATCAAGATGGTGGTGATGAAGATAGTTACGTAAGTAGAATGTAACTCATTCATTCATTTGCCTAACCACTTATTCCTAATTAGGATGGCAGGAAGGCTGGCGCCCTTATCGGTCGACTTTGACGAAGGGCAGAGTACACCCTGGACAGCTCGCCAGGCCATCACAAGAAAAGACACTGATAGTAATGTAGCCTACTCTTGGTTCTTTTACATGCACCTCACCATAGACAGTGAGAGACATGGCTAGCCTTTGATAACCCAGTTAGCACCACTGGATGGACTGCAGTGACAATCCATTGATAGTGGGTCTTAAACACCTGACCGTTGGATCCGTGATCCAGCACCCTACCACCGGGTCACCACTATCCGCGTCAGATGCAGCTTTTGGACCATAACGCTGTAATGCTACAATCTGAATTAGCAAACTTTTGTGTTACATGTGGGCTCTTAATGTAAATAATTACTTGTTAAAACTAATTAGTAGGTACAATTTAAAATTTATTTAAAAACTTAATTGTTAAATTTTTGTTTGCTGTAATTGACACCTTATGTAAATAATTGAAGAACTTTAATTTGATATGATAAGTATTTATGTAAATAGTTTGGTAAATATGCTGTGCATTGTTGCATTGTTTTCTGTTCCAATTCAGTATGTTATGGGTAGAAAGACTGCAATGTGAATAGAGGAATCCTCGTCACTTCGTGCTTCAGTTCGTGCGGCTTCAGTGCATTGGGTTTTTCAAAAATATTCATTGAAAAGTAAAAAAAAAGGAAATTAAGGAAGAATAGGTAAAAAGTTAAGGAAAATGCCACAAAACAAGGCCAATTATGAAAAAAAAACCCAAACAAACAAAAACAAACAAAGAAACAAACAAAAAAACCAACCCAACAAAACTACTTACAATTTTATGTGAGGTGCACATCTGTATGGGTGTGTATTTATATTTTATTTACAGCTTATGTATTATTTTCGCGCGCGGGGGGTATTGGTCCACCTTACCCACGGAACGTGAGGGATCCCTGTATGTAATCAAAGACATGAACAGGTTTTTTGCTCAACATTTAGAGCTACACGATAGAATTATCACGTAGCCTAGAGATGGCCCTGGCTCGCCTGAGCGTAATAGTAGGATAGCTGCCATTCAAGACCAAACTTGATTTTCAGAAGGCAATGTTTTCTCAATGACATGAATTTGCTTTGAGCGTTACTCGAAACGCTTGACCTTCACCTCATCATGATTTTATGCACGACCCTGCTGCTATGTGATTGGCTCATTGCATAACCGTATAATAACAGATATGTCCAGGTTTTTCAACACAGCACTTATTAAGCCTTTTCTTGTTATCTTTCACTGATAATGTCTGTAATGTAGAACTTTATGTTTGCTGCTTCAACAGAAATATCACTTCAATAAAATTTGAGTTATTTGATGAGTGGTTCTTTGCTTGTAATTGTTTGGATCCTATAAATTCTTTTAACCTTCAGACCGGCCTGATTGGTCGTTTGGCTTTTTTCTCACCAACTCCTTTACTTGATTACTGTGACTCATCTATAGTTGGTGGGGATAATCTCACAAACTCACTTACTCACTCATTTGCCAAGCCACTTAATCCCACTAGAGTCGTGGGGAGACTGGAGGCTTTTTCAGCCGACACTGGACGACGGTGGGGTACACACGAAACAACTCACCAGGCCATTATAGATCAAGAAATATCACCCAATCATTCACATTCACACATATCCTCAAAAACCTTTTGGCCTAATGTGCTTGTCTTTGGACGGTGGGTGGAAACCCACTCAGGAATGGAAAGAACATGAAAAGTCCACAGAGAAACACTCGAGCCTGAACCAATCTCTCAAACTTATACATCTTATGCTTTTTTTTTTTTTTTTTTTTTTTAACTGTAGTGCCTGCCTTACGCATGCTTCAATTTTAAGTAGTGGCCTTCAATCATTTCCTTTTGTGTCAGATCCAAATACTATGCTTGATTTAGCTTTGATTTCTGTTATTATTGTACAAAGAATAGATTTAAACACTGGGTCAATGTTTCAGCATGAAAGCTAAATCGTAATTTGTGTTTTTTTTTTCTTACCTCTTTTCAAAAAAAATATGATGGTGGTTGGTGGCTCTGATAATGAAACCACCAGAGAATAGGGGCAGCCTTAGCCGAATGGTTAGAAAAGTGACTTTGGGACTGAAAGGTTGCTGGTTTGTTTCCTGAAGCAGCAGGAAAGATGTATGGCGGTGGGGGAGTGAGGAGCACCTTCCTTTCCTCCACATTCGTTGCTGAAGTGCCCTTGAGCAAGGCACCTAATCCCCAACTGCTCTCTGAGTGCCCCCAATGTACGTGGTGGTACTGGATGTGTGTTTTCACTGTTTACATGTGTGTGCTCATTGTTGATGCAATAAATGCAGAGGAAATAATGACAAAATAATAAAATAATATACAGACGCTCTTCGACTTACGTTTTAGTTACGTTACGAACAGCCGAACGTAAGGTGAAAAAAACGCAAGTTGTTACTGTACATTCCAGTAATGTATGACCGTTCATACTGTACTATGCATCCATAAATACTATTACAGTATCTCATAAAACACCAATAAATCAATTATTATAAACATTACATTGTAAAATAATATCAACATTAATTTCAAAGAAATTAAATTCAAGCAAAATAATTTAAAATAAATAAATTTTAATCAAATTCACTTATTACCACTGATTCTGATTACCACTATCACTAGTAGGCTTACACTTCTGACCAACCATATTTGCTTAGGGTTACAAATACACAAAACAGTGTAAACACAAAGATCACAGAGACGTCATCTTAACACAAGTGTAACACACAGTGAACTGGAAAGAAGCAGGGCACGTTCAGTCTGTCGTTTGTAAACAATTAACGATGCAGCGCCATGTAAACAATTGACACAGCATCATGCATAAGTAGCGTACACGTCTACGTACTACGTAAGAACGTCTCATACTATGGAGAGCGCGCAAAACTCAAAATGACTTACAAATGTTTTTTTTCGTTTTGTTTTTACAAAAAACGTAAAATCGCAAAAAACGTAAGGCAAATAAATGTAAAGCAAGGAGCGTCTGTAAAAAAGCTTTCTGATACAGTATATCTATATACAGGGTTTATTAACCATCATCACAAAAATGGCCTGGAGTCTTGACTTAAATGCTCTGGGGCACAAGTCATATATGAGTCTTCTTTTAGAAGTAGATTCTGTAATGAACATAAACATATATTCACCCCCGGCAGTGTTTGTGTTGGCAACATTCTGCTGTAGTTCAACCCAACTGCTTAATATCATCCTTTTTTCTCTCTTTCCCTCTCTCACTCTTGGGTACAAGAAAGCATGGATTTAGGAAGCAACTTGTCATTTCTTTGGTCATCTAATTTCAATAAATTGTGATATCTAGTGGTATAGTGGTTACACTCTAGCCTCACAGTAACAAGGTCCTGGGTTCGGACCCTGTGGTTGGACTGGCCATTTCTGTATACAGATTCATTTCCCCTGTGCCTGCATGGGTTTTTTTTCACATACAGACATACAGGACGATCCAAGACATACACATTCGGATTATTGAATTTTCTTGATTGCCCCCTCTATGTGAATGTGAGTGTTAATGGTTGTCTGTCATTGCTGGCCCAAACTGTGGACCGGAGTGCTGTTCAGGGAGTACCCTGCCTTCACACGGAGTAAGCTGGGAATGGCTCTAGCTTTCCAGTCACCCAAACAAGGATAAGCAGTTTTGACAGATGAAAATATTGTGCTACCCATGTATGGCTTTAGTTTTGCACATACAGCCGTTTTTGGGGACCAATAAAAGTGCAATACAGTAGACCGTTGACCATTCATGGTTCAGCGTTCGTGTTCCCGTATACTCACGGATTGGCGACAAACCCGGACGTAATTGACACATTATTCAAATAATGGCAGAGAACTTTTGTTTCTCCTTCCTGCTGATTGGTTGCAGATGATGTGTACACCTCTTTTTTTGTCCTTCGCGCACAAGTTATCAACGTGATTGCATGAATTGTGAAGTAAATTTTTTAGTGTGTTTTTAATGATTATTTAAGCCTGATGATGTCACTCAAATACCCTGCATCTTTTCTAGCTTCTGGTAAGGAGCCTAAGCACTTCATTTATACATAAATATTATCATAATACAAAATTAAAAAGTTTGTACTTAATCATTACTACATTTTCCTGCATTATTATTATTATACTCACAGATTAGCGACAAACTCAGAAGTTACGGCTAAATTTGAAACATATACCAGTAACTTCCGAGTTTGTCGCTAATACGTGAGTATAATAATAATAATGCAGAAATTATAATGCTGAATAATGACAGTGACCTATTCACAGTGCTCTGATTTGCAGATTGATCCTGATTTGGACAGTGACAAGACAGTGAAAGAGTGTGGTTGGCGACCAAAGCTTTATATAATTTGAATGGTAGTTGCTAGAGAATTTTGGTGTAACATACCAAACTCAGCTCCAGGAGTCTCAGTCCTGTGGGGTGAATGAGTGCCACATGTTCTCACCATACCCAACTGGGTTTCCATCAGGTTCTCCAGTTTCCTCCTGCTTCCAAAAAAGTTGCCAAGATCCACCATTAATGGAAAAGAACTTATTAAAGATGAAAGAATATTGAAATACTGTATTTACTTGTTTTCTTGCCATTCATTTAATTTCAATTAACTGACTTTAATTCATGTCACTAGAACACTCTTTGACTTGGCTCTTAAAGGTTCTACAGCGAGCAATATGACAGAAGCAGATCTGTGTTGGGAGCAGTACACCATCTATAGACCAAATATTGACTGCCAACCATTCAAAGACCAGAGGGTAAGGTACATATTAGCATGTACAGAGGGTGAGGTAAATATTAGCATGTGCAGAGAGTAAGGTACATAGTAGCATGTACACAGGGTAAGGTACATATTGGCATGTACAGAGGGTGAGGTACATATTAGCATGTACAGAGGTTAAGGTACATATGAGCATGTACACAGGGTTAAGTACATATTGGCATGTACAGAGGGTGAGGTACATATTAGCATGTACAGAGGTTAAGGTACATATTAGCATGTACAAAGGGTGAGGTACATATTAGCATGTGCAGAGGGTAAGGTGCATATTAGCATGTACACAGGGTAAGGTACATATTAGCATGTACAGAGGGTTAGGTACATAGTGGCATGGACATAAGGTAAGGTACATATTAGCATGTACAGGGGGTAAGGTACATATTAGCATGTACAGATGGTGAGGTACATATTGGCATGTACAGAGGGTTAGGTACATATTAGCATGTACACAGGGTAAGGTACATATTAGCATGTACAGAGGGTTAGGTACATATTGGCATGTACATAGGGTAAGCTACATATTAGCATGTACAGGGTGTATGGTACATATTAGCATGTACAGAGAGTGAGGTACATATTGGCATGTACAGAGGGTTAGGTACATATTAGCATGTACATAGGGTGAGGTACATATTAGTATGTACAGAGGGTAAGGTACATATTAGCATGTACAGAGGGTAAGGTACATATTCGTATGTACAGAGGGTTAGGTACATACTGGCATGTACAGAGGGTGAGGTACATATTAGCATGTACAGAGGGTAAGGTACATATTCGTATGTACAGAGGGTTAGGTACATACTGGCATGTGCAGAGGGTAAGGTGCATATTAGCATGTACACAGGGTAAGGTACATATTAGCATGTACAGAGGGTTAGGTACATAGTGGCATGGACATAAGGTAAGGTACATATTAGCATGTACAGGGGGTAAGGTACATATTAGCATGTACAGAGGGTGAGGTACATATTGGCATGTACATAGGGTAAGGTACATATTAGCATGTACAGGGTGTAAGGTACATATTAGCATGTACAGAGAGTGAGGTACATATTGGCATGTACAGAGGGTGAGGTACATATTAGTATGTACAGAGGGTAAGGTACATATTAGCATGTACAGAGGGTAAGGTACATACTGGCATGTACAGAGGGTGAGGTACATATTAGCATGTACAGAGGGTGAGGTACATATTAGCATGTACAGAGGGTAAGGTACATATTAGTATGTACAGAGGGTTAGGTACATACTGGCATGTACAGAGGGTGAGGTACATATTAGCATGTACAGAGGGTGAGGTACATATTAGCATGTACAGTGGGTAAGGTACATATTAGCATGTACAGACCGAACGTCTACTGTACACTCTTGAGCAATGCCATGATTCCATACTGAATCAAATACTGGGTGTATTTACAAAATGTATTCATCAGTTCTGTCATATATCCTTTGACACACTTCATTCTTTGAGTAGACATTGTGTAGATCAACAGTAGATTTACTTTTTTCTCCCTTAAAGGCATTTAACTCAATTTCATCAGTTGTCAGTGATGTAAAATGTGCAGTAAGTGTAAGAAAGAAATCAGCCCCAGCGTATTTTTTTTTTTTTTTTTTTTTTTTACCATTCTCTGTATTTCTCGTGAATATTCATGTGCTGTGGTGTATATATGGACATACGTCTTAATTACTGAGACCAATGGTCTGTTTCCATGTAGTGCATTCATTCATTTTCTGGACCACTTAATAGTAATCAGGGTCAATGGGAGGCTGGTGCCCATCTCCGCCGACTTTGGGCGAGGGTGGGGTACACACTGGACAGCTCGCCAGGCCAACACTCACACAAATACTCACACTCAGGGGAAATTTAAAACAGCCAATTTAAAAAATGTGCATGTTTCTGGACAGTGGGAGGAAACCAGAGTACCCGGAGGAAACCCACGCAAGCACGGGGAAAACATGCAAACTCCTCCGAGAAATGCCCAAGGAACATCTGGAGGTATGACTCTTTTGAGAAAAGATCTGTGACTGATGATGCTACATGAACCTCTAGTGTTTATCTTGTGTAGTAAAGTGTAGATTGGAATTTGGGAGCAGGAGAAAAATCAATAGTATAATAAATCACCCAGTCCTTATCATTCATGCATGAGGACGCATTGGACAAAGGAACAAGCCTTCAGCCTTCCTTATCATGTGTATTCACAATAAATGCAAAACAAATAGCTGTAAATTATGTACATCTCAAAAATAAATGTGTTCATAACTTTAATGCACTTATACATTATATATGTAGCTACAGTAATACATATACATGCAGTGAATGAGATTTTAACTTTTTACTTATAAGGTACTCTATAAGTCCTTAGCAACAATTTGAATTTAATTTGATGTAATTTTGATGCGAGAGGTAAATAATTGGCATCCATATTCCAAAACCAGTAGATAATTTATGCGGCAAATCAATAAGGACTTATGGACCACCCGCCACTGTATATGATTATATATATGATATACGTTTTTAATGAACAGTTAAATGGTTTAAAAAAAAAAACATGCAATAGTATACTGTATGTGCATATGGTGAAATTCACACATGCAAAGTTTAATAATAAAAAAGTTCATACATACGAATACAATTTACTTGACAAATTATAGGCAACAAGTCTATAATTAGAAGTACTGTAGTTGCTTATGTCAAGGGCATGCAATGTTTTAAGAAAAAAAAGAAGTCAATAATAATAATAATAATAATAATAATAATAATAATAATAATATTTCAGTAATTGTCCTGAAAATGCCTCATCTTTGTGTTCGGGTTTTGCTCACACGAAGGTATATAATTCATTTTTGACTTCCTTGGGAAAGCGGTCGCTCTGTATGCATAAAAAAAAAAAAAAAAAAGTCTTCTAATACTTTATAGAGATCCACTCCTACTTGATTTTCCCATCTTAGCAACATACACACCACAACAACCCTCGTTCCTAGCTCTTCCCATGGACTTAGTGCATTTAAACATGTCTTTCTCTTCATTTACTTTGAACGATGGGCCTATCCGGGCTTCAGTGTATATCCCCCCCCCCCAACTCCCTGTCACTTTTAGACATGAGTAATGTGGATGTTTCCATGAAAAACAAACAAAAAAAAGGACATATCATTTGCTGCCGTATCCCCTGTCACAGTAGCTAGATTAACTGTGTGCTCAGATACTTCTCCAAACGGTACCTCAGAGGCCAGGATGTCCTCTTGAAAGTTTTGAGCCACTCTTTTAGTCTAATGAAGTACAAGTGGGAATTAGTCTGACTAGAATTTTCCATTTTATTTCATGAACAAGAAGCGAAAGAATCCCGTCCCAGTCAACAGTTTATGCAAAAACAAACTGTCAACAGTGTTTCAGAAATGTTAGCATAATGCAAGGGTACAATTTGAATGTTTAACATAATGCCTTGTCAACCCAACTCCCAGAAAAGAGAGAGAGAGATGGGAAAATAATAATTACTGGTCTTTTGATCATCAAAAAATTCTTAGCAAAGCTGTAGGGAGATAATTTGGATTGGTGGTCCAAATGATAGAAGATTCCAAGGTAATTCTAATCCAAATTAAAGTTGTAGGGTTGTATTTCTAAGACACTCGCCAAATCCACACCCTCAAGGAGGTGTTCATGGTTTTGTCTCCCTACAGCTTGATAAGTACATTTACTTTATGAGTTCTTGGTACTGCTCGGATCTGAGGAAGCGGCTGAAGGAATCCTTTTCCATCAGGGTATAGATGCGGCCCTGAGCCAGGTCAAAGGTTGTCGCAGAAAGTTCAACCAGGTTCCTCAGAGTCACGTCTTTAGTGGTATGGTCAATGTTTACCTGAAGAGGAAAGAGCATTGAGGATTTTAGAGCAGGGGTGACTTTGCAGAATATGATTACAGGATTATAATAGAAATAAATGCAATTAACTTCGTCATGGAGGGTGATTTATCATTCATTCAAATCAAGGTTTACGTTTTTTAAATTAAGGATGATTGCTAAATGATAATAGGAAATATGATTACAAAAGAAAATGAAATTCATTACATAGATTTAATAAATGTTGAATTACTTTTAATGACTGGAGGGGGGGGCGTTCTACAAGGACCATCAAGGAATATCCAGTTCAAGCTCGTTAAGGTTCATGCTTGGTGATAATCCTGTATTTCTGTAATAAAACTGTTGTTCCTTGCCAACAACTTCAATCTTAGTTGGAGATTACTCAACTTAACGAGGCAAGCTTGTTAATTACTGGGGGAAAGGTGGAGTAGAGGTTAGCATGTCCGCCTCACAGTAAGAAGGCCTGGGTTTGATTTCAGCCTGGCGTTTCTATGTGTGGAGTCTGCATGTTCTCCCAGTGCTTGCGTGGGTTTCCTCCAGATACTCTAGTTTCCTCCCACATTCCAAAAACATACACAGTAGGTTAATTGGCTGTTCCAAATTGCCCGTAGGTGTGAGTGTGAATGGTTGTGTGAGTGCTAGCTGTGCAATGACCTAGCGAACTGACCAGGGCGTTCCCAGAGTTGGCTGAGATAGGCTCCTTGCGACCCTAATTAAGACTAAGCGGTTCACAAAATGAATGAATGAGCTTGTTAATTACCTTACTGGTAACAAGGATGTTTAACATACTCTATATGGCCAAGTATTTTGAACATGCATGGCATGTCCTTGGGGGCAGGGCGCTGGATCGCTGATCCAAAGGTTGGGGTTTCAAGTCCCACTCTCCACAAGGTTGTTACTGTCCCTCCCAGTGCAGCTAACTGGGTTATCAAAGGCTGGCCATGTCTCTCACTGTCTATGGTGAGAGGTTCATGTAAAAGAACCATTGCTGACTTTTGTAAAGAGTAGCTGCAAAGCCATCAGCGTGTTTCTGTCCCTTGCTAAAGGGTTGTGGCAGGAAGGGCATCCGACGTAAAAACCTACGCCAAATCAAACGTGCAAGTCATTCGTTGTGGCGACTCCTGATAAAGGGAAAAAGCCGAAAGGAAATCTCTCTTGGAATATTTAAAATTTTTGAAGACTGAATTTAGGTCAAAATTATGTCTCAACTCCTTTAAAGCAATTTCAAATCCTGCCCCTCTGATAGCCCTTCATCTACAGGTACTCTCTCATCTGTTGGAGTTTACATTCCAAAAAAGAATAAACCAAACCTCTTTGTGTCCACCACTCTGAATAAAATCTTCATAAATCTTCTTGGCCTTGGTGATCATTTTCACTGGAGATTTAGTCTTCTTAAAATCCTCACAAGCCAACCAGAAGTCAATATTTTCTTCGCTGAACTCGGATCTCAGGAAGCTCCTGAATGTAGCGAGACCATCTGGACAATTAAGAGCATAATATATAATACTTTATGCTGTTAAATGTGAGTGTTCTTTATTCAAGCATTTATCGAATTTCTTCATTCAAACATTTATAAGCCCGAATTGCATGAATTAGGCACCTCCTCAAGAACCGTTGCAAAATCATTACCTGGAGTGCTTGACAGCAGAAAATGTGATTGCAGTGCTTTCTTTGCTTTTTTTTTTTTTTTTTTTTTTTTTTTTTTTGGAAGCATGTCTGTAGCCTTTATTTTCTGCAGAGCAAATTGCTTGTCTGCGGGCTTGATTATAGTCTAGGCAGAAAACAGGATGTTCTGACAGACAGTATCATCACCAAACGTCCATCATCTCAAGCAAAGGAATCTGTTTTCTCTTTTTAAATCTATTTGGCTTTAAAAGCATTTGATGTCTCTGTGCTGTGACTCGACTCCATTACGAAGTTGACCTATATGAGTGTTTGTGCTTTATCCATTTAAGCGTATGCACACACATATTTTATAGTTATCTTGAGAACTATATTTTTATTCTGCTAATTACAAACCGGATTCCAAAAAAGTTAAATTTTTTCAGATTCTCTGAATCTTTGCATGATGTTATGCACTGTAGATTATGCTAACTTCAAACTCTTTGCAATTGTTTGCTGGGAAACACCTTTCTGATATTGCTCCACTATCTTTCTGCCAACATTGGGCGGGATGGTGAGCTTCAGTGTCTCGTATTCGTTTCTGAGAGACACTGCCACTCCGAGAAGCTCTTTTTATTTTCATTCATGTTGCCAATCGACCTCATTAGTGGTAACTGGTCTTCCAGCTGTTCGTTATAAGTGCAATTGACTTTTACAGCCTCTTATTGCTACCTGTCCCAACTTTTTTGAGATTTGTTGACACCATGAAATTTAAAATCAACATATTTTTAGCTTAAAATGATACATTTTCTCAGTTTCGACTTTTGATCCTGTCATCTATGTTCTTTCAGGATAAAATATTGAAATTTGGCACTTCCACATCATCACTTTCAGTTTTTAATCACAATGTGTATAGTGTTTTGGAATCTTGTTTGTACATCTTTTGAGTATTAATTCCATTATATCATTTCATAGATTTTGTAAATTATTAGACATGCACTTTATCCCTTTTTAAAGCTTCATTTATTTTAGTTTGTATTTTAAACAGTACCTACAGTATAATCTTAATTACAATCATTGTATTAAACATTTGGCTGGTAGAAATTATTTAAGAAAGCTAAGTTCTTTTTAGAACAGGACTGTTTAAAGCCCATTGATCCATCAGTTATCTATATCACTATCCATTCGGGTCTCAGCTTAGTTTCAGAAGGAGGCGGAGTACACCCTGAATAGGGTGTCAGCTTACTGCAGCCAAACATAGACATAGACATCTTTTTGAGCAATTATGAGCAGCCACTTGGCCTAGTCTGCATGTCTTAGAATTGGGGAAGAAATCCACAGCACCCGGAGGACACCCACACAAACTTTAAACAGAAAGGCCCATTCTTGGTTGAGATTTGAACATAAAACCTTACCGCTATGAGGAGAAGATTCTTATTTAAAAGCCAATTATTCTAACCCTTTACTAACCTGCCTATTAGGGCTAAAGGGAAGCTGGATTCTATCTTAACAGACACTCGGGGAAGGTGAGGTACACCCTAAGTCGCTTGCCAGACCATAGAATTGCCAACACACACACAACCCTTCACACTCACATCCACGCCTAGGGGTAATATGGAACAGCTAATTAAAGTATCGTACAGGCCTTTGGATTGTTGGAGGAAACCCACAGGAAACCCACCCAAGTACAGGTATAACATGCAAACCTTAAACTCTGAAAGGACCTTCCTTGGTTGAGATTTGAACATATAACCTTCTCACTATGTGGAGACAGTGCTAACTACTACACCACCATTCTGCTCTTTCTAAGAGCCAATCATTATAGTTCAAATTTGGTTTTGATCGCTGTCATGTTTTTGTGAATACAATAGAAATAGAATAAATGGTATGAAGTCGAGTGGTAGTGTCAGTTCCAACCAGATGGTCAGGTGAGCATGATTAGGGTTGGAGACAAAATCTTCAGAGATCTGGATCTCCAAGAACAGGTTTGGTGCACAGTGAAATACAATCTAGGTCATATTAATACTTTTTTAAAATATTGAAACATGGCCAGACGAACTGTCCATGGTGTACACTGCCCTCGCTCACGGTCGGCTGAGATGGGCGCCGACCTCCCTGCGACCCTAATTAGGTTTAATGAGAAAATGAATGAAAGGATGAATGACTGAAACAATAAGGCAAAAAAAAAAAAAAATGGCTTGCCTAATGTAATTACTGTATATTCATTTATATCAACCAGGCGGTAACAGGCTGTACTTTTCTGGCTGAGTGAACAAAGCGAACATGATCTGAATGCTGGCTAATTGCAAGCAGAGCTTATAATTTATTGTGCTTTATAAGAGACATGTAACATGTTTTGAGACCTGAGAGATGTGACCTGAAAAATAGGAAGCAAAAGTAACCTTTCGCTAAGTGCATTTAACGTCTCTGTCTCACTCTCTCACTCTTTCTCCCTCTCTCTCTGAGTGTGTGTGTGTGTGTGTGTGTGTGTGTGTGTGTGTGTGTGTGTGTGTGTGTGTGTGTATATATACTTGTACTTACTACTAACCAAAATGTTTACACCTCTCAAAAATAAACTCAGTTTGCTCATTCTGTTCTATTCGGCTACTGAACAGCCAGCAATGAGCAAAGTGAGAAAAATTTTGAGAAGTGAGGACATTTTAAATTTAAATGTATTTATTTTGCTGTACTGTATGAATCCCCCAAGGAAAATTATTGGCTCTGTATTTAACCCATCTAAAATGAGCAGAGACACACACACATAAACAGTGAGCGCACGCATACTCTCAGAGCAGTGAGCTGCCACACACATTTGGGCACCCAGAGAGCAGTCGGGGGTTATGCACCTTGATCAAGGGCACATCAACCATGAATGTGGACGAAGAGAAGGTGCAGCTCACTCCCCGACCACCACCTATTTTCCTGCTGGTTCAGAAATAGAACCAGTGAGCGTTTTGCTCCACAGGCCGTTTCTCTAACCAGCTGGCGCTTATTTCTACAAAGAGCTGTTTGTGGGTTCAGACTTGGCCTTGGAGTTCAAGAAAGAATTAGGTTTATGTTAGAGTGATGGTTGGGGTTATACATTTCATTGTAATGTTTTTTTTTTTGTGTGTGTGTGTGTGTGGGTGTGTGAAGTCTGTGAAACAGTGTTTTCTAGAATGTAGTTCAGTTTAGTTATTTTTCTTCTTCACTTATCCCTTAACATCCGAGGATGTCGTTGGGGTGCCATCATGGCAAGACTTGGGCTGATTTGGCCTGGCGGATCCCATCCCTCTCCAGGTCGTAGAAACACGCTGACGGCTTTGCAGCCTACTCTTTACGAAAGTCAGCAATGGTTCTTTTACATGGCTCTCACCATAGACAGTGAGACACATGGCCTGCCTTTGATAACACAGTTAGCTGCACTGGGGGGGGCAGTGGGGACTCGAACCCCCAACTTTAGGATCAGCGATCCTGCGCCCTAACCACTAGACCACCACTGCCCCTCAGTTATTTTTCTGTAACCCGCTTAATCCTAATTAGGGTCGCGGACAATCTGACGCCCAGCAGAGTACTCCCTGAACAGCTTGCCAGGCCATCACAGGGCGGAAACACGCTGATGGCTATGCCGCTACTCTTGTAGAACGTCAGCAATGGTTCTTTTACATGAACCTCTCACTATAGACAGTGAGAGAAATAATTAGCTGCACTGGGGGAACAGTGACAACCTTGTGAAGAGTCGGCCTCGAACCTCCAACCTTTGGATCAGTGATCCAGCTCCCTACACTGCTAAGCCACCACTGCCCCTTCCAAAATGTAGTACGTATATACCATTTTATATTTCATATATAGTATACAGTGGTTTAAGGCGCTGGATCGCTGATCCAAAGTTTTGGGGTGCAATGGTTCTTTTACATGAACCTCTCACCATAGACAATAAGAGAAATAGCCGGCCTTTGATAACCCAGTTAGCTGCACTGGGGGGACAGTGACAACCCGCTGAGAATGGGTCTTGAACCCCCAAACTTAGGATCAGTGATCCAGCACCTTTACCATCAGGCCACCACTGCCCTCTGACCTGCATTTACAAACTTAAATTCTAGTATTTGTTCCATTAAATTGTATTTATTTATTCCCAACAGTCTATTCTCTTCATTTCGTAGTGTGTCTCTTGGCTGCACTGCTTCCAGTACGTGCATGCATATGGATGTTAGATTTTTGTCCAATCAGATTTCAACTTCTATGTGCTGCTATGTCAGTCTAACCTACCAGGGCCATCAGAATCAGCAGTGCTGGCCAATGTCAGTAATTATATTAGCAATGTTGCTGTGTCTCACAGCCCCAACGAGTGAGCTTACAGTAACACCAGCATTTATCTGTCCTCTGATTGGCTGGTCAAACAACCTGAATAGTCTGAAGTGACCCGCACACAATACATTTAAGTTAAATTTCTTACGCACACAATGACTGACGGAGGAGGAGAAATTAATTTGGTGTTGGACACCAAAAAAAAAAAATCCATTTTCAAGATGAACTTTTAAAGAAAATCGAGACATTGTAAAGAGAGGTCGAGGAAATAGAGGTATGGTTTACTTTTTTTTTTTTACTTTTGGCTGAAGGAAGGACAAATTCTCAACAGCTTCCATGGTAAACACTGGTGAAAGTTATGTAAAGCAGAGTTACTGGCAGAAATATGTAAAATGCCCCCCTCGCCACAATGCCACGCCTTGTTATTTTTTGTTTTTGTGTATTATTGATGGTTTGTATAGTTGCCATATGACGACCTTAAGTCCCACTGAAGACCCAGGTACCAAATGCACAGCCCACCACTTGTAGTATAAATGCCATGAATCTCCTCTTCTTCTTTTCCTTTCGGCTTTTCCCTTCAGGGGTCGCCACAGCGAATCATCTGCCTCCATCTCACCCTATCCTTTGCAGCTTCTTCTCTGACACCAACTACCTTCATGTCCTCCTTCACCACATCCATGAATCGTCTCTTTGGTCTTCCTCTAGGCCTTCTGCCTGATAGTTCCCACCTCAGCGTCCTACTACCAATATACTCACTATCCCTCCTCTGTACATGTCCAAACCATCTCAATCTAGCCTCTCTGACTTTGTCTCCAAAACAGCTAACATGTGCTGTCCCTCTGATGTACTCATTGCTGATCCTATCCATCCTCGTTACTCCCAAAGAGAACCTCAACATTTTCATCTCTGCTACCTCCAGCTCTGCCTCCTGTCTTTTCCTCAGCGCCACTGTTTCTAAACCATACAACATCGCTGGCCTCAACACCGTCTTGTACACTTTTCCTTTCATTCTTGCCGATACCTTCCTATCACACATCACACCGGACACTTTTCTCCAACCATTCCAACCAGCCTGCACACGCTTCTTCACCTCTTTTCCACACTCTCCATTGCTCTGGATTGTTGAGCCTAAGTACTTAAAATCCTCCACCTTCCTTATCTCTGCTCCCTGTAACCTCACCGTTCCTCTTGGGTCCTTGTCATTCATGCATGCATGCAGTATAAATGCCATGAATATTAAAAATGATCAGAGCATATATGTGAGGCGCTTCACTGAATGTAGGCACTTGTCACAAGTGACGTATGGTGCTTGAGAGACAAAGTGCGGCTTATCTGAATTTCCGATCTTTCAAGTGAGCAAGTGCGCGTCGAATACTTGTTTAGTACTCAACCTTCTCTTGCTCACTTGAAAGATCGGAAGTCTGGATAAGCCGCGCTTGTCTCACAAGCACCATATGTCACTTGCGACAAGCGCATACATTCGGTTGAGCGCCTCACATATTGAGGGTGCTGATGACGGAATGATGTTGTTGCGTGTACACTAGAATCATTTATTTTGGGCGCACACACAGTTGTTGCTTTCAATAGTTAAACTCTTTCTAAGAACACTAAAGGTAAACTTAAAAGCTTGAGCAAGAAACAGGGGGGCTAATGTTAGAGAAGCGAGTATGGGACCTCAAGGTTGTTGGTTCAAATCCCAAAAAATGTGTTGTGGAGGAAGCGTGATCGGCACCTTGTCCTCCTCAATCTTCATGGTTAACGTACTCTTGAACAAGTTGCCTACACACACACCCCGCTCTCTGGGTGCCAAGTAGTGTGCCAGCCCACTGCTCCAACTGTATGTGTTCACTTTGACATTTCACTGCATGAAATGCAGAGGTCAAAATATTTCTCTTGGGATTAATACAGTACATCAAAACAAACAAACAAACAAACAAACAAAAAAAACCCATTTACAGTCATTGTGAAATGTGTGATAAAAAATATTTCTTTAAATAATATTACATCTGTGGTCAGTCAGGGCTCAAAGATTTTCCTTCATGAGCAAAAATATATCCTAGGGTGACAGGGAGCCTGGAGCCTATCTCAGTTGAATATGGACGAAGGCGGGGTACACCCAGAACAGCTCGCCAGTCTATCACAGGACAACACACACACAACCATTCGTACTCACACCTAGCGTTGCATGTCATTGTGGTGTGGGAGGGAAGTGGAGTACCCAAAGAAAACCCACAGAGGCACAGGGGTATTGAAACTCAGGACCTTCTTGTTGAGAGGCAGATGTGCTAACCTCTATGCCACCATTCCACCCACTGCGATATCTTTTAGACTCCTCCTCCAGCTCTGTTAGCGATAAATATTTAGCTTTGTTCTCGTACATAATGTATCTGTTTTCCTGATCAAGTTCCTCTGTGTACGTAAAAGAACTAAAATTATCAACGAAATAAAATAACTGAATTTACTTCTCTCATTTGTTTAATCATTAAGTTAATAGGACGCAAAAAGTTGAATAAAAATGTTTCAGCTAATTGCGAGTAACATCTCCAGGAAGGAGCTCTTTTTCCAAATCAACTTTTTGAAATCCTGGTGGTCCATTGAGAAAGTATGTATAAATTTCAATGTTGGAACAATTAATTAAAAAATCTGATTTCCCACAAAGTAATGTGAAACAATCTCTCTAGAGATCCCGGCATGACAGCTGGAATTCAACCGTCTGACATCTGTTGCTTTATTAATAGCAGTAAAGAGCTAAATCCTGGAAGTTCACCATCAAAGTCCTGCTGGTAGAAAGGATATAATCATGCACAGTAATTTTAATCACCCATTTCGGTCACTAAACAACCACAAATAACAAAACAACTGGGGTTTGTATGCCCCCCCCCCCATCCCCCAATTGAGTATTGGGACAGTATGTCTGCCTCACAGCAGGAAGGTCCTGGGTTTGAATCATGTTTTCGGTGAAGACTTTTCGGTGTTGAGTTTACATGTTCTCCCTGTACTTGCCTTGGATTTCACCGGGTACACTGGCTTCCTCCAAGGGGCAGTGGTGGTCTAGTGGTATAGGTCGCTGGATCGCTGATCCAAAGGTTGGGGGTTTAAGTCCCACTCTCCACAAGATTGTCACTGTCCCCCCAGTGCAGCTAACTGGGTTATCAAAGGCGGGCCATGTCTGTCACTGTCTATGGTGAGAGGCATGTAAAAGAACCATTGCTGACTTTGTAAAGAGTAGCTGCAAAGCCGTCAGCGTGTTTCTGTCCCTTGCTAAAAGGGTTGTGACAGGAAGGGCATCCGATGTAAAAACCTCTGCCAAGTCAAACGTGCGGATCAGATGATTCGCTGTGGTGACTCCTGAGTAAAAGGGAAAAAGCCGAAAGGACGACAGACACTGGCTTCCTCCAACAGTCCAGACATGCACATCGGGCAAATTGGCTGTTCCAAATTGCCCCTCAGTGTGCATGTCAGTGTGGATGGTTGCATGTTGGCATATTGCGATGGTCAAGCCAACTGTTCACCTTTACTTAGTGTCAGCTGGGATAGGCTCAATCAACCTCAACAGGAATCAGAAGCTTGGCAAATGTGTGAGTGACTACATCTATTAATTAGTGGGGCCGGTGGCGTAGTGGTTAGGGTGCTGCGCTCATGATCAGGGGGTTGTGTGTTCAAATCCCAGTTAGACCCCCACTCTGCTAAGCCCCCTGGGCAAGGTCTCAACCACAAGTGTGCCTCTGTTCACCCAGCAGTATAAATGGGTACCAGTAAAAATATACTGGGAAGGTAACCAGTGATGGACTAGTGTCCTATCCAGGAGGAGTTGTACTCCTGGTCACTTCACGCTATGGAAACTGGGGATAAGCACCGGCCTGATGAGCCACTATGGCTCGCGTGTAAAAATTCCGAAGGGCTTTACCTTTACATCTATTAAAGTTATTACAGACAGTCGTCGACTTAAGACCTATGCGAGTTACATCTGATTGACTTTACGACCGCGACCGTTGTGAAGCATGATTCATGGCAGTGCAGTGCGACACATTAACCCCCTATCAAAACAACTTACATTTTTATTCTGAGTGTGTGCGCATGCGTGTCTGTATGTGTGTGTAATTATATTTTATTTACATCTTAAGCATTTATATCATTGAATATGTATTTGTTGATATTATATACACATACATGTACGTATACGTCAGTCAGGGGGGGTTTATCCTACTTTGCGGCATTCACTGGTCGCAGGGAGATCTCTGTGATGCCTGGATATATATATATATATATATATATATATATATATATATATATATATATATATATATAATTTTAATTGTATAGGTAGAATTATTCTATTTGGGAATAATAATATTATTTTTGAAGCGCGCACACACACACACACACACACACACACACACACACACACACACACACAAAGTGAAAATCGATGAATGTTCACTCACTGCTGACATTTTAAACCAAATTAATGTTGAGTTTTTCATCATATCCTGGGATTCTTGGAAACAAAGGTTTGGGGTATAAAATGAATTAGTTGTGAAATTCGAACAGTAAGGCGCACACACACACACACACACATACACACACACACACACACACACACACACACACACACACACTTGCATGGACATATAAAGAAGGTTATGATCATCAAATGACAACAAAAGATATTCATGCATGCACTTAAAAGTCACTCAAACATTCAATGGAACTTTATTACATTACAGTGATTGAAGTGTTTAATTTTGAAAACAATACTCGACCTGTGCTTCTTGCATTCTCCGAAAGATATTACATCATACATTATACCGAGAAGATTCTGGACTGAGAAGGCAGTTGCGTTTAAAAATGAAGTGCTGACATATTTTCAATAACAATTACACCATACAATTTTTCCTCTCTGTGGTTCTACTCTGATGATGTTGCTACGTCTCCATGACATTATTGTTTCAGTTGGTCAGGTCAAGGCTCAGCAACATTAAAATAGATTCAACTGATGACCTGAATAACAACTTTTTCTACACAGGGAGCATGAAGAATTCTTTTCACACATGAACTTGTCCCACAGAGTCCTAACCTTAACCCTATTCAAAGTCTTTGGGATGTGCCGGAGAAGACTTTTTGGAGTGGTTCAGTTTTCTCAGTCTCAATTCAAAATAAACACAACTTTGGTTTGGAAAAAAAAAATATTGTGACGATGTTTAGGTTTGTTGAGTCAATACCATGGTGATTGTGTGCTGTTATTGTATTTATACTTACAGCTGTTAGTGAGGACTCGATCCAGAGACTCACGCCACTGGGCAGCCTCTTCAGGGGATGGCCTGAAAGACACAAACCACAGGACATGGCTGTTACTCTCAAATGTAAGAGCACAACATCGACATTTACCAGCTTCCATTACTTCTGTTTCCTGTGATATTGTTGAGATTACTGTGATACCTGATCCATTGTGCTTGGACTTTTTGCTACGGCTACTAAGGTAATAATAAATACTTTAATAGAATATGGTAATTACAAAGCTTTATTGTTGTGATCAGGAGATGAGAGAAATGAAATTATGATGCCGACAGTACCCTGGTGAACATGGTAAAATAGATGAAACTACAATGAGTACATTCTCAGGAACTGTAGTTTGGTGTGCAACTATAATATCCTTTAAAATGGGTCTTCTCTCAGGTTTTCTTTTAATAACTGGGTGTCCATCAGCACTGTAATGGTTAACACCTCCACCTCACAGCTAGATGAACTTGGATTTGAGCCCGATGTCCATTGAGGGCATTTCTGAGTGTTCTCCTTGTGCTTGCATGGGTTTTCTCTGGGTGCGCAGGTTTCCTCCTACAGTCCAAAGACATGCATATTTGGCGAATTTGATATCCCGGCTGCGAATGTAAGTTTAAATGGTTATGTGTGTTGGCACTGAGATGGTCTGATTTGCTGCTGAGATTGTTCAGGATGGGCCTTGGCCTCCGAGCAACCCTAATAAATGATAAATCAGTTTAGAAAATGAGATGAGATGAGTGTCGGTTAGGGACTGATGGACCAGACTCAGGAGACGCTTGAAAATCCATATACTGTACAGGAGGATTCATTACACAAGCCAAGACAGAAACTAAAATCAGATTTCAAAATTAAATTAATGAACAAACCGACATTTACTAATGAACCAGACAGAGGGAAAAATCTAAAGAAATGTTACTTAAAAAGTTCAGTATAACTACGGAAAATGCAATCAAACAGTACATGCACTAATGCAGGGGTCCCCAACCACCGGGCCGTGGACCGGTACCGGTCCGTGGCTTAATTGGTACTGGGCCGCAGAAGAAATAATGAATTATTTCTGTTTTATTTATAATCTGAGTCTGAACTATCTTTATTTTTTAAAAATCTTTTATTTTGAAAAATGACTGGATTCTCTCGGTTACATGTCAGTCGTTTGAGCGCTAAAATGTAACCCACAAGGGGACGGCATGTAAACAGAGGTGTATTGGACGTGTTTCAAACATGTGGGTGAGACTGATCCTGAGCCTTCATTCTCCCAGCTGGTGCACCATCACCTGTGAGTGTTGTTTTTTTTTTTTTTAGAAAAGTTCATTCTCTACTTCCCAACCAATTTTATTTCAGCTGCTGAAAAATAACATTCATGGCGTGTTTATTATTATTAATAAATAATAAGAACAACAACAATACCACTACTACTACTACTACTACTACTACTAATAATAATAATACAGTAATAATACAGTATTATATATAAATAAATAAATAATATTTACAATGTAAACAATCTATGACACACACACACACACACACACACACACACACACACACACACACACACACACACACACACACACACACATCACACACACACACACACACACACACACACACACACACACACACACACACACACACGACCTGGTCCACAGTAAAATTGTCAAGCGTTGACCGGTCCGCGGTGATAAAACGGTTGGGGATCACTGCACTAACTCATTGTTTGTGCGGGGTTTATATAGTGTTAATTACACAGGAAATGCTCAATTGATGAATAACGACCCTGCGGATCACTGCCCTAAGTAGGTGGATGTGACACAGGGGTTCGTTTCAATAATTATATTCAATTAGAAGAAGAAAATAAGCGTGTATCCGGATTTCTTGAGGGATTATTTGGGTGCTTGTACAGATGAAAACATCTCAGATATAATAGTTTCTGTATATCAGATCATTCCTCAGCTCGGTTCACGGCAGTTCAGTGTGTGTGAGATTCGGGTTATTATGGTTGACATTTTTATGATGCTATTTGTGTAATAATTTCTCAACTTGTTGTTTACAGGCTGGGAAAAATGGTCTTGGGTTCAAGTCACGGGCTCAGGTGGTTGCATGGGTTGCTCTGTGGACTCTGGTTTCCTCCCACACTCCAAAGACATGCACATTAGGCTATTCAGCTATTCGAACCCTGGCGGTATTAAGTTGCTCAGTAAATGAATGAATAAAAGACTTTAGTTCTGTTTTCGAGGGCACATTTCAGTTGTTTGTCTGTATTTCTAATTCAACACAAAAGACTGATGTGGGTGCAAATATGTGGACATGTTTGTGGTATAAGCAGAGGTGTATGGAATGCTTGCTTGAGGGATGAGGTACGCTAAACTTTCCATCCATCATGTTTTGTAAGGAGCAGTGGTGGCCCAATGGTAGGCCGCTGGATTACTGATCCCAAGACCGAGGATTCAAGTCTCACTATCAGCAGGTTGTCGTTACTGTCCCCGGTGGAGCTAACTGGGTTATCAAATGCCTGCCATGTTTTTATTGTTTGTGTTTTTGCCCCCCCCCCAAAAAAAAAAATATATATTACATTGATGAAGTTTGGTTAATATTATTTAATGTTTAGTTATTATTTACATGGAGGCATGGCATGTATTCATTTATTCATTTTCTGAACAGCTTAATCCTAATTAGGGTCATGGGGAGGTCGGCGCCCATCCCAGCCGACTCCAGGCAAGGGCAGAGTACACCCTGGATGGCTTGCCAGGCCATCACCGGGCAGAAACACGCTGACGGCTGATGAAAGTCAGCAATGGTTCTTTTACATGAACCTCACACCATAGACAGTGAGGGACATGGCCGGCCTTTGATGACCCAGTTAACTGCACAGGTGGGGGGTGGAGGGGGGCAACCTGTGGCAAGTGGGACTTGAACCCCCAACCTTAGCATCAGTGATCCAGCAGCTATACCACCAGGCCACCACTGCTGCATCTCATAAGATGATTTTTATGAAAACATATTTCAATATATTTTAAAATAACACTTTGCTTTTGTTATTTCTTATATTTGTGTATTTGTGTATTTTGTAAAGCAAGCTTATTTATGAAGTTGTAACCGAGACTATTTTGAAAAGTTACATCCTGATATATATATATATATATATATATATATATATATATATATATATATAGAGAGAGAGAGAGAAAGGATTTTCTGAGTAGATCCTTCTGTAGGAGAGTGCTCAATACTTTTTGGTAGAGCAAATAACAAAACAAAAATAAAATCTTCTATAATCACCTGAAGAGAGAGGATGGTTTCACCACCCCTCAAAACAGATCTGTAGTGATAAATGGAGTTTCAATAGAAAGTCTTTGTCCTGTCCTTTTATTTTTGCTTTGTTTTATATATATATGTATATATATATATGGAAGACCCTGGGGGTTCAGGTGAGGGTCTGCCCATTACTGGAGTGAAGGTCACTGAGGTTGTCAAAAAGCTCCTCGGTGGTCGAGCTCTGGGGTTGGACGAGATTATCTCAGGGCTCTGGATGTTGTAGGACTGTCTTGGTTGACACGTCTCTGCAACATCGCGTGGTCATCAGGGGCTGTACCTCTGGATTGGTAAACTGGGGTGGTGGTCCCAATTTTTAAGAAGGGGGACCGGAGAGTGTGTTCCAATTATCGTAGAATTACACTCCTCAGCCTACCTGGAAAAGTCTATGCAGGGGTACTAGAGAGGAGGATCCGACCGATAGTCGAACCTCGGATTCAGGAGGAACAATGTGGTTTTCTTCCTGGCCGCAGCACTCTTGACCAACTCTATACGCTCCACAGGATTCTGGAGGGGGCATGGGAGTTTGCCCAATCTGTCTACATGTGCTTTGTGGATTTGGAGAAGGCTTTCGACCGTGTCCCTCGAACGATCTTGTGGGGCGTGCTCCAAGAGTACGGCGTTCCGGACTTGTTGCTACGAGCCATTCGGTCGCTGTATCACCGGAGCCAGAGTTTGGTCCGTATTGGTAACAGCAGGTCGGATTCGTTTCCGGTGGGAGTTGGAGTCCGCCAAGGCTGTCCTTTGTCACTGATTCTGTTCATAATTTTTATGGACAGAATTTCTTGGCGCAGTCAAGGCGATGAGGGGTTCTGGTTTGGTGGCCATCGGATCTTGTCTCTGCTTTTTGCGGATGATGTTGTCCTTTTGGCTTCATCAAGTCGGGCCCTCCAGCTCTCATTGGAGCTATTCGCAGCTGAGTGCGAAGCAGCCGGGATAAAGATCAGTACCTGCAAGTCCGAGGCCATGGTTCTCAGTCGGACAATGGTGGAATGCACCGTCCGGGTTGGGAATGAGGTCCTGCCCCAAGTGGAGGAGTTTAAGTATCTTGGGGTCTTGTTTACGAGTGAAGGAAGGTTGGAGCGAGAGATCGACAGACGGATCGCTGCAGCCTCTGCTGTTAAGCGGTGCCTGTACCGGTCCGTCGTGGTGAAGAAGGAGCTGAGCTGCAAGGCGAAGCTCCAAATTTACCAGTCGATCTACGTTCCAACCCTCACCTATGGTCACGAGCTTTGGGTAATGACCGAAAGAACAAGGTCACGGATACAAGCAGCTGAAATGAGCTTCCTTCGCCGGGTGGTAGGGTTCTCACTTAGGGATAAGGTGAGAAGCTCCACCATCCGGGGAGAGCTCGGAGTAGATCCGCTGCTTGGGCATCTGGTCAGAATGCCCCCCGGACGCCTCCCTGGTGTGGTGTTTCGGGCATGTCCAACCGGAAAGAGACCCCGGGGTCGACCGAGAACACGCTGGAGGGACTATGTCTCTCGGCTTGTCTGGGACCACCTCGGTGTCCCCCTGGGAGAGTTGGAGGAAGTGGCTCGGGAGAGGGACGTCTGGACCTCTTTGCTTAGTTTGCTGCCCCCGCTACCCGACCCTGGACTAAGCGGAAGATGATGATGATGATGATATATATATATATATATATATATATATATATATATATATATATATATATATATATATATATATATATATATATATATATATATATATATATTTATTTATTTTATCCATCTCACCTGCTTCATGGTCAGAAATAACTATCTGAGGATTGGGGTGAATATAGGCAATTGTAGACAGGGGGCACTCACTTCTGAAGCTTTTCTGGTTTCTTCTCTGGTTTTTCAGGATATGGGATGATGAGGGTAATTGCATTCTCTGGCTTCTGGAGCAGAGTTCCCAACTTAGTCTTGATTTCTTTAGCCCTGGAACCCAAACATAAACACACATGTATACATTCATGAGATGTATGCTACACACACATTGCTCTTCCCTGACTTCCCCTCTCCTTCCATGTTGTCTTACATAATGAATGCTTTCTAGTGTGTAGACAAAATACTGTTCAACAGGAAGCCTGAGTAAACACAGCTATTTGAACACATCTCGGCTTGATGACAGTCTCTCATACTGAATCTTATCAGCAGCCACTGGGAGATAAGAAAACAGTTAAAGATCAGTCTGAAAAGGCTTATGGAGCTATTCTAGATCCTTGGAACAGTACAGCTACTGCTCAACATCATCATTTTTTAACACAGAACAGTAACATATCTTCCCAGGGCTGCCAAAATTTTTCCGAGGGTGAGAGACAACACATCCAGGAAGTCATGAACAATCCCAGAACAACACCAAACAAACTGTAGGCTGCTCTGTCTTCAACCAAGGTCAGTGAAAAGAATCCACATTCAGAAAAAAAGATGAATCATGGGAAATATGGTAAAAAAAAAAAATAACATTGTCAGTGGCAACCGTCTGGATGCATGACACCCATCACTATGTCTCGCAGAATGAAGAAAGTTCTGGTGGTACTTTACTTCCGCAGACCAGGATAACCTCTACTGTTGAAACGACCCATTACCCTGACAAAATTCATTTCACATGGCAAAAAAAGAAAAAAAAAAAAAGAAATAAAAGAATGTTTTGCAGGGACCTGTACAAAATTCTGACTTGAAACCAACAAGGATAATTGAGATGGGATATGAAGTGAGTGCTCCATTGTTGAATACCTGCCAACATGTATGCAATAGTGGCTTAATACGAGGGCAGTGGTAGCCTGGTGGCAATGTTGGCTGGATCACTAATCCTGAGGTTGGGGGGGGGGTTCAAGCCCCACTCTCAACAAGTTGCCACTGTCCCCCCCAGTGCAGCTAATTTGGATGATCAAAGGCCGGCCATGTCTCTCACTGTGTATGGTATGGTTCATGTAAAAGAACCATTGCTGACTTTCGTCAAGAGTAGCTGCATAGCCGTCAGCGTGTTTCTAATCGGAGTCGTAGTCCCCTGAGGCAGTTCGTTCACAGCAATGTTTTGGCAACTCCTGCAGTGGCACCGGAACCCAGTCATATCGGCTTCTGCCCTTCCATTGGATCCTTATGGTGGTGCCGAGAATGGAGACTTGCTGCTCAGGTAACAGCCTGTCCTCCACACTTCCTACCCAGGCTCTGCGCACTGGAG
>CM045741.1:12137500-12212500 GCA_024760905.1 Plotosus lineatus | reverse complement strand
AAGTGTCATGTAAACATGAAACATGGCATCGATTAAGTGGCTTACAATGAGAGAGAGAGAGAAAGAGAGAGAGAGAGAGAGAGAGAGAGAGAGAGAGAGAGAGAGTGCATGTAGGTACTCACAGATAGATAGATACATAAGCGTTTAGAAGATGCTGAAGGTGCCTACTTTGTGTATGCATATGCATGCATATGTGTGTGTGTGTGTGTGTGTGTGTGTGTGTGTGTGTGTGTGTGTGTGTGTGTGTGTGTGTGTGTGAGAGAGAGAGAGAGAGATCGAGAGAGAGAAAGAGATCGAGGGAGAGAGGGAGAGAGAGAGAGAGCGAGAAAGAGAGTGAGGGAGAGAGTGAGAGAGAGAGAGAGAGAAAGAGAGAGAGAGAGAGAGAGAGAGAGAGAGAGAGAGAGAGACAGAGACAGAGACAGAGAGAGAGAGAGAGAGAGTCCAACAGAAACTTAATTCTATTTTTTTATGGCTGTAATACAGATGATATTTTCTGATATATATATATATATATATATATATATATATATATATATATAGAGAGAGAGAGAGAGAGAGATAGATAGATAGATAGATAGATAGATAGATAGATAGATAGATAGATACCATTTAAAACATTCTGGGAGAGAGAGAGAGAGAGAGAGAGAGAGAGAGATATGATATTTTCTGATAGATAGATAGATAGATAGATAGATAGATAGATAGATAGATAGATAGATAGATAGATAGATACCATTTAAAACATTCTGGGAGAGAGAGAGAGAGAGAGAGAGAGAGAGAGAGAGAGAGAGAGAGAGAGAGAGAGAATGATATTTTCTGATAGATAGATAGATAGATAGATAGATAGATAGATAGATAGATAGATAGATAGATAGATAGATAGATAATAAAATGAAAAACTATAATCAGAGAGTACATCTCTGACTGTAAATGAAGTGATTGAGTGAACAGACAGTACATTGTTGAGCAATTTAGAAATAAGAGAGAATATTTGAAATTACGCTGCGTCTGATCCGCTGTGCAAACCGTCGCAGGGTCAGCGAGCGCTAACGGAAACCAGATGGGAGGAAGTAGTATACATTACACTCAGGTTTGGCGAAGGCTCTGTCGGTGCTCACAGCTCAGTCAGGTCAAGGATATAAACATTACACTACATTGCGATGCAGCTGTTTTTGTTTACATGACCCCCCAAAATAATTAAAACTATTATAAAGAAATATCTTTGCTTCAATCGTAATAATTATAATTAATCTCAGGGAAACTGTTGCCTTTACTTTTCCTAATTGTTCATATGGACCTGCGTAAAAATGATGTTTCTGTGACTGAACCATGACTAATTATGATTAGTGGAAGATTTCAACCAGAATAACTACAATCGTATTGATGTGAAAAAATTCACAAGGTTTTAAAAGAATTAAATTCGTCCTGGTCTGTCGGCGGTGTACCGGCTTCCCTCTGAGTGTGTCAGATCGCCCACGAAATGTGCATATGCTATAGTTCGGAAAGAGGTGGGGAATAGCGTTGCATGCAACGGAGGGAGTGGGTGCATGCTTTCATCCCCTCCCTGGCTGGTGGTGGCGGTCATGTTCTATGGAAGCCAATACCTGATGGGTGGGAATTGGACATGACTAAAATTAGGGAAAAAATGGGGTAAAATCCATAAAAGAAAAGTCTATCTTGGATAATCAGCCATTTGCATTCACAGTCACACCCGGTGACAACATAGAATCGCCATTAAGCTTAATGTGCATGTCTTCAGACTGTGGATGGAAACTTGGGTGAACGGAAAATAAGCACACTCCACACAAAAGGCTGGACTTGGGCTTGAACCCATCACCTTCTTTCTATGAGGTGAGAGGGAGAACCATGATGGCACCATGTCCCTGAATTAAGAACTCTATCAATCCATTTCTCAATCCAATGTGCTCTTAAAGCTGGATCCAGGTAAACGGGCAGGGTTGCATTTGGAATGGTATTTGATGTAAAAACCAAATCAAACATGCACACACAATGTAATAAGGATCCGATATGGTGACCCTTAACAGCAACAACTAAAAAAGAAATGGAAAAAAAAAAAGAAAAAATGCATTTGAAAATGTATCTTGCTGTTCATGGAAACACATTTCAGACAGCAGATTTATACAACGAAAATCCAAAAATCAAGTCACACACACACGTATATATTGTTGTTCTGCCTTTATCATTGCTTACATCTCATGATCGTCACACCATTGTTTTAACAAGCTTGAGCAACATAACATTAATATCCATCCAGTGTTGGGTTATCAACCAACATCTTGAATTGACCAGGGAAAAACTGAACCACTCAATAAAGTCTTCTCCAACACATACTAAAAAAACGATCATCAATAGGGTTAAGGTCAGAACTCTGAGGTGCCAATACATATGTGAAAATGATTCCTCATGCTCCCTGAACCACTCTTTCATTACTCGAGTCCCCATTTTATCGCCGTGGTATCGGGGAAGAAAGAGTCCATTGATCTGATAACCTGCTCATTCAGTCGATTCATCCATTTTATTGGGGCAGTGGTGGTCTAGTGGTATAGGGCACTGGATCACTGATCCTAAGGTTGGGGATTCGAGCCCTACTCTCCACAAGGTTGTCACTGTGTCCCACCCCAGTGCAACTAACTGGGTTATCAAAGGCCGGCCATGTCTCTCACTCTCTATGGTGAGAGGTTCATGTAAAAGAACCATTGCTGACTTTCGTCAAGAGTAGCTGCAAAGCCGTCAGCGTGTTTCTAATCGGGAGTCAGAGTCCCCTGAGGCAGTTTGTTCACAGCAATGTTCTGGCAACTCCTGCAGCGGAACTGAAACCCAGTCATATCGGCTTCTGCCCTTCCATTGTATCCTTCTGGTGGCGCCGAGAGTTGGGACTTGCTGCTTGGGTAACAACCTGGCCTCCATACTTCCTACTCAGGCTCTGCGCACTGGAGAGTCCCACCGGCTGGGACACTAGCCAGAGCACAGCTCCATAGTCCTTCGGACTGACAGAGGCCTACTATGTTGCTCCTGAAATCCACTGGCGAGCTGTTCCGGGTTCAGCTCACCTTCACCCGGAATCAGCTGAAATAAGCCTCAGCCTCCCAATGTTCACAATAGGATAAGGGTTGCCACATAAATTCATGTTTAAAAAATTATTAATCTAAAAGATTCATACAAACTTCAGATTGTTTTGAGTGATATTTCAGAATTTAAAAGTCCACTTTATATTCATATTTGTAAATGTAATATGAGCGTAACACAAATGGCAACCCAATCGTGCATTCACATGTTACCTTGCGCCACCCCACCCCCCCCATGCCTTAATTCTTGGTTTATCTTGATGCAACATACACAATATGCACAGAAGGCACCACCTTCTCTCCAACAACAATCTCATGTGATAAAACCCGACAAACAGAAGCTTCCCGCAAGGCTGACTATTTACTTCTCGTTTAAATGCAATTAAAGAGAAACCACAACAGTATTTAGATGTATAATAACCATTATCAGTATTGTTTTCCACGTGAAAGTAATAAATGCGGTCTAGAGCCATGTTTAATAGCCTGTAGCTGAAGTTGTGGAGCATAGCCAGATATGGAGCAGCTACCTTTTGAGAGGCTTGTTTGCTTCGATGCAGAGGATATCAACCAGCTTCCTGCTACAATGGACCATTAAAGGAGCTGTTGATGGATTCTGCCCCATTGAACAGCTACAAGATTTGCATGGGTGCATGTTTAAATGTTTGGTGAGCCTCCACTCATCTGTGAAGTGAACACATTTGGCGATGAAGCTAAAAGTGCAAAGGTGTACTTTAACTAGCATTCGATGGACATCAACAGGTTGTTTTCTTCTTGGAAATGCTGTTATTGCATGTGTCATGGCAGGATGCTTCTCTGTCGTGATTCACTTGGCAATTGTGTTTATCCAAAATGACAATTTTAATTATGTGCAAGCTTTTCTATTCTGTGCAATCAGCTCATATAAGTGATAAAAGTGCCTGAATTTACATCAGTATCCCGAAGCACAACGTGAAGGAAAAACACGGGTAAACAAAATATTTCGAGCAAACATTAAAAGGTACACAATGATAGACTGTTTATAAAATAATCAAAGTATAGATGATGAAGTTTGAAACAGTGATGCACTGCAGGGATCCCTCGCTTCTTCACGCTTCAATTCATGTGGCTTCAGTGCATCACGTTTTTTTTTTTTTTAATATTCATCAAATTTAAAAATAAGAAAATTAAGGAAGAATTTGTGGAAAAAGTTAAAGAAAATGCCACAAAACAGGTCAATTATGCAACACCCCCCCCCCCCAAAAAAAAAAAAAAAAAACAACAACAAAAAAAACCCCCGAAACCAACACAAAACAAGAAACAACCCAAAACCTCACAACAAAACTACTTACATTTTTATGTGAGGTGCACATCTAAGTGTGTGCACGTGCGCATCTGTATGTATGTGTATTTATATTTTATTTACATCTTATGCATTATTTTTAATGTTTAATTTTTATTATAAGCATTTATAGCATTGAATATGTATTTATTAACATTATATACACATATATATGTACATATACATCAGTTTGGGGTGATCTGACTTCGCGGATTTTGATGGTTGCGTGGGGATCTCGGTCCCAATTGACTGCGGAAAGTGACGGATCCCTGTATTGATGTAGGAATAAAAAGAAAAAAGTTATGAAAGAAGAACAGACACAATTATTTTAATGTTTTAAAATGTGGAAAGTTGCTGGATCTTCGATCACAAAGTTGGGGGTTCAAGCCCCACTCTCAACGGGTTGTCACTGTTAGGCCGGTCATGTCTCTCACTATCTATGGTGTGAGGTTCATGTAAAAGAACCATTGCTGACTTTCGACAAGAATAGTTGCATAGCCGTCAGTGTGTTTCTTCCCTGTGATGGCCTGGCAAGCTGTCCAGGGTGTACTCTTCCCTCGACCAGAGTCAGCTGAGATGGGTGCCAGTCTGTCTGTGACCCTAAAATAAGCTGTTCAGAAAATGACTGAATGAATGAACATTGGAGTCAGTAAGAACCTGATTTACAAGGACGCACAACTTCAATTACAAAGACAGTGCTGATAGCATGCCAGAAAACTCATGGAGAAAACAACATTTAGCGTGACATTCGTTAAGTTTTGGGTTAAAAGTATGCCAAACATGAGCAGAGTGCAGATCTCTGTCAAGACTTGAACATTGCGCTGCCTCTGAAATCAATGAGTGAGCATCTTTGATTGTTGTATAACTGAATTCCATAACGGTGAAAACATAACCCGACGAACTGGAATCAGTCTTATAACATTCACCGCGTAATTTAAGAAAACATATTTTTAGTAATGGTGGAAATGAAGCCATTAGATCAAACGATAATATTCACGAATACTTATCCGCTTTTACTCTAACTCAGTAACTACGGAATAAAGTTAAAATCTGTGGGCAGCTTCCCGAATTAGGGAACTATCAGTTACATTCTAGAGGTGGTTGAATGTCTAACTTCAGACCTTATAAGGCTGTGGCACACATTGTCGACTACTGTCGGTTTTCTATAGCTATAAGACTTACTGAGGTGCAACAAGTTTTGTCCTGAGATAATGAAATTTTGCAGAAATATAAGCTACTGAACTTCAATTTAAATTGCTGCCAAATAAACAATCTGAATTAGAAACTCAGTCTGATATCAAAAGTTTTGATTATAAATATATGTATATAATTTCATTGGTGTGTGTACAAGACGGTGTTGAGGCCAGCGATGTTATATGGTTTAGAAAAGACAGGAGGCAGAGCTGGAGGTAGCAGAGATGAAAATGTTGAGGTTCTCTTTGGGAGGAACAAGGATGGATAGAATCAGGAATGAGCACAGTGGGGGGACAGCACGTGTAAGTCATTTTAGAGACAAAGTCAGAGAGGCTAAATTGAGATGGTTTGGACATGTACAGAGGAGGGATAGTGAGTATATTGGTACTAGGATGCTGAGGTTGGAACTACCAGGCAGAAGGCCTAGAGGAAGACCAAAGAGACAATTCATGGATGTGGTGAAGGAGGACATGAAGGTAGTTGGTGTAAGAGAAGAAAATGCAAAGGATAGGGTGAGATGGAGGCAGATGATTCGCTGTGGTGACCCCTGAAGGGAAAAGCCAAAAGGAAAAGAAGAATAAGATCAGTGCATGGATTCTTATCCCATTCTAATGGTTACATACTTAGATGATCACTTCTTCATCATAAAAAAAAAAAACAAACCCAGATTGATCTATCAAAAACTGTGGACAGGAATTTGCTAAAAGTCAGACAGACAGAGAAGCCAACATACAAACAAGAAACCCCATGAAAATGAAAACATAACCTGCTTGGAAAAGGTAATTAATTAGATTACATTACTAAAAGAGGCTGAAGATGATTATAATTAGAAACTGGTTTAAAAATATATTATTTGGCTTCTGCTCTGTACAGGTCAGTACAGATTTGTGTACATATTTTGAAAGCAGAACTGTACATGTGGTATTGTTGCATCTTTCCCTAATTTGCTTCGCCTTGATGTAGTGGAAATACTCATTCTCCAGATGGGATTTATGCTATTGGTTCAGGATGACTCCAGAAGTTTCTGGAAACACTTAACCACTGACCCATCCAACTATATAAATTATTTTTAAAACAATCACCTCCATGAGATTTATTAACAGGGACATACAAAATAACACTCAGTAAGAACTACAAGAGAGAGTCAATACACAACAACAAATCCCAGATTGAATGGCCCCATGAGCAACAGTCTCCAGGCTAGATATATAAATAATATATATATATATATATATATATATATATATATATATATATATATATATATATATATATATATATATATATATATATATACAGTGGTACCTCAACTTAGGAGTGTCCGTTATAATGAATTTTCCATGATACGAGCTTCAATCCCACCAAAAATCTGCCCTATCCAAACGAGCAAATTTTCAACTTACAAGCTCTGCCGGGGAAATGGCTTTTCCAGGCCGATTAGCCTTGTATTCTTCCACATGTATTCCTTCGTGCTCCGAGAATGCCTTGTGCAATGCTACTCAATTATTTTCTGTGATGCCCCCTATAGGAAGAAAAAAAAACATTTTACGCCCCTCCACCGCTTCGTGTGCCACTATACATATTGTTTACTTCATTCATATTATTTGCTCGGTGCTTTTTCCCTACACCATAAGGAACATAGTGAGAGCGCCACTGCCACCTGGTGTAGAGTATGCACAATTACACTTAATTCTGGTCCAGTATGTTAAATAAGCATGTTCCCCAGGGTCATACGCACCAATTAACTTTGTAAAAACAGTTAAAAAAAATCCAAATAAGTAAATAAATAAAAAGTTTTAAAAATTTAGTAGTGTAAGTTAATGTTAAGTGCTATTCTTAAGTTCAGACGGACTTACTGTATTGTTTATTGACTTATTGTTTCTTCTTGTTTTATTATTATTTATTGTTAGTTACAGTATTATTCATGTTACTTAACATGTGTTATTATTGTGAAATGTTTATTGTTACATGTTTATCTTAAATATATTCCATCAAAAATACATGTTTGTGTCAGGTTATATGAGTTTGGGAGTGGGTTAGAACGAATAAATTGGTTTTCTATTGTTTATAATGGGAATTTTTGTTTCATCTAACGGACGTTTCGACTTATTAGATCACCCCTGGAACGGATTAATTTCATAAGGTACCACTGTGTGTGTGTGTGTGTGTATACATCTATCTATCTATCTCTCTCTCTCTCTCTCTGTCTCTCTCGCTCTCTCTCTCTCTCTCTCTCTCTCTCTCTATATATATATATATATTATATATATATATATATATATATATAATATATATAATATATACCATGTGTAACCCCCATTGCTGTAGGCACACATACTGTGGTCTTCCGGTCAGGTAGTCCAGAATCCAGGACACAAGAGAGGCGTGCACCTGCATCGCTGTCAACTTCTCACTCATGAGAGTTGACTTGATGGTATTCAATGCACTAATGAACTAGCAAGAGTGTCATGGTTGCTCTAAGTTCCTAGAGAGAGTGGTAACTACATTGTTTCTAGGCAACCATGTTTGTCTCACTATAGTTTTAGCTCATGTTACACTCTTGGGAAAACACATAATGTTGAAAATGTCCAACAACATAGTGCATGTGCATATTTATTTTTAATCACTGGCCATCTCAGCTAATGTAAGCTTTACTTTGTTATCTCTAAAAACATTGTAACTTTCCATAAATACACTGCAAATCTGTCACTAAGTACACAAATTACATCTATGGATTTTTATCACTGTTTTTCTGAGACATAAGCTATTTAATGTTTAACATTGGCAATATATATTTCAAAAATTTTGTGACCTTATTCTGACCTTGACTTTTTTTTTACTTCACTCAACATCAGATACTCTTTCAGACTCAGGTAGGGTAGAGATCTTACCAAGTTTGGTAAAAAGTTTGGCAGTGTTTTATAACTCGGGGATCGTGATTCCACATCCAGATTAGTTTCTGGAGTGTCCAATTAGTCCATCCTGCTTCTCTTTAGATGATGAGAGAAGAATAGAGTACCCTGATAAAACCCACACAAAAACAGTGAGGGCATGCGAACTCTACACATAAACATCGGAGCCAGGGAATCGAACCCAGGAGCTTCTTGTAGGTGAATATGTTAACTATTTTCAGCTCAATGTAATCCAGGTCTATTTGCATCGTGATTTTTAAAGCTGACATTGTTGCAAAGTCACTTTGCATGGTAAAAGTACATTTTATCAAGAATGCAAGCATTTCTATACAAACCCTACAAATTCCCACTGAGTAAACCCACAGAAATGGTATATATATATATATATATATATATATATATATATATATATATATATATATATATATATATATATATATATATATAAATATAAATATAAATATAAATATAATATATATATAAATATAAATATATATATCTGCAAAGTAGGATCACCCCCCCCAACCCCCGTGATGGACATATATATATATACATGTAAATGTGTATGTAATATCAATAAATACATATTCAATGCTATAAATGCTTATAATAACAAGTAAACATTCAAAAATAATGCATAAGATATAAATAAAATATAAATGCATACACATACAGACGCGCACACGCACAAGCAGATGCACGTGCACGCACTCAGATGCACGCCTCGCAACAATGTAATTAGTTTTGATGGGAGATTTTGGATTGTTTTTATGTTTTGTGTTGGTATAGGCCTTGTTTTTGGCCTTGTTTTTGTCACATTTTCATTAACTTTTCCCCCTATTCTTTCTTAATTTCCTTATTTTTTTAATTCGACTAATATTTAAAAAAATCCTGCGATGCACTGAAGCTGCATGAATTGAAGCGGGAAGTAGCGTGGGTTCCACATGTATCTCTCCTTACTACATTAGCACACGCAATTGTGCATGGTTCCCAGGTCACATGGTGCAATGTATGTGTGTCCTCATAAAACCTACAACAGATACCATCTTGTTTGTTCAACTGTGATGTTGTTCACAACCCCCTAAATATAATTCCAATCTATCAAGACTTCAGCATGTAATTTTAAAACATTGATGTCAATTATTTGGGAAAATAAGTGTGTACAAAATTGCAATCTCGACTGCAGTTATATAAAACACAGACCTATCAGATGTGATACTGTGCCAGAAAAAGACAGCTGCCAAACTTTATTCTAACAGATCTTCAGGCAATCCAGCCTCAGACCATTTCAGCAGCTTCACCTCCAGGTCTCAGTTCATCCTTTGAGCTTTTACATTTTAAAAAATGATGAATTAAATCAAAAGATCTTTTACTGAAGTCACATTACTCTTAAAGGGAACAGTGTTTAATAATTAGAGGAAGATTATAATTACGTATATTTAGGCTTATAAGAAAAGACTGTGCTTAAGATTACTTTAAGTCCCAGTCTACACTGCAGACTTTAGCAGCATGACTGAAAGTGTAAAGAAAGCATTTTCGTGAAAAATAGAGACTAATGTTTGTTCATTTTAATAAACATATTACTATTTTTCAATACATTTATACTGTACTTTATATTACAATGCATGTGGGACATGCTATGCTAACATCACTTTCTTTGTATATTTAACTAACTTTACTTTGTCATGTGTCGTTGCGACAGAGAGATAGTGCAGAAGAAAAGGTACAGAGTGTATATCATGCAACTAAATCTGTTGGACTTTTTACATCCGAGTCTAGTGGCTCATCAGGCCGGTGCTTATTCCCGGTTTCCGTAGCGTGAAGCTACCAGGAGTTCAACTCCTTCTAGATAGGACGCTAGTCCATTGCAGGTTACTCTTCTTCTTTTCCTTTTGGCTGTTCCCTTCAGGGGTCACCACAGCAAATCATCTGCCTGCATCTCACCCTATCCTCTGCATCTTCTTCTCTGACGCCAGCTACCTTCATGTCCTCCTTCACCACATCCATAAATCTCCTGTATCGTCTTCCTCTAGACCTTCTGCCTGGTAGTTCCAACCGTATGCATCCTACTACCAATATACTCACTATCCCTCCTCTGTACATGTCCAAACCATCTCAATCTAGCCTCTCTGACTTTGTCTCCAAAACGTCTTACATGTGCTGTCCCTCTGATGTACTCATTCCCGATCCTATCCATCCTCGTTCCTCCCAAAGAAAACCTCAACATCTTCATTTCTGCTACCGCCAGCTCTGCCTCCTTACACTATTCCTTTCATTATTGCAGACACCTTCCTATCACACATCACACCGGACACTTTTCTCCAACCATTCCAACCAGCCTGCACACGCTTCTTCACCTCTTCTTTGCAGGTTACCTTCCTAGTATTTTTACTGGTTCGTACCTATTTATACTGCTGAGTGGACAGAGGCACACTTGTTGTTAAGACCTTGCTCAGGGGTCTTAGCACAGTGGGGGTCTTACTGGGATTCAAACTCATGACCTTCTAATCATGAACCTAGCACCCTAACCATTACACCACCAGCCCCACCAGTGTATATAAAATGGTCCTTTATTATCAGTTAGACAGAGATATCAAAGACATAGATCAAGTTTAATGTCAAGCATCTACAAGTCAAGCGATAAAACAAATAAATCTACAAGTCAAACGATAAAACAAATAAGACATCAGAAGTAAAGCAAACTCACAATCTGAGATCAGGAAAGCAGAGATCGTGTAAAAAAAATCAGGAAACCAATGCAAATGCAAAATATAAATACAAAATATAAGCCTTGGCAAGAATTGGTAGCAAGGATACAACTACAACAAAGCTTCTTCTTCTATCGTATGCTGTTGTTTCTCAGCCATTCAACCGCGACATCCGTGGCCTCATGTAGTTCATAGAGGCCTCCTGTCAGTTGTGTTTCAGGGCACTCATGTAGTATGTGCTGCATAGTTTGGATAGCTCCACAATCACAATTTGGTGAGTCAATGTATCCCCATTTTTCCAACATGTATCGGCACGGGCCAGTACCGCAGCAAAAACGATTCAATTTACACCACAGGTCTCGACGAATATCCATACCATTTAGTGCAGTTGTTGGATCATTCACGATGTCCCTGTTTGGTGCTGTTCCCTTATTCCATCTGGATTGCCAGTTTTCTACCATGGAGTAGTTTGTTGTGGGCAGGTTAGACCAGATGGGTTTTCTTGAAGTACAATACACAATAGACAACAAAGCTACACACCATGTATTCCTTTCAGGATGAACGCAGTTCTTCCACCTTGGAAACCCAAAAAGGAAGGTTGCACTGTGAATGAGCCTCAGCTGCACTGTATATGCAATAGAATGAGGAGCAACCATGAGACATTCAAATTTGTATATTTATTTCACATATAATTTTACATATTCAGAACACACAGTACAGGGAAATTAACTGGATGTTGCTGTAGTTAAATTTTGGCAAAGAGCTAAAAATGTTCACTTTGCAAAACCATAAATTCTACATCATTTAAATGACATTGAAGTGTTGTTTTCTTTTACTTTTTAATCTTATCTTGTCTCGCAAGGTTCATGCAAGGGGGTGAATAGCACTTCCTCTCTGAGTGTGTTAGACCTCCCCCAAATAAGCATGGCGACGCAGTTTGAAAAGAGGCGGATGGCTAGCATTGCATGTCTCACAGAGGGAGTGTGCATGCTTTTGCTGCTCTTTGGTTTGTAGTGGTCATGTGATAGGGAAGGCAATACCTGATAGGCGGGAATTGGATCCAAATAAGGTAAAGTCCTTTGGGCTTTTTACACCCGAGCCTAGTGGCTCATCACTCTGGTGCTTATCCCCGGTTTCTATAGCGTGAGGCGAATAGGAGAACAGCTCCTCCTGGATGGGACACTAGTCCATTGCAGGTTACCTTCCCAGTATATTTTTACTGGTACCCATTTATACTGCTGGGTGAACAGAGGCACACTTGTGGTTAAGACCTTGCCCACAGGTTGTAGCACTGTGTGTGTGTGTGTGTGTGTGTGTGTTGGGGTAACTGGGATTTGAACACACAACCTCCCGACCATGAGCCGAGCACTCTAACCACTACGCCACCGGCCCCATGGATGCAAATAAACTAAGGAGAAAATGGGGGGTGTGGGGTTAAAAATATATAAACAAACAAATAAATAAATAAATAATAATAATAATAATAATAACAACAATAATAATAATAATAATAATAAGGGAACACTGGTGTAGTTTGTTGATTGTAGAAGAAGAATGGAAGAAGCAGAAGCTGAAAATAAAGAAAGAATGTACACAATAGACAACATTAAATCAAGCAAAAATGAGCATTCTCTGGTCCAACCGGTGCTGATATGTTGACATGCCAAATAAACAGGGTGTCACACATTCACTGACAGTCCAATTGCATTGTTGTGTCTGCTTTTCATTTATTTACATTGGCAATTAATTAGGGATTTTTCATTCAAACGCCTCTATTTATAATGGAATCACGCTGGCTCTGAATGCTGAAGTGAGTACATAAAGAATGAACACTTATCCTGAAGAGCATTTAAGTGTTTTTAAGGGAAAACAATGCATTCATTTTGATCAGCCTTCTCTAAAGGAGCCCTGGTGCTCAGTAAAGCATAGTAGGTCCCTGTTGGTCGGTGTCGACCATGTGCAGTGATGCACCCTAGCTGGATACTATGGTGGACCCAGAGCTGGAACAGTTTCGGCTGTGAGTGGTGAGACCACTTTGGGAGAAACAGACTCTGGAAAAGTGGATGCAGGTATGAGTGATCACTGGGTTGTCTCCATGCACGCGCACCTTCCGACTGACTCACTTGTCTTCTGCCAGGTTCTGAGTCTTCTCCTCTCACATCTTCAGCTGTTTTTTTCAGCACACTCCACCAGCTGGTGCGATCTCCCAGCTCTCTATGTTGATGTCCAGAGTTTTCATGTCTCACTTGCAGACATATTTATACCGCAGCTTGGGTTGGCCACAGGTCTTGTGTGAGAGACTAGCTTGCTGTACTGGACATCTTTTTTAATCCGGCCGTCTTCCATCTGGGGAACATGGTGAACATCATGGGGAGGTCACATTGGGTACTTTGTCACTCTACTTGATGTTAAGGATGCAGTGAAGGCAGCACATGCGGAAACTGCTTAATATCTGCTCCTGCTTTGTGTATGTTGTCCACGATTCACTGCTGTACAGCACAGTGCTGATGATGCAGGTATTGTACCCTGATATCTTGGTGTATGTGTAAGCTTGGCGTTCTCCCAGACACATATGGTAATCCAACCGAGAGTTGTTGCAGCCTTCCTGATGCATTGGTTGATCTCAGAATCCAGGGAGAGGTTGTTATTGATTTCGAACCCAAGATAGGTGAACTGGTGTACAACTCTGAGTTCATAATTGTGCTTGGCAGTGACAGGTGGCATTTTCACACCTTGGGCTAGCACATGGGTTTTCTCAGGCTGATTGTGAACTCGAAGTCTTTGCAGGCCTGAAACAATCTGTCCATGAGTTCCTGGCGCTCTTGCTCTGTATGTGAAGTGATGGCAGTATCATCAGCAAAAAGCAGGTCTCTGATGGTGATCTCATGAACTCTGGTCTTTGCTCTCAGTCTGGCAGGGTTGAAAAGTTTTCCATCTGACTTGGTGTGCAGGTAAGGTTCTTCTGTGAAAGTCCCAAATGCATGCTTTAGAAGCAGGGAGAAAAATCTCCTGAAAAGGATGCGTGCCAGAATGCAGCCTTGTTTCGCACCACTGTTGATGTCAAAGGGCTTGGACATGCATCCTTTGTATTGAACCTTCACAAAGTCATGGAAGGACCTTAACATGCTGTGTAGTTTTGGGGCATCCAATATTCACCAAGATACTGAAGAACCTTTCCCTGCTGACAAAGTCAAATGCTTTTGTAAGGCCAATGAAAGCGATGTACAGAGGCCTCTGTTATTCTGTTCACTTTTCCAGTAGTCGGCAGAAAGAGAAGATCATGTCCACTATAGACTATTCTGCTCAAAAACCACACTGAGACTCAGGAGAGACAGTCATTGTAGGCCCACTGGTATAACTTGGACATACACTTTGCCTATGATGCTCAGAAGAGCGATGTTTCCATAGTTGCTACAGTCACTCTTCTAGCCCTTGTTCTTATACAGGGCAACTATCTTGGCATCTCTCATGTGTTATGGCACACTTTGCTCCTAACGGCACTGACAAAAACAAACAAACAAACAAACAAAAAATCACGTAGTGGCTCTAGAAGAGAGGTTCTGCAGTGCTGAACAAGATTTGTGTGAATGTTGTCGGTCCCAGGTGCTTTTCCACAGGCCAATCTGCCAATGGCCTTTGCTGAGTTCTTCGAGTGTTGGTTTGGCATCTAGTTCATCCATGACTGGTAGTGGTCCAATGATGTTAAGCACAGATATGACAAGGTTTTCTCAAGGGTATAACTCTGAGCAGTGCTCCACGCATTTCTCCAACTATTTGCCTTTTTCAATGATCAACTCCCTGCTTGAAAATTTGAGAGGCACTGTTTTACTCTGTGGTGGTCCAAGGGTGTTCTTTATTCCTTTGTACATCCTTGTGATGTTGCCCATTGCTGCATTCTGAATATTATGACTGAGCTGTAGCCAGTATTCTCTGGCACATATTCTTGCTGTCTGTTGCACTTTGCTTATGGCCAATCTGAGTGCTTGAAGGAACTTCTCAGTTGGTGAACGCTTGTACTCATCCAGGGCAGCTCTCTTTACTTTGATGACTGCAGACATCTTGCTAGACTTCACATTAAACCAGTCACAGCTCTAGGAGATCTTTCAGCCAAAGGTTTCAAAGGCTGTCTTATGCAAATTCCTCTACTTTCTCTGGACACTGCATCTTGGTGATGTTGATGTAAAGCTGCCTTTCCTGTTTGGAGCAATGGAGCTTTCTAACATGAGCCTTAGCATTCAGCACATGAACAAGTGGTGTGGTCTGTGCGAGTGATGAGCACGAACTTGAGACTTGGACTGATGATGACCATGTCCAACTGGTGCCAGTGCTTTGAGCATGAGACAGAGGCCATTGTAAGAGCAAAGCTCCTGTAGGCACTGACCATTCTTATTCATCTTACCAGCTCCAAACAATCCAAGGCAAGGGGGCCAGGAGTCATAGTCGGCACCATCTCGGGCGTTAAGGAAACTGAGCAGGAGAAGATGTTTGCTAGAAAGGATGTTCTGAATGATGGTGTTCAGGCTAGCACTCATCCTTTGCCTCTGGACTTGATGTCAATGTGGGAGCATAGGCAATGACGAGGGTGACTAGGTTAACAGAGGTTTCGATTCGGAGAATCCTCAGGCATTCAGTTCCCCTGTTATGTAGTCCAACCATTCTAAGAAGGAGGCTCCTAATGGCAAATCTCAGTCTTTGCTTTCTGTGATCCTAGCTGCTTTTTTTTGCCAGTAGAATGTGTTATCTTTATGTTTCTTGCAACGTTGCGATGTCTACCTGAATTTGCAGTAGCTCGTCATTGATCATGGCTGTCTTCCTTGCATTGCAGATAGACAGAAGATCTCCCAGTAGTCCACTGGTCATAGTGCTCCACATCCACAGAATTCCAGGCTCCAGATTTTGCCTCAGGCTTAACTCCAGAAGCCTTTTCCATGACTGGTTATGCAGCAAAGCAATGAAGGTTTGTAATCAGGGTTTACCTTTCCCTAGATGAGCTACCTTCCCAGGTCGAAGAGTCACAATCTACCCAAAGTGTTTGGTGTTAGGGTGTCAAACATTGGCCCTCATCTGTTCTCCTATCAGTAGAAGCTGTTCTGCTTGGCTTAGAGACTAAGACACACAAGCAGAGTAGAATTTGGACTTCGTTGTCAGAAGCTGTATGAGACACACACCATCATTAGCATTCTATAAGCACTGAGAGCTTTTCACTAATGCCACTCCTGGCTATGATAACCTTAGAACTACTCAGTCAAGCAGAAAAGTGGATATAAAGTGCTGCCAATGAACTGATTGCAATGATATATTTCCTTTTTTATAATTCTTAACTTTAGGCTGGTCATATGGCGTGTCAGATTCATTGCTGGATGCATTTGAGAATCTCAGCATTCATAAACACACAAACGACTGGGATTGTCATATTATTTTCCCACAGTGCTGTTAATTACTTCCATTCAGTAGTTTATTTGTTATGGCTGTTTCAGTGGGTCCTGAACTAACAAAAAATAATAACAAGACTTAATAATTTGTTTTGTATGAAAATGCCTTTATATAACAATAAACAAATACATAAATAACTCAACAGGATATAAGCCTGGTTTTATCCAATATAGAAAGAAATTAATTGCAAGCGAGGGGAAAAAAGGAAAAAAAGAAAGAAAGAAACCCCCCCTGAAGTTATTTGGTAAGCTTTTAAAAAAAAAAAAAAAAATATATATATATATATATATATATATATATATATATATATATATATATATATATATATATATATATATATATATATATATATATATATATACTGGGCAGTGGTGGTCTAGTGGTATAGGGTGCTGGATCGCTGATCCTAAGGTTGGGGGTTCGAGTCCCACTCTCCACAAGGTTGTCACTGTCCCCTCCCAGTGCAGCTAACTGGGTTATCAAAGGCGGGTCATGTCTCTCACTGTCTATGGTGAGAGGTTCATGTAAAAGAACCATTGCTGACTTTCAAAAAGAGTAGCTGCAAAGCCGTCAACGTGTTTCTGTCCCTTGATAAATGGTCGTGTCAGGAAGCGCATCTGACGTAAAAACCTATACCAATTCAAATATGTGATGATTAGCTGTGGCGACTCCTGAAAAAAGCCAAAAGGAAAAGAAGACAAATTCTTCTTCCGCTATGTGGTGGTCCTGATCCTTTGCTTTCCGAGTCCGGAGGTCTGTCCTAGTGTGCTTAGTCTGTTTTTTTCTGTCCCTTATGTTTATGTCAGGAAGGGCATCTGACGTAAAAACCTATACCAAATCAAAAGTGCGAATCATTCGCTGTGGCGACCCCTGAAAAAAGGAACTCTCTCATATATATATATATATATATATATATATATAGTTTAAGAGATAAAAAATCTGGACTCAGGTTCAGTGAGGGAGTGTGGAGTCTGCATGTTCTTCACATGCTTGTATGGATTTTTCCCTGGGCTCTCTAGTTTCCTCCCAAAGTACTTTAAGGGCCTAGGACACATCCACAAACACTCACACTTATTACAACTGGGGTGCGTGTTTGTAGGTGTGTTTTGACCCCTCAAAGAACAAGGTGTTTCAGTGTGTTCACTGCCTCCACCCAGAGTTGGCTGAGATGGCAACCCTGGAAAATAAAAACAAGTAAATGTGCTATATAATTTATTGAAATGTATTAATTATTCACTACATGAGACGCATCTTGACATAAATTTAATGTTACCTTATCAGAGTTGATTATTTTTCCATAACAGCACAACACACAATAGTCTTTTCCCAATAATTGTAATTTTTAGTTTCTCAAAAACAACAGTTTGAGGTTGTATGCTGCAGGTAGTGGTGGCCTGGTGGTAAAGGTGCTGGATCACTGATCCCAAGGTTGGGGGTTCAAGCCGTGCTCTCAACAGGTTGTCAGTGACACCCCCCCCAGTGCAGCTAACTGGGTTATCAAAGGCTAGCCACGTCTCTCACTGTCCATGGTGTGAGGTTCATGTAAAAGAACCATTGCTGACTTTCAACAAGAGTAGGCAGCATAGCTGTTGATGGCCTTGCAAGCTGTCCAGGGTGTACTCTGCCCTTGCCCAGAGTCGTCCGAGATGGGTGCCAGCCGCCTCGTGACTCTAAATATGATTAAGTGGTTTAGAAAATGAATGAATGAATGAACAACGCACCATTATTCACAAGCTATTGTTATGTGTATTATATACAATATAACAGCCTAACAGCATTTGTTTCCTTCTTTCTAGAGTAAATAAACATAAAAGAGCATTATCTAATGTCTATGCTGTCCTGGTCTCCTCAGTTCTGTGGCTTTCCATTACCAACAACTACAAAATGCTTAAAAAAAAAAAAAATCAGAATAGTTCAACAACACTGTCTCATAAATAATTATTAACAGCAGCAGCAACCATATTATTCAAATCAACATTCAGGATTTTTGTATATGGCCATACTGCAAGTATTTACCATGTTATTTACTTGCAAAATAATAAACCATGTGCCACAACTAAATAAAAATAGTAAAAGGGGATATACTGTGCTGCATAATTGATGTTGATAATAATAATAAACAACCACTTTTGATGCTGTCATAGTAATACAATTATATATTACAGGTCCTTCTGTATTCAAAATTCAGTATTTTCTGTAATGTACTGATAAAAATTAAACTTTCATATATTTTGGGTTCATTGCACACCAACTGAAATATTTCAGGTCTTTTATTGTTTTAATGCTGATGATTTTGGCATACAGCTCATGAAAACCCAAAATTCCTATCTCAAAAAATTAGCATATCATGTTCAGGTAGTGTAAACGAGCTATTAACCTAATCATCTGAATCAACCAATTAACTCTAAACACCTGCAAAAGATTCCTGAGGCTTTTAAAAACTCCCAGCCTGGTTCATTACTCAAAACCGCAATCATGGGTAAGACTGTGAGTATCAAGTGCATAACTGAACATAATTATTTGAAGGTTGACTTTTTTGTATTAAAAACACTTTTTTTATTGGTCGGATGAAATATGCTAATTTTTTGAGAGAGGAATTTTTGTTTTTTCACTTTTTTGTCAAAATTATCAATATTAAAACAATAAAAGGCTTGAACTACTTCAGTTGTGTGTAATGAATCTAAAATATATGAAAGTCTAAAGTTTATCAATACATTACAGAAAATAATGAACTTTATCACAATATGCTAATTTTTTGAGAAGACATAGTATATACTACATGCAGTCTGACTCAGGCTATTTTAGGATAAAAACAAATCATAGAATGAGGCAAAGTATAATATGGAGAATTATTCAGGCAAGACAGTTTTACTTGGTTCTAGATTTTCTCATTTCTGATTGGCGGAAAGCCATTAAATATTTTTTGATATTGCATCATACAGCAGCATGTGAATTCCAGCTACTAACAAAGCGTAGGGTCAGTACAGGGAAATTTTGGACCCATGCTTTGATCAAGGCTGAATTCTGGAATTTTCCTGCCCCCCCCCCCCATTAAAAAGGGGACGGGAAAGGTTGATTCCTACATCTGGTTAGATGTGAAGGTTTTAGTTGTGATCACTGAACTAAAACAAGTCTTCCATCACTGACAAAACTCTGTTTGCTTTGTCAATGTTTGGGTTGGAATTTATTTCACAAGAGTAAGGCTCGATGTGACTACATTTTGTAATATATTGCAAGAAAAACAAACACACAACAAGCAAAAAACAAAACTTTGAAGTTTTTGCTTTGATCGAGTGGATATGGCAAGTCAGCGGTTCAGTCCCCACTGTCACTACTGTTGGGCCCTTGAGCAAAGCCCTTAACCCTCAATTGCTCAGTAGTTGTATTAAAAAAAATGGTAATTGTAAGTCGTTCTGGATAAGAGCGTCTGCCAAATGCCGTAAATGTAAATGCCGGCAGTCCAAGAAAAAAGTCATTGACCGGTCAGGATGAGAAAGTTCCAAATAGCTCAAAAGCCGATCACATCCCACTGTTCTCATATAAAAACTCATTTAATGCATCCATCCTCTTTAGTGTTTATTTATCAACATTGCTGGAAAGCTCAATCCAGTCTCAGAGTATCAGTCCCTCGCAGGGCGAACAAAGGGGCAAACAACCATTCAAATCTTATTCAGTGTTTCATTGATGTAAAAAAAATCTTTCATGTATTCTGTATTTTTATGGCATTACATTTTGTTCAGTATAAGTCTGGACTCTGTATAATTATTAAAGTTAAAAAAAAAAAAACCCACGAAACCCCCCCAACAACAACAACAACAACAAATTTACACCACTGTTAATCTACTGTTTCGAGTTTCATTAGATTGGGGAGATGAGGACTGACGGCTTATCTGTTTCCATCAGCCCTTTTGTGGGAAACATGAACATCACCTGCCATGTGAACCTCACTAATCTTCAATCTTTTTTTTTTTTTTGGAATTGAAGGAAGCGGGGAATAAAATCAGTGACTCAGTTTTCGCACGTGTGAGGACACACACACACCCACCCACCCACACATACACCCACACACACACACACACACACACACACACACACACACACACACACACACACACACACACACATTAATGAGGACAAAAAGGACTTGGCCCAGGTAATGAGAACTGCACAGGAGATCCTGAGCTGCCATCTACCAGATTTGGAGACAACATATGCTGTCTGGCCAACGTGGCATCGTCTTGCATCCCACACACCCGGGAAATGGACTGTTGTACAATTTCCTTTGGGAAAGCGGTACAGAAACATCAACACCAGCACAGCCAGCCTCAAAAACAGCTTTTGCTTCAGAGCAGTGAAAGCTATCACCCCTTCACCTCCCATGCCCTTGCAATCTCTCTCTCTCTCTCTCTCTCTCTCTCTCTCTCTCTCTCGTTCTCTCGTTCTCTCTCACTCTCTCTCTCTCTCTCTCACACACACACACACACACACACACACACACACACAAGCAACCTTCATCTACTGATACACACTCACTCACACACTCACACTTGAACACAGACATCAGTTCTTTGTAAAAGAACGTTGGATCCACAAACTCTACGACTGTATTGCACCGCCACACTTTACCACATTTTCATTCTAGTCTCTCCACCTTGCCTCTACTATTTATTTATTCTATTCCACAATGCTTCAATGTACATACAGGGATCCCTCGCTACTTCACGCTTCAATTCATGTGGCTTCAGTGCATCGTGTGTTTTTTTTTTTTTTTTAATATTCATCGAATTAAAAAAATAAGGAAGTTAAGGAAGAATAGGGGGAAAGAGTTAAGGAAAATGCCACAAAAACAAGGCCAATTTTGCAAAAAAAAAAAAAAAAAAAATCATAACCCCAAACAAAAACAACCCAAAACCCCACAACAAAATTACTTACATTTTTATGTGAGGTGCGCATCTCAGTGTGTGTGTGTGTATTTCTATTTTATTTACATCTTATGAATTATTTTTGAATGCTTAATTGTTATTATAAGCATTTATAGCGTTGAATATGTATTTATTGATATTATATCCATATATACATGTATGTATACGTCAGTCGGGATGGGTGTGGGGTGTGGGGTGGGGGGTTGATCCTACTTTGTGGAATTCGGTTGTCGCGGAGGGATCTCAGTCCCAATGAACCACGAAAAGTGAGAGATCACTGCGTTGTATATCTCAGCGTTCAGTTCTCATCCATAGGTACAGAGTTCACATTTCTATTTTATATTTTTACTGAAAGTTTAATGTACAGAATTACTTGTGTTTATATTCTGCTATTGACGGCGTCGATTGCAGTCAAGTCTTGTTTGCACCTTTTTAACTTGTTTGCACCTTTTAAAGCCGACATCCTCAAACAGAAATTCATTATGTGTGAAATTAATGATAATAAATACTCTTGAACCTTGAATAAATAAATACATGAATAAATATATTTTTTTTAAAAAGAATTTCAGCTATTTGCATTATGATTGTCTACACACAGAGGATGTTCTGCAGCTGTGATGGATTTTAATTTTTTTTTAATGGACTCATATTTTTTTGGAACGCTCAAGCACATTTTTCAAATGGTGATTCGGAACAAATTGTTTATTTGGTAGATCATGCATTTGCTTCTTTGAGGTCCATGGACATGGCGTTAAATTGAAAACAGGCCCCTGAATACCTGAAGCTTCGGAGATATGTGATTTCTGAACATACATGTGGTTTCACCCTCGGTTTGTCCTGTTCAACCTGAGAAAACTTGAGGCCTCGTCATTCCTTTTATAGTAATGAGGCATGCACGCAATGACTTTGTTTCTCAAATAGCATACGCTCTCAATTACACTGGCTGTAATCAGCACAAGGTCGAAAATTCATCTACGTTGGAAGTTTCCAAGTTTTTTTTTTTTTTTTTTTTCTGAGGCCACGTTATCACCAACCAAGATGCTGATATTTGATTCCCTCAGATTCTTCAGTTCTTCATGTGAATTTGGCAATGCAGTCGTGATACCTTGTGTCTCCTGAAGTCAACATTTGTTATTGTGTTTAAATTCTCAAGCATTGAATATCATGAATATTTAATTACAGTAAAAGTTGATCGTATAAAATAATAATAAAAATAAACTCCTGGAAACTGTTAAAATATCAAATCATCTGATGAGAGTTAATGAACGACTTCTGCACAGGAAACTGAAGGCTGATTGCTGCCTTCTGAGCCAGTGCTATCTATCAGACGTTTCAGTTCCCATCTTAATGAGCGCCATGCTGTGATAACTAGACACGTTCTTTTTTGAAGTATACCTGAAGTATTACTTTGACGCTGAGCAGCACATTGATGGTCTCACAAATTGCTCAGGGTGTAGTCTGCCTTCGTCCAATGGCAGCTGAGAGAGACACCAGCCTCCCCACAACAACAATTTTTAAAATTTTATTTTGAAATTTTTATCTTCGGTGGCCTTGTAGCATAGTGGTTAGCACATCCGCCTCACAGGAAGACGGTCCTGGGTTCGATTGCCCAACGTCACAGGGGGCACTCATGTCTCTCTTCTGATTCTCTTTCTTCCAGTTATGTTATTTACCTATTATGAGTATACCTAACGACCTCTCTCTATCTCTCTCTCTCTCTCTGCATTTTCGCTGAGGTACACATCCTTCTTCTGCTGAGGGAAGTGGTGGTCTAGTGGTATAGGGCACTGGATCATTGATCAAAAGGTTGGGGGTTTGAGTCCCACTCTCCATAAGGTTGTCACTGCCCCCCCCCAGTGCAGCTAACTGGGTTATCAAAGGTGGGCCATGTCTATCACTGTCTATGGTGAGAGGTTCATGTGAAACAACCATTGCTGACTTTCAAAAAGAGTAGCTGCAAAGCCGTCAACGTGTTTCTGTCCCTTGATAAAGGGTCGTGTCAGGAAGCGCATCTGACGTAAAAACCTATACCAATTCAAATATGTGATGATTAGCTGTGGCAACTCCTGAAAAAGGGAAAAAGCCAAAAGGAAAAGAAGACAAATTCTTCTTCCGCTATGTGGTGGTCCTGATCCTTTGCTTTCCGAGTCCGGAGGTCTGTCCTAGTGTGCTTATTCTGGCTAGAGTTTTCATCTCGGAAGTCCCTCCTTCCTGCTGAGGAAGATCTACATGGACTTGGATGTGCACTCACAGACTGTGAAGATGACTTTTCACTGCTGGTGATACTAACTCTCTTCCCCACAATTATTCAGGACTTACAGTTGTATAACCAGCCGAACTACATTTTATACTGTCATGAAGTTTTTTGTATATGGTTTCACCCAAATGAGGATGGGTTACCCTTTTGGGCGTGGTTCCTCTCGAATTTTCTTCCTCGCATCTACTGAGGGAGTTTTCACATGCCACCGTCACCACTGTCAGCGGTCATTAGAGATGTGTAGGGGTTGTAGAAAATGTTTAAATTCTTTTGTACCTATATAATATACTTTTTATTCTTTTATCCTAATTAGTGTCACAGAGAGTGGGGCCGGTGGTGTAGTGGTTAGGGTGCTGTGCTCATGATTGGGAGCTTGTGTGTTCCAATCCCAGTGAGACCCCCACTGTGCTGAGACCCCTGGGCAAGGTCTTAACCACAAGTGTGCCTCTGTTCACCCAGCAGTAGAAATGGGAACCAGTAAAAATATACTGGGAGGGTACCCCACGATGGACTAGAGTTCCATCCAGGAGGAGATGTGCTCCTAGTCGCTACGGAAACTGGGGATAAGCACCGGCCTGATGAGCCACTAGGCTCGGGTGTAAAAAGCCACCTCCCCCCTCCAAAAAAAAACCTAAAACAACAACAACAACAACAAAAAGTGTCACAGAGAGGTTGGCTCCCATCTCAGCCAACTCTGGGTGAGGGTGGGGTCCACCGTGGACAGGTCGCCAGGCCATCGCAGATAATAATAATAATAATAATAATAATAATAATAATAATAATAATAATAATAATAAAAGGGGCAGTGGTGGTCTAGTGGTATAAGGTGCCGGATCGCTGATCCAAAGGTTGGGGGTTCGAGTCCCACTCTCCACAAGGTTGTCACTACCCCCCCCCCCAGTGCAGCTAACTGGGTTATCAAAGGCCAGCCATGTCTCTCACTGTCTATGGTGTGAGGCATGTAAAAGAACCATTGCTGACTTTCGACAAGAGTAGGCTGCAGAGCCATCAGCGTGTTTCCGCCCTGCGATGGCCTGGCGAGCTGTCCAAGATGTACTCTGCCCTCGCCCTGAGTTGGCTGGGATGGGCACCAGCCTCCCCGCGACCCTAATTAGGATGAAGCGGTTACAGAAAATGAACTGAACTGATAATAATAATAATAATAATAATAATAATAAATGCTGTAATTTACGGGGCAGTGGTGGTCTAGTGGTATAAGGCGCCGGATTTCTGATCCAAAGGTTGGGGGTTCGAGTCCCACTCTCCACAAGGTTGTCACTGTCCCCCCCAGTGCAGCTCAGTTATCAGAGGCTTGCCATGTCTCCCACTGTCTATAGTGTGAGGCATGTAAAGGACCATTGCTGACTTTTGTAAAGAGTAGGCCGCAAAGCCGTTGGCGTGTTTCCGCCCTGCGCTAGCCTGGCAAGCTGTCCACGGTGTACTCTGCCATCGCTGGAAGTTGGCTGGGATGGGCACCAGCCTTTCCGCGACCCAAATTAGGATTAAGCGGTTACAGAAAATGAACTGAACTGCACTGTAATTTGCATACAGCACTGCTTAGCTAAGAGTTTGCTACTCGACTGGCGCTATAGTGCAAAAAGCCGCTTCCTGTAGGCTTTCATCTCCGCCAATCAAGCAAAACAAGAAGAATACTGTATACGTGTCATGACTTGTACTAATACAGGACATCTCCTCATAGAAGGGTACAGGAGTGTTTCCATTCAATCAAACATACTCATTCAATGCTTTTGTATGAAGCGACGCACCCTGAATTACTGAGATGTTTGCATTATAATAACGATAGGTCACCCCATCAGTACAAATTCCCATACCAGGGTAAACACTCATACTTTACTTTACATATTGTAGTGGTTGATGATACAGTATGATGCTCTAAAGGGAAAGAAGTGACGGAAACTAAGGTTAGAAATGTGACTGTGAACACACTAATCCACACGAGACCCTATTTCCAAAGTCCTCAGAACCAAGGTCATTGCATAACACGGTTTTCCTCAATCACAGGGGACTAACAGTGGGCCGTTTCCCACGCTTCCCAGTACAGGGCACAGTAAATTCTGTCCCCTGGATGCTGATTTGATTAAATTTACAGATACTTGTAACTCCTTGCTCCATACACATGGAGCTTTAGTGGATCGGTATGATCATGTGACGCACTGCTCTAACACTGTTATGAACTGGGGAGTGTGCGCAGCATTAGGAACGAATAGGCCGCCCTGGGAATGCTCTGCTTTTCTGATGAGAGTGTTGTGTTGGATTTTCTTGAATAATTTGTGTGTACAAGTGGTATTGCTTGCATCCAGAAAGTTTATTTATCATTTATAATTTATGCTGGATAATTCATCTTATATTTGGGACAATATCATGTTATGAATCATAATTAGGTAATTAAGTACAATGAGGTGTGCAGATATAAAAATTTTAGCATTGGAACAAAGCCAAGCTCTCCATGGGATTTATGTGGGGTGGGTTTTTTTTTCCCGTTCAGAACAAATTAATTATTCATTCATGCATTTTCTGAACTGTTTAACCCTAATTAGGATTGCAGGGAGGCTGGTGCCCCATCTCAGCCGACTCTGGGCAAAGGCAGATTACACCCTGGATGGCTCGCCAGGCCATCACAGGGCAGAAACATGCTGACGGCTGTACAGCTACTAACTGACAAAAGATCTTTTACATTTCTCTCACCATAGACAGACAGCGATAACCCAGTTAGGTGCACTCGGAGGACAATCGTTGACAGTCGGACTCGAACCCTCAACAGTGGGATCAGTAATCCAGCCCCTTACCACCAGGCCACTACGGCCCAGCTTAATACACATTCCTGGATATTTTGGAAATCATCCAATTCTCTTTAACGAGGGAAAAACCAACCAGCATTACTATGCACACAGACAATGGCTGGCTAGTGTCATGTGACTCGAGGTTACATTCTGGTAATTATAATTTGAACCATTTCTTGTTCGAGTTCATATTGTGTAACGTCCAAGAAACAACTAATAGTTGTTCCTGCAATAGCTCAGGTTATATATTCCGAGATGAAACCTGCCGATACTGGAGACCCTTTCGGAAATATAGAACTAACTAACCTCATCATATCAACAATAATATGTGTTTTTATTGACAAAACCGTGTTTTCTCAGTTTATATGCTAGTTTAGCCATTTAGATCATGTGAGGTATCCGCTCTGTGAATGGTTACTACGGAAACAAAACCAATACATATTACCACTGTCACAGCTACTGTTATAGAACCTTTCAACCAATCAAATTTAAGTGTATCACGCCATGCTATATGCGAGTGGATGCCGCTCCTTGGCACTTCTTACACTTCCTGATTATGTCATCATGTCACACTTTTTTTTTTTTAAATACCGATAAGCCTCATAAACGAGAGATATGCCAAACCAAAAGAAATCTTCCTGTGCTGTATGACATCACCTATCATAACTTTTCATGACATGATTATAAACATAAATCTGTCATTGTTCAGCTTTTTTATATCTCGATATGACCTTCACCTTGATTTTCCAATCTCTCACACACACACACACACACACACACACACACACACACACACACACACACACACACACACACACACACACTCGATTGGGAGTAGATGATCAAATTTATAAAGCTTAATAATATTACGCGGGGGCAGTGGTGGTCTAGTGGTATATGGCGCCGGATCGTTGATCCAAAGGTTAGGGGTTCGAGTCCCACTCTGCACAAGGTTGTCACTGTCCCCCCCAGTGGAGCTAACTAAGGCCGGTCATGTCTTTCACTGTCTATGGTGTGAGGCATGTAAAAGAACCATTGCTGACTTTCCACAAGAGTAGGCTGCAAAGCCGTCGGCGTGTTTCCGCCCTGCGATGGCCTGGCGAGCTGTCCAGGGAGTACTCTGCCCTTGCCTGAAGTTGGCTGGGATGGGCACCAGCCACCTAAATTTTGATTAAGCGGGTACAGAAAATGAACTGAACTGAATAATATTAAGCCAGTGGTATAAGGTATGGATCTGATTATGCTATGATGATGAGCAGATACTTCAATCGTGCTTTAATCCCTCGGACGGCTACATAGACACATCCTGTCCTTGAAGAGTGCTATGAGGACAGAGTATGCTCCAAATATTCAACTGTTTTGTTCTGTTCTTCTGAACTTTTGTCTACAATTACAGTAGCACAGTGTAATTTGCAAGCGTAGGAATCAGAAAGAGATTGTTGTGGTTATTGTGATGGCACCCTGTCTGAAATAATACAGAGAAATGATAGTTCTTGGGTTTTCTTCGTGATTACTATTTCATTCATATACGGGGGTGCTTATTGATTGAATACCATCTGGATGTTAGACTTTTAATACGACTTTGATTACATAGTATACAACTATTTCAGTATTTTTTTCAATCTGCTTAACACTACTAGGTTTTCCAGAAGCAGCCTCCTCTGGGCAAAGCCAAAGTTCACCCTTAACATCTTACCAGTCCATTGCAGGTACAACACACACCTGTAACGACTCAAACCTCGGGGTAATTTCAGATAGCCAATTCGACAATTGAGCCCTATGATGGCCTGGTGGTAAAGGGTGTCGGGGTAAATGGGCGCCAGACTTCCTGCTACCCTAATTAGGATTATGCTGTTCAGAAAATTATGAATTAGCCTAATATGCATGTAACTAGATGAACAAAGGGCACACTTTATTTCTGTTACATTTTGTGCCCTCTAGTGGGCAAAAAAAAAAAAAAATCACTTTTTTTAATAAAATATAATACACAAAAGATCTATGGTTTGTAAAAACTGCTTAAGCCTAATTATGGTCACAATGAGACTGGTGCCCACCTCAGCTAACTCTGGGTGAGGGCAGGGTACACCCCAGTCAGCTCGCCAGGCCATCGCAGAGCCAACAATCACATAACCATTTACACCCTCATTCATACCTCAGGGTGATTTGGATCAGCCAATCGGCCTACTGTGCATGTTCGTGGGAGGAAACCGGAGAGGAAACCCACACAAACACGGGGAGAACATGCAAACTGCACAGAAATGCCTAGGATGGGTATCAAACCCAGGCCTGTTTCAGTCATCTACAGTATTTGCTAATAAATCTTAAGCCTCTTTGGTGGAGGACTTTTATTTTATTCTTGCAGTATAATAACAAATGACTTATCTGAAAAGACATGATGGCATGGCACGTTCCTTTTATTATCGTCTCCGTCATGCGTGTGGTTTTTGACTCAGAGGTCCATCCATGGTACGACCCTGATCATGTCCAGGACATCATGGAAAATGATCATTTCAAGCTTCTTTGGAATCGGCCCATATACAGCCTGAGGAGAATTGAAGCCAACAAACCTGATCTTGTCGTTTTTGATAAATCCAATGGAATTATTAATATTATTGAATTTTCTGTCCCTTTTGACAGCAATGTGATTGACAAGATTCAGGCATTCAGGCATTCAAAATATGCGGACCTCGCCTTTGAAATGTCTCGCTTGTATCCAAAGTACAAAGTCGTCTGACTCCCCATTGTTCGCGGCGCCCTCGGTTTGGTACCTCCTGATCTATTAACACAGATCAAGAGTGTGCCTGAGTTTGCTACCGGGAGCACAGACATTCTGACAGTTTGGGCAATGCAGAAGGCTGCAGTGTTGGGGAGTCTCCATATTCTCCGGAAAGTTCTCGGTGGGTTGGGGACGAGGCAGTGCTTCTTGGGAGAAGTCCCATTCGCTGGCTGGGCTGCGTGTGGAGAGGGTGAGGGCCCTGAGCTGATGGTGACCCTAACCAGCCTGAATGTCCCAGGATCACCTGATCCCTCTCTGTTGCATATAAATCTTTACTGTAAATAATAATAATAATAATAATAATAATAATAATAATAATAATATAACTATATATTTTAATATAATTATTATTATTATATATTAAATTAAAGTCCTCCATCAAAGTGGTTTGAGATTTCTTAACAAATAGCTTATTATTATTATTATTATTATTATTATTATTATTATTATTATTATTATTATTATTATTATTATTATTAAACGGTTATCGGGAATGAGTGACTGAATGAATCTAGTGAGCACTTGAATCTTAGGTGTCCTGTATAGTATCACGCCTTCAGTGTAGTTGACTGAAAAGATTCATCTTATCAAAGATAATCCAATCACTCATTAAATCATTCTCAGTATACAAGGATCATCAAGACTACTGAAAATATATTCATATACATGTTGGGCAGATTTAAAGCATGACTGTAAACAATGCCAGTGAACCTAACATCTGGGCACTGGATACCAAATGGTTGCAAATAGTGCCATACACCACCATAAATCCAAGAGGTCATGACTACAGCAACAAAATTTGCTGCACTTGACTAATCTGAGGATGATAATCCAGTAGTTAGAAGGTGGCAGCCTCTGCTGGTTGGAAGGAGAATTGTTTTATAGCTGTGTATAGTATGCAGGTTTACCATGGACAGGAAAGAGTTGAACCTTGCCTATCAGAGAGTCCCTGCAGTGTGCAAAGAAATAAAATCAAATTAGCCCTCTTGTGCACATCATCAGGAAGACAGATTTGAGTGTTGCATTGACTTTGGCGATTTCTGGACTGCCTGGGGTTGAAAATGGTTGCTGTTAGATTTATCTAATAAAGCGAAATAAACCTCAAACTTTTTAGAAGTGTGCATGCATGGTTTCTGTTCATTCCTATCAAAGTGCAGTCAGCTTCATAAAAAACTTCATTCATTCATCCAATTTATGAAGCACTTAATCCTAATTATAGTTGTGCTAAGGCCCGATGCCAGACCACTCTGGGCGAGGTCAAGAGTACACATTGATGGCAACCGAATGGCAAACTCTTTTCAACAGCCATGGATGTTTTACATCCCGATTACCACAGACAGTTAGTGACATGGCTGGCCTTTGATAACCCAGTTACCTGCACAGTGGGTGGGGGACGGGGGACTGCACCTTTTGTTGATGGTAGGGTTTGAATCCCTGACCTTTGGATCAGCAAGCCAGCAGCCTATCACTGGGTCACCGTAAAAAAAACTTTTTCTATGAGAAAATTCAATATAGTAGAAGAATAAGTCCTCACACAGTGGATCACCATTGGACTACGAGAAAAAAAAAAAAAAAAAAAAAAAAAAAAAGGAATGTAACAGATGTGGAAGAAGCTGTAAAGAAGGGAGTGTTTGCGTTTGAATGCATTGTACTACTGTATATGACAACAGTTCATGTGTGCGAGCAGATTTAAAATAAATAAATAAATAAATAAATATTCGTTGAATTAAAAAATGAGGACATTAAGGAAGAATAGGGGGAAAAGTTAAGGAAAATGTCACAAAAACAAGGCCAAGTATGCAAAACAAAAACCCCTAAAACAGCACAAAACTAAAAACAACCCAAAACCTCCCAACAAAACTACTTCCATTGTTGCATCTGTGTGTGCACGCTCATCTGCGCTTGTGCATATAATGTGTGTCGTCTTCTTCCCATGTAATACCATCTGTATGTGTGTATTTATATTTCATTTACATCTTATGCATTATTTTTTTAATATTTAGTTGTTATTGTAAGCATTTATAGCATTGAATATGCATTTATTGATATTATGTACACATACACATGTACGTATACGTTAGTGGAGGGGGGGTGGGGTCCTACTTTGCTGATTTCAATGGTCGATTTGGGCTCTCGGTCCCAATTAACCGCGGAAAGTGAGGGATCCCTGTATATCAATATCTTGGGGTTTTTTACACTCGAGCCTCATGGCTCATCAGGCCGGTGCTTATCCCCAGTTTCCGTAGCGTGAAGTGACCAGGAGTTCAACTCCCCCTGGATGGGACGCTAGTTTATTTCCCATTATATTTTTACTTCCCAGTATATTTTTACTGGTACCCATTTATACTGCTGGGTGAACAAAGGCACACTTGTGGTTGAGACCTTGCCCAGGGGTCTTAGCACAGCGAGGGTCTCAGTGGGATTCGAACTCACAACCTCCCGATCATGAGCGCGGCACCTGAACCACCACGCCACCGGCCCCATATATATCAATATCTTAGTATGTCAAATTTCCTATTTAATCTGTATGATCTTCTTCTTTTCCTTTCGGCTTTTCCCTTCAGGGGTCGCCACAGCGAATCATCTGCCTCCATCTCACCCTATCCTTTGCATCTTCTTCTCTTACACCAACGACCTTCATGTCCTCCTTCACCACATCCATGAATTGTCTCTTTGGTCTTCCTCTGGGCCTTCTGCCTGGTAGTTCCAACCTCAGCATCCTACTACCAATATACTCACTATCCCTCCTCTGTACATGTCCAAACCATCTCAATCTAGCCTCTCTGACTTTGTCTCCACAACGTCTTACATGTTACATGTATGATGCTAGAACGGATCACATTTACTTGTGTAAGTTTGGATAGTAGTTTGTTTTGGTTATTTATTTGCTAATAGTAGGAATGTATGAAGGGCTTAAATTAATTCCTTGGAAGATGTAAATGATGCAGACATTGCAGATCGTGATGAGGCGTGAAGGACGCCGGCACACTGTACTGGATAAACCTTCCTAACTAACTTTGGCATGAAATTGATCGCTTGATTGCTGGTATATTTTTCATCCCATTTTTATTGTTTAAATATAACTGTTCTGGTCTAAAAATAGTTTTACATGTGCAAAAAATGTTTGTCATGCTGTTTGGTTTGTATTCTTGGATGTGCTCAATGGGTTTATTGTGATTCGCCAAAAAAATGTGGACATATAGCATTTTTTGGGAAAAAGATACTTTAGTATTGCTGCCAGTTTTAAATAGTTGAATTTTTTAGTTGAATGCAATGTATGAATGCAAAAAACAAACAAACAAACAAACAAACAAACAAACAAACAAACAAACAAACAAACAAAATACAATGTGTTGTAAAGATTAAAGACACAGTGCTAAGTAAAGAGAAAAATCTTAGTTTTCTTGAAAGTGTAGAAATGGATTTATGGTGTTTTGGGAAATAAATTCTTCATATGAAGGCTTGCTTTGCTGTGATGTTTCGAACAGAGAAAACATTTCCTGCTTCTTATTTGGCTGATGCCGTGGCATGTTACTGATATGCAGTGGTAAGTACCTCCCAAAGGTCGGCCAAAGAAGGACAATCAGTGAACTGGAAAGAGTGCTATGGCTGCTGAAAGCTCTCTGATGCATGTGGAGAGTGAAAACTAATACAAAGAGCCACTGTAGCAAAAAACACCGAAATGGTTGGTGTTGGCTGTGACAGAAAAGTGTATGGAGCTAAATTGCCACCGATCAGTTAGGTGGTATTAATGTTATGGCTGATCTGTGTATCTATATGGAATTTGTGTAAATGAGAAAATGTGCCAGCAGATCTTAGTTTTATCTGTGAAATCTGCTTGAGATTACATCGTCCTCCATAATTATTGGTACCCCTGGTTAAGAAGCCTTAAATTTCGTTCAGTTTTTATTGCAGAAGCTACGCTCACAATGAAAATCGCAAAAACATGTAACCTTCAACTCAAGTGGATTTTAAGGGGAAAACATCCCCGACTAAGAACTAATATATATACATATATATCTTCTTCTTCTTCTTCTTTTCCTTTCGGCTGTTCCCTTCAGGGGTCGCCACAGCAAATGATCTGCCTCCATCTCTCCCTATCCTCTGCATCTTCTACTCTTACTCCAACGACCTTCATGTCCGCCTTCACCGCATCCATAAATCTTCTCTTTGGTCTTCATCTGGGCCTTCTGCCTGGTAGTTCCAACCTCAGCATCCTACGACCAATATACTCACTATCCCTCCTCTGTACATGTCCAAACCATCTCAATCTAGCCTCTCTGACTTTGTCTCCAAAACATCTAACATGTGCTGTCCCTCTGATGTACTCATTTCTGATCCTATCCTATCGCCTTTCCGCCATTTCTACAGTAGTTTACAAAGTTGATCAGAGTATCTAGGAACATTTAATTAACAATTCATCACTTCCTGTTTCCCTGGGGTACAAATATGATGTGACACAGAGGCTATTTCTCTTATCAACTCTACCACATGGGAAAGACAAAGGAACACACCATTCAAGCCAGGCAGCTGGGCAGAGTACACCCTGGACAGCTCACCAGGCCCTCACAGGGCAGAAATACTGCGACGGCTTTGCAGCTCCTCTTTACGAAAGTCAGCAATGGTTCTTTTACATGAACCTCACACCATAGACAGTGAGAGACATAGCCGGCTTTTGATAACCCAGTTAGCTGCACTGGGGAGGACAGTGACAACCTTGTGGAGAGTGGGACTCGAACCCCCAACCTTAGGAGCAGCAATCCAGCACATTATACCACTAGGCCACCACTGCCCCTTGTTCAAAGTATGTTTTACATTTTAGTGTGATGTTACTGCTTCATCACTTGGTGGCAGTGTTTATCTGAGTAGAATTGTATGATTATGTTCTGAAACAATACTTTAGAACAATTGCTAAAAGTTTAAACCTCATCGTATCAAAAAAAAAAAAAAAAATATATATTATTTTGTATTCCCTAGTCTACAATTAAACAAAATGTATTCAAGGTATATTACCTTTATACAATTTATTGAAAATTTATTGTTTGGCTATAATAAAGAATTAAGATTAATATTTCTGTGCTTGTTCAAATAGATGTATGTTGCCAGTAATGAGCAAAGACATTGAAATATATTTAAAATTAAGCGAACAAATATCAATATCAGTGGTTTTCATCAACCATACCATGTGTCAGAATAAACGAAGACATCTCTGTATTGCAAGAATACTGAAAACCACTCACACTCAAACCTCAGGGGTTATTTGGAACAGCCAATAGTAGGCTAACTGGCTGCTTCAGATTGCTCCTAGGTGAGAGTGTGAATGGTTGTGTTTGTTGGTCCTGTGATGGCCTGCTGAGCAGTTCAAGGTGTACCCCACATCTCCCAGAGTTGGCTAAAATGGTCGTCAGAATGAACGTGCTGAACTGCTTGTTCCATCCCAGATACTGACATACTTTTCTTTTTCTGACATTAATGTGGGTGGTACGATGGCATAGCGGTTAGCATGTCCACCTCACTGCAGGAAGGTCCCGGGTTTCTTCTGGGCTCTTTGGTTTCCTCCAGCAGTACAAAGACATGATAATCAATTTCATTTATTCATTTCTAAGCTGCTTAATTTTTGATTTGGTATTGGGGTGACTGGCGCCTATTTCTACTGAGTCTGGGAAAAGTTAGGGTACACCCTGAACAGGCTATTGTGCATGTTCAGATGAAAACCCATGAAAGCACGGGGAGAACATACAAACTCCACACAGCCCAGGATCTGAACCAGAACCTTCTTGCTATGAGGTAGACATGTTATTTACTGTGCCACCAACATTAGGTTAATTGGCTGTTTCAGATTGCCCTTAGATGTGAATATTACTGTGAATGGTTGTGTGCTTGTTGACCCTGTGGCGGCCCTCCACCCTGTGCTGTCTGAGATAGGCTCCAGCCTTCCTGTGGCCCTTGTAGGATTAAGCAGTTTGGAGAATGAGTGAATGAGGATGACCTGGTTGTGACCTACAATCTTGTACAATTAAACTGAAAAGCAAATTGAAATAATTTACTGTGAAGAAATAGAAATAAAAATAAAAATTAAATAATGTGATTGCATTTTTGCTACTTTCACCAAAAGCAATGGTCCACAAAGAACTTACGAGGCGTAAGACAAGCTCACCGTTGAAAGGTATCACGAAAGAGAGGGTACAAAACCTTCCAGGGCATTGAACACAATGAAGACAGTAATCAACAGAGTCAAAAGAATTGGATGTCTTTGCCATGTCCTCACCATTTCCTGTGTGGCTCCATCATCCCCCATCATCAGATTTCTGAGCCTGGGTTTGCTTTTCACTGTGTTTACTACCTCAATCGCCTTCATTCAACCAAATCAAAAGATCTTTATTAATTACTCTCTGGATTTTGGTCCCCGATCCCTCTCTCAGGTCCCTATGTTAGGCTCTCTCAGTAAATTTGGCCCTCACCATTCCACGGATGTATAGTAGGACTGGTGCTTGTGGGAAATATCGGCTTCAGCCTCTGTCAGTCCCCCCAAATTTAATAAAAAGACAATTACAGATGCTCCCCAACTTTCAAACATTTGTTTTATGAACATCCAGAGATACAAACAGGTCTGAGGTCAAAAGTGAAAGTGAAATGAAATTGAAGAGCAAGTAGAAATAGAAATGGAGTAAAATCTATAGAAAGATATATCATTAATATAAGTATGAAATATGATTAAACATTATCCTGAGGTTCACTTAATACTAGGCTCCGGCAGAGGGGGCCGTGGCTGACATGTGCTTTACGCCATATGGAGGTTCGGGAAGAGAAGTAGAAGGATACATTTCTGAAACTTTCAAAGAAGAAACAAATTGACTCCAGTATTATAATGAACTGGATAAGAGTGAAACTCTTTGTAAATCTGATCAGATCCACTGTGCTGTGCTTGAGAGGAACCAGGAGTTTAAACACGGGACATAATGATATTGATAATGTACAGATGACTATGTAGAGAGAGAGAAAGAGAGAGAGAGAGAGAGAGAGAGAGTATACAGTAAAAACTCGTATAGATTACTTATACAAGGTTTAAATATACGTTCCCCTCTAAAGAATGCCCTGTAACGACTTATGAACAAATTAATTTAACGAAGAGCAGTCCAGAACCTAACTCGTTCGTAAGCTGGGGAGCGTGTGTATTTATTGCTCAACCACTAGACACGTAGTTGGAAATTTAAAGCTACTATTTTTTTTCGAAAATTAATCATGAACAGAAATGTAAACAGAATTATAACACAGCACAACACTGCCCTGTAATTTTCTTCCAAATTAAGTTGGAGCCAATTCCCACTTGTCAAGTTTGCTTTCACACACCATTTCATCACCAACCAGGGAAGATGAAGACAAGTACATTCCGCGGAGGCACTTTATTCCTGCCGACTGTAGATATATATATATATATCTGGGCAGTGGTGGTCTAGTGGTATAGGGCGCTGGATCGCTGATCCAAAGGTTGGGGGTTCGAGTCCCACTCTCCACAAGGTTGTCCCTCCACACTGTCCCCCCCCAGTGCAGCTAACTGGGTTATCAAAGGTGGGCCATGTCTCTCACTGTCTATGGTGAGAGGCATGTAAAAGAACCATTGCTGACTTTTGTAAAGAGTAGCTGCAAAGTCGTCAGCGTGTTTCTGTCCCTTGCTAAAAAGAGTTGTGACAGGAAGGGCATCTGACGTAAAAACCTCTGCCAAATCAAACGTGCGAATCAGATGATTCGCTGTGGCGACTCCCGAATAAAAGGGAAAAAGCTGAAAGGAAGACAGACTTATGTGTATGTGTATATATATATATATATATATATATATATATACATTTGACACCTCAGAGGAAACCCTTGTTTTCGGGAGCTCACAGACATTCGTTATTTGCTCGTGATTACAGTGACAGTTGACGGTTGACACCTGGGAGAGCAACACTGTCAATGACAATAAATGTGTGACATGTAAATTCTGACATTATACCATCTCATGATATAATAACTGAATTCTGTATGACATAGAAAGACTTCAAAATGCTTCCTTGTCTGTTTTATTGTCCTCAAGCACAAGCAAAAATAATATAACAATAAGATAGCTGAGCTTAGCATGTTATCGCTAATTAATTAATTAATTAATTTAAAGGAAGTGTTAATAAATCTAGCTTTTTTACTCAGCGCTACAAATCTTTGGGTCAATTTTTATTTGTTCTCAACAATATTGGGCAGTTCAGCTGCATCATTTTGCTTTTTTTGATGCGATCATGGTGGTCCAGCATTGTTGCCACCGGGCATTTCTGTATGGAGTTTCATGTTTCAGAACAGGAAAAACATACAAACTCATCCATTCATTTTCTGAACCACGTAATCCTAATTAAGGTTGCTAAGGGAGGCTGGCACCCATCTCTGGGTAAGGGCAGGGTACACCCTGGGTAGCTCGCCAGGCCATCGCAGGGCAGAAACATGCTGACGGCTTTGCAGCTACTCTTAAAGAAAGTCAGCAATGGTTCTTTTACATGAACCTCACACCATAGACAGTGAGAGACATGGCCGGCCTTTGATAACCCAGTTAGATCACTGATCACTGGTCACTGATCCCAAGGTTGGGGGTTCAAGCCCCTCCCTCAACGGGTTGTCACTGTCCCCCCCCCAGTGCAGCTAACTGGGTTATCAAAGGCCAGCTATGTCTCTCACTGTCCATGGTGAGACACTGTAAAAGAACCATTGCTGACTTTCGACAAGAGTAGCTGCATAGTCGTCAGCACGTTTCTGTGATGGTATGGTGAGCTGTCCAGGGTGTATTCTGGCCTTGCCCAGAGTAGCCCATGACCCTAATGAACACTTATAATTTGCTTTCCTTGCTATTAGCAATAAATTGACAATACCTGAGTTCAATTCCTGATCTCAGGGTGTTTCTTTGAGGGGTTTGTATGTTCTCCTCGTGCTTGTGGGGGTTACCTTCAGGTATTCTGGTTTCCTGTCACAGTCCAAAAACTTGCACAGTGGGTCTGATTGGCTGTTCCAAATCATCTGTGAGTGGTTGTATGGGTGTTTGCCCTGTAATGGCCTGGCAAGCTGTCCAGAGTGTACTCTAATGTCTCCTCGGGTCAGCTGAAATGACCCTAATTAGGATTAAGTAATTTAAGAAATCAGTGAAGAAATGAATGTTATTATCAGTAAAATGAGGAGAAATAACTTTCAAAAGCTTTTCTCGCTGTACGGCTCAGGCTGTCTACTGCTTACATAAAATGAAAGTGAGGTCATTTGTACTTTGTAAATTAATCATAAATAAATATTTCAGATCATGGTTGGATATGTAGGTGATGTTTGACATTTCTGGATCAAAGTGGAAAACAAAAAATTTAGTCCTTCAGGACAACAGGACAGTTGCATGTCCTCTTGTACTTGTGTGCATTTCCTGCGGGTACTCTGGTATTCTTCAACAGTCCTTCTTTTCCTTTTGGCTGCTCCCTTTTTTTTCAGGGGTCACCACAGCGAATCGTCTATCTCCATCTTCATGGGTCAGATTAATGATTGGCATATTCCATTTGGTATGGGTTTTTACGTCGGATGCCCTTCCTGACACACCCCTTTAGCAAGGGACGGAAACACGCTGACGGCTATGCAGCTACTCTTGACCTTGACATAAGTCAGCAATGGTTCTTTTACATGAACCTCACACCATAGACAGTGAGAGACATGGCCGGCCTTTGATAACCCAGTTAGCTGCACTGGAGGGGACAGTGGCAACCTTGTGGAGAGTGGGACTCGAACCACCAACCATAGGATCAGCGATCCAGCACCTTTTACCACCAGGCCACCAGAGCCCTTTCTTCAACAGTCCATGTCTGTCTTCCTTTCGGCTTTTTCCCTTTTACTCGGGAGTCGCCACAGCGAATCATCTGATTCGCACGTTTGATTTGGCAGAGGTTTTTACGTCGGATGCCCTTCCTGTCACAACCCTTTTTTTTTAGCAAGGGACAGAAACACGCTGACGACTTTGCAGCCTACTCTTTACGAAAGTCAGCAATGGTTCTTTTACATGAACCTCACACCATAGACAGTGAGAGACATGGCCCGCCTTTGATAACCCAGTTAGCTGCACTGGGGGGGGGGGGGGCAGTGACAACCTTGTGGAGAGTGGGACTCGAACCCCCAACTTTAGGATCAGCGATCCAGCGCCCTATACCACTAGACCACCACGGCCCTTCTTCAACAGTCCAAAGATATGCAAATTAGGCTGACTGGCCATTCCCAAACTGACCAGAGGTGGGAGTGAAATGGGGAATTGGTTGTGTGTACAGGATGTACCCCGTCTTCACCAAGAGTCAGGAGGGAACAAGCACCAGCCTCTTCATGATCCGAGTGAGATTTTAGTGTTTCGGCAAATGAGGGATGATATGAATAGTTTTAGAGCAGGCGTCAAGGCCTTTTTTCTGAATCTGATGAAACCTAATGCTGAATTTGATCTGTCGGGATGGCTGGTGTTACATAAGTTACGCTAACTATTAGCTAATATATTCTAACATTATTTCATATTCAATGCCATTTGATGGTGATTAAATTTTATTAACCACAATCTGATCTCTAGTCCTACAATTTCCTGTGTGTGTGTGTGTGTGTGTGTGTGTGTGTGTGTGTGTGTGTGTGTGTGGGTGTGTGTGTGTGTGAGCAGTTTAATCTGTTGGAACATCTAGATTGTGGTAGACATGGCTAAGAACATAACCCATATAATGCAGATCTAGAATAACATCTGTGTGTTCTCAGGGTGGTGAATGCTGAATATTACAAAGATGTCTACTGTACCATCTGTCGTTGGCCTCTTAGCTGATGAAATTGAAATATTAACCAATTCTGATTGGACCTGACTTAAACATTTTACACTTGTTATATGTCTGCTGTAGACAGACGTAATGTTGTGAATATAAAAAGAACTGATGTGATTTGATTCTCTCCCATTTTTCAGAAGTAAGGCCTAATGGTCAGCTCTCGTCCGAGCATGTTTACTTTGAGACAAGCCGTGGAAATGCCAACTTTATGACACTAACTCAGTGAGAGTTATAGTTTGAGCAAACACGTACAGAGTGATACGCGTTTGAATACGCAAACGCCTTATCAAACACGTTTTCTTTTTCTAAGAATCAGCTTTCATTTACAAGCCTGTTGGAAAGCTTTTCCCACTGCATGAGAGATGATTCGAAAAAGAAAAATTACATGTTGACATTTGGAGGTTTGGGATGGGGAGGGGTGGGGGCGGGGCTGGGTGGGGATGTAATTGCCATGCTTAAACCTTTTTGATTTCCAAGGTGAGTTGTTAGTGTTTTAATCAACAGAGAAAAGTGAAAATAAAGACTTTTTAATACAGTATTAGACTTTTTAGCCAAAAGATGAAAGCTAATAATTACATAATTGTTTATATTGGGCTGTGACGTCTGATATGTCAACAATAAAGCTAATTTTCCGAATCATAAAATACTGTATATGTGGTAATGACAGAAAAAAAAAATATCTGCAGTAGCATAAAGTTAATTTGATCAGGGCACTATGGGAATGTAATATTTATTTCTTGAATAATTTTGGAAAATATAGTCATTGAAGACAAGACTGCAAAAACACCATTAGACACACCATTTGAGTTTATTAGGTCAAAGGTCAATAAATAAACATAGAAACAAATATATATATATGTACATAAATAAATAGTCAAAATTGATATAATCTTCTTCTCAAAATGTATATGTTAAAAAATATTAAATATTTATTGTAATTTAAAGAGCATTTTGTGTATCCAAATTGTGGATGATTGGTTTGGCTACGGCAGAGATGCTACAAGGCCTTCCCTCGTCGTCCTCTTTCATTCCACTAGCGACACGTTTTCTTCCACTATAGGCTGCTACAGTTTAGGATCTGAAGCTGCCACCTTCCTGTTCTTCCCCAGTTCCAGGCCTGCTCTCCTCGATCATGAACAGCACAAGGGCCGTTTCCAAAAAGACTGAGCTCCCATTCATCAGGGGTCCAGCGCTACATCCCTCAATTATTTAGGTTCTTTGAACTTAAAACCTTCCGTTAACCTGATCAGGCTTTTTTGGTGGCAGCTTTGGCGGTTTTTTTGGTTAGGTGGCTGAGCAGATCATGGTATGCAGTGGATCGGAGGAATCGTGGGTAGCAGTCCTTTTCCATGAGGATGTAGATTCGGTACTGAGCTTGATCGAAGCAGGTTGCTGTAGGGAACTTGATGTTGGCTTGGGTGATGTCTCGGGTCTCATGATCGATGTTGACCTGGATAAAAGAATGGAGTCAGTATATGTTTTTTCATCAAATACGGCATACAAAAAAATAAAATAAAATGTAAACAGTGCACTCATCACCTCTCTTGGAGCTTCGCTTCCAATGAACTCGGTGTAAATCATCTGAGCTTTGGTCTGGAGCTTGGCATCGGACTCTGTGTTTTTATAATCCTTGCAGGCCAGGTAGAAGGCGATGTTCTCCTCGCTAAATTCAGACACCAGGAAAGCTCTAAATGCGGAGAGCCCATCTGTCAGCGAGAGAGAGAGAGAGAGCGCGCGTGCGAGAGAGAGAGAGAGAGAGAGAGAGAGAGAGAGAGATTACATTTATAACATGCTGCATTAGCTTGGAACATCCCACACAAATTTCACATCTGTGCACTACATGGCCATTACTTCAATAATTTCCTCTCCACTCCAACAGGCCCTTCCTCATCCACATGTCCCTCTTGTTCTTCTTTTCTTTTAACTCTATTGCATTCCTTATTGCCTAACATAATTTAACATAACATAACAATCCTTTCCGTAACTCACTTACGTTTGCTAGACAGCAGGTTTTCGAAAGATTCCTTCCACGCCAAGCATTCCTCCAGAGTCATTCTGCAAAACAGAGGCATCATAACTTGTCACTGCATGCACACACGCACACACACACACACACACACACACACACACACACACACACACACACACAAACACACAGGCTTATGTCTGAATTTATTCAGATCACCTATTATCATAAATGTAATGTACAAGCACAAATGCGCATGGCATATCTACCTTGGTTTTCTCAGCTTGTAAGCATAGCACAAACGCTTCCAGCCTTGCTTCTGCAGAAAGCTGCTGATTCGTGCCTTAATCTCTTTCGCCCTGCCCGAGTACACATACCATTAATTCTATTATCAGATAAATACATTTACTTTCTGATAGTCGTTACTAAACAGCGTATATTTTAGTTAGTGTAAATGCTAGAGGTTAAGATGAATTCTGTACCTTTCCAGGCAGTTATTTGGTAGTGCTACTAGTCCTCTGCACATTGTGTACCCAAGGATGGGAGAAATATCCAGATAAATGTAGTGGGAGTTTATCAGCTGTCTGCTGATGGAGGAACAGCCAGGAGTTTATATAGAGCAGGATGCAACTCGTCATCCTTGCTTTCAACCACTCATGCTGCAGCGCTCTCTCTCTCTCTCTCTCTCTCTCTCTATCTCTCTTTCTCTCTCTCTCTCTCTCTCACACACATACACACGTGTGAATGTGTGTGTGTGTGTGTATGCTTGTGTATGTATGCGCGTGTGTATGTGTGTGTGTGTGTGTGAGTGTTTGTGCGTGTGTGTATGTATGCATGTGTGTTTATGTATGTGTGTGTATATGTGTGTGTGCTTGTGTGCATGTGTGTGTGTATGTATGCGTGTGCATGTGTGTGTATGTATGTGTGTGTATATATGTGAATATGTGTGTTTGTGTGTTTGTGTGTATGTGTGTGTGTGCTTGTGTGTATGCGTGTGTATGTACACGTGTGTGTGTGTGTGTGTGTGTGTGTGTGTGTGTGTGTGTGGGTGTGTGTGTGTGCTTGTGTGCATGTGTGTGTATGTACGCACACATGTGTGTGTGTGTGTGTGTGTGTGTGTGTGTGTGGTAAATGAAGTGCAAATACTGATTGGTCAAAAGATGTAGGAAAGTGTTTGTTCTTGGAATTTTTTTATGTTCAATCTCCTTTTCTTAAGATTGAAAATTATGTGATTCAGGACACACACACACACACACACACACACACACACACACACACACACGCACACAAAACAAAACAAAAAAACCCAAAAACGGTTACCTTGTAGCAATAATGTAAAGATGCCGTCTAAAGTATAAAAGTGATTTTTTTTTTCTGTACCGCAGTTGGAAAATGCATACTTCATTATTCAGTATTTCATAAGGAGGTAATCACACTATTATAAGTGAAAAATAACTTTTAAACTTTTTTTTTTTTTGGTGATAGTTGAACATTTGCGTTAAAATGTTTTGCAATTCAGAATGCAAATAAATATTCATTCATTAATTTTCTGAGCCGCTTAATCCTAATTAGGGAGATGGGGAGTTTGTGTCACGTTGTTCTCATGCTTGTATGAGTTTCCTCTAGGTAAACTGGTTTCCTTCTAGAGTCCAAAGACATCCATATTAGACTACTGGCAGTTAAAAACGATATCTCTTGATGAGGAAACAATCAATTCCATAAAATTGCCGAGGCCATATCAACCTAATTAGGGTCATGGGGGGGTTGGCATCAATCTCAACAGAGATGACGACCAAGCAATATTAAGTCATGCATGAATTTTACTCATAGAGACGACTTTATCAAGGTCCTAAAAGAGAAATTTTATGAATACAGGGATCCCTCGCTACTTCGCTCTTCAATTCATGCAAATTCAGTGCATTGCAATTTTTTAAAAAAATATTAATCGAATTAAAAAAATAAGGAAATTATGAAAGAATAGGGGAAAATGTTAAGGAAAATGTTGCAAAAACAAAGATAATTATGCAAAAAAAACCCCAAAAAACCAACCAAACAAAAAAAAAAAACCCTAAACAAACACAAAACAAAAAACAACCCAAAACCTCCCATCAAAACTACTTACATTTTTGTGAGGAGTGCATCTGTATGTGTGTGTATTCATATTTTATTTACATCCTATGCATTATTTATATTATATACACATATACATGTACGTATACATCATTGGAGGGGGGGGGGTGGTTGATTCTTCTTCGCAGATTTCAGTGCTTGCAGGGTGATCTCGGACCCAATTAACCGCGGACAGTGAGGGATCCCTGTATTATTGTAAAGTAAACCAATATTACTGAGACATAGCAAGCACATTTATACAGAAAGTTTTCCTTTAACATTTTTGCGATGTCTGCTGTCTCATGCATGTTGATATAAAACTCCCCTCTGTATCTTCCCATCTCTTTCCATCATATTGTGCTTTTACTGGCTGTAATTCATCCTCACAGAGTTTTCAAGTTGCCAACTTTATATATATATATATATCACACATAGTGATCTAGCACACCCAAGCTATGGGCAGTGGTGGCTGGCGGCTCAGTGGTTAATGCTTTGAGTAAGTGATATAAAGGTGGGGAGATTTAGCTCGACTGCCACTGTTGGGCCATTATAAACTCTAAAACATCAATAGCACAACTGTATAAAAATGCTAAATGCTTATCTCTCTGGATAAACGTGTTTGCAAAACTGTAAAAATATAAATAAATGTAAATGTATAGCCATTCAATTCCTTCTCTAATAAGGTCAGGAAAATCTAGAAAATCAGAGTTAAACTCATGTAGTGTGAAATAGGTATTATTCAGCCTTGTGCACCCACAGAGTTGCAAACAAAATAAACAAAATAATGGCGAGAAAGAAGTTGGCCCTCCATGATTTGTTTATAATATTTATTTCTTTACTTTATAGCAGCAGGGCATCGGAAGACTCAAGCTTGCCTCTACTTCCTTAATTAGAGATTAAGTCGGCACTCTTGATAGGAAGCTCAATGGAAAGCGCACCATATTAAAAAAAAAAAAAACAAACAACAACAACAACCTAAAAAAAACCCTGTAACCTACACATACATTACAATTAAAATAATTATGAATATTGTGAAGAAAAGTTGGTGGGAAAATGCAATATAATAATTATACAATAATTATACAGCTACAGTACTTATGTATGGACCACTATAGACAAAGGTGACAACTAGTGGTGACTCTGCGTTACTGGTCAAAAGATCAGGTTTGCAAGCCCAAGTACAAGGTACTAGTACAAGTATAGGTAAGTATAGGTACAAGGACCTTATCGCTACCCTGCTCAGGTGTGTAAGCCCTTCGATAAAATTGCAGTAATTCTGAATGAAAAAATAAGTTTCACTGAACATAATACTGAACTGAATAGGGCACTGAGCTTCGAAAATAAATCCTGCCCCACTTATGGTTGGATTACGGTGGAATTGAGTCACACAATGTACACTTGTACGTGGCATTTTTGAAAAATAAAGTCCTTACATGAACCTGTTTAGTTCAGTCCACAATGTGCTCTATGCAAACTATGATAATCACTAAACTACTATAAGAACTTTGTCCTTGATGATTGTTTCATGTTTTGCTGTAATTTGATAAGAATGTACCCTTTACCTTCATGTGCTGCAAGCATGTAGGCAGTGATGTTTTAAAACGGAGGCATCTCTTGTTACCAGGAGTCTCAACTGTTTTCATTCACTTACAATTGTGTGCTTGGGGAATGAACAATGACTGGATTGTGAAACCTGTGCTTCAGAGATAGAAAAAAAAAAAAGACAGACGTACAATTGTACACCCAGTTGCTGAAGGGTATAAGTTAGTCAATTATGAAATTCACCTTAAAAAGGCCTCGGACAAAAGATACGACTGCAAGCAAAACAAAAACACCGGCCATTATAAAATGAGTTCAACTCTCACTTAAAGGGCTTAACTGTGAATTAAAAGTAACCTGCATGAGAAAGAAAAACAGGAAACAGGACACAAGAGTTCTGACCATTATACACTTTTCCCATCTAATGATATACAGTACAAGCAAATTATTATCTTAAAACGGAAAAAAAACCCACATTTCAACAGAAAAGTGGCCAAAAAGAAGCAAAATGCCCAAAACTGTCACAACAACATGTCCCAAAATTGGACTGTGAGAGGAAACCAGAGTATCTGGAGGAAACCCACCAAAGCACAGGGAGAACATTCAAACTGAAACATCCTCACTGGGATTTGAACCCAGGACCTTCTTGCTAAGCACTATGCCACCATGCATCTATAATTTTATATGCATATATATATATATATACATATAACATACATAACATACATATATGCACATACATATAAATAAATATGTATAAACATATAAACATACATATAAATAAATAAATATATATATATAATATATATATATATATATATATATATATATATATATATATATATATATATATATATATATATATATATATATATATATATATATATATATTTTTTTTTTTTAAGCATCGGGGTCTGAGTCCTGAACATTAACTGGAAGGTTAATCCATAACTGTGGGGCATTGTAGGAGAAAGCGCCGCCCCCTGTAGTAGTCTTCATTATTCGAGATATCACTAAACGCCCTGTACTTTTTAACATCTTAAAATTCACATAAGCAAATAAACTTTATAAGCACTTAGCATTGTCCTGCACAGAAATGAACAGGAGTTCAGATATACCTTCTTCTTCTTTTCCTTTTGGCTTTTTCCCTCAGTATTTTTGTACCAACAATGTAGAAAATTTGAAGAAATTTAAGGTGTCATAATAAAAAGCTATGGAAATCCAACCCACATCCTGTTATGTCACAAGACATGTAAATCCATTGCCTTTAAACACACTTTCAAATACATAAAACAGGGTTATGGTGGGATAAATGGGTTTAAAAGGAAGGGGCGCTGAATGATATTAGCCTTGAGATGCATGAGATGTGCTGCCTGTCACCGCTGCTCCTCTGTATGGAATCTCTTTATCATGGCCGGGATGGACTGCAAAGGGAAGAATAATCCAGTTGTTTCCTCTTTCAAAGGCTTAATTATCATCTCCATAAATGATGTAACCTGCCCTATAACCCTTGAACAGATCTAAGTTTTGTTGAGAAAAGACAGCAGGAGCCCCCCCCCCCCCCCCATCTTGCTAATACCCAGAAAACAAGATTGAGATGGACCACCTATAGTTTCTCCCCAGCTGCTGGAAATGGAGATGGTGGATCTGAGAGATACAGGATTGAAGGATTATTCAGTCCATGTGAGGATAAACCTTATGTAACCCGTGTATCTCTGTATGATTTCCTTATTGCTATCTGCAAGTTTAAGTTCCAGCTGAACCGCCATGATAGTGTATAATTCTTTAATCTTATCATATTAATCATTAAATTCAAATAAATTCAGTTTTATACTCACCTGCAAATAAAACTACAATGGTGGTGGTTATGTGGCACGGTGGCGTAGTGGTTAGCAGATCCACCTCACATCAAGAGGTCTTGTGTTCCATTCATAGCTTGGGCGTTTGTGTGTAGCTTGCACGTCCTCCTCGTGCTCGCAACAGTTTCCTCTGGGGACTTTACTTTCCTTCCACAGTCCAAAAAAGGCACAGTGGGCTAATTGACTGTCCCAAATAATCCCTAGATGTGAATCTAAGTGGGAATGGTTGTGTGAGTGCTGGCCTTACGATGGCCTGGTGAGCTGTCCAGGATGTACCCAGCCCTTGCCCAGAGTCGGCCACGATATACGCCAGCCTTGCCACAACCCTAATTAGGATTAAGCGGCTTAGAAAACGAATCAACGGATGAATGATTATGGTCTGGGGTGACACAGTAGCGTGATGGATGCATTCTGCCTCATAGCAAGACGATCCAGGGTTCGAGCCCTGTAGTCAGTAAAGGCGTCTCCATGTAGACTTTGCGTGTCCTCCTCCTGTTTGCATAGATTTCTTCAGGGTTCTTCAGTTTTGTTGCACAGTTCAAAGACATGCACATTAGACTGGATATTCTCCATTGACCTGGTGTGAGAATGGTTGTATATCTATGCTGCCCCATGATACTCTGGCAAGCTGTTCAGGGTATAGAGTTCTTTGTGATGAGCTCCAGCCTCCCTGCAACCATAATAAAGGACACAGTGCTTCAGAAAATGAGATGAGATCAGATGGCTGTGGTTACACAACCTAAATTAGTTCTGGCGTAGCCAGTTGGAAACAGAAGTCTCATAAATGTAATAAAAGTTGTGACCGACATTCCTGCCCTAGAAGGGCCCCAGAGCAACTAAGCAAAGTAAACACATTATATCATGAAGACCAAGAAGCTGTGAACTATTTCAAACAGAGGATAAGTGTTCTTCATTGCTTAGTTCAAACAAAACTGTTATATCATTAATCACATTCTTATATTTACTCATTTGTTTACCAGGTGAACCACTTTATCCTTTATTAGGGTCACAAGCACACTGGAGGATATCTCAACCAACTCTGGGCGAAGACAGTCCATCGTGGCACTAATATGCCACATTTAGGGGAAATTAGCCTAACTTGCATGCCTTGGACAATGGAAGAAAACCTTGCACAAGTATGAGGAGAGGGGTAGTGGTGGCCTAGTGGTATAGGTGCTGGATCACTGATCCTAAGTTTGGGGGTTCAAGCCTCACTCACCACAGGTTGTCACTTTCCCCCAGTGCAGCTAACTGGGTTATCAAAGAGCGGTCATGTCTCTCACTGTCTATGGTGTGAGGTTCATGTAAGAGAACCATTGCTGACTTTCGTCAAGAGTAGCTGCATAGCAGTCAGCGTCTTTTCGCCCTGTGAGGGCCTGGTGAGCTGTCCAGGGTGTATTCTGAACTTTCCCAGAGTCGGCTGGAATAGGTCCCAGCTTCCCCGTGACCCTAATTAGGATTAAGCGGTTACAGAAAATGAACTGAAGTTTGAGAACATGCAAACTCCACAAAAAAATGCCTCTGTCAAACCTGGGACTCAAACCTGGACCTTCTCGCTGAGAGGTGGATGCGCTAACCACTACGCTTAAACACTCACTTCAAAAAAAAATGGGAAGATCATCGCAGTTTGGTTTCTATCTAGAACAGGTTGTTCACCAAAAGTCACCAAGTGGACATAAAGGCACTATTTAGAAAAGCAAGCAAAAGGATAAGGGAACCTTGAAAGGTTTACTCTGGAGTTTAGATTATCTGGTCTGTACGACTCAATACATACCGTATTCGTAATAAGTCCCCTGCTCCAATAAGCCCCCCAGTGTTTTTTATTTATGTATAATAACCGCTCATGTGTATTGGGAGCAAAATCGTAGATCAAACTTCCTAATTTAATTCGATCAGTCTCTGTAATGGTAAAATGAGGCGTTCACTGCCTGTAAAAGTGAGTTTACACAGTATTTCGAGACCCCCTGCCACTGGGGAATGTCTATAATTTTCATCAGTAAAGCCGTGCTTTAAAAAACAGGAAAATATTTTGCTGTGTTCTCTTGGTAAATGTCCAACAACAATGAACCATGAGAAACTGCTACAGCAAAACTATGGGATGCTCTGAATGAATGGAGCGATGAGCCAGGTATGAACCAGAAAGTGACGAAGAGTATTTTTCACCAGATAACTTCATACATTTGAAGACGTTCCTGGCCATGTGCTTTGTGCCATGTGCTAAAGTTGATCTTTCTGTTGATTGGTTCAACATACCATGTGCTAAAGTTGACATTCATGTTGATTGGCTCGATTTTACAGCGGGGGAAATATTTAAAGGAACAGCATTGGGAGGGAAAATTAAAGGGTCTTTTTTTTAAAAAAAAAAAAATGCTGTTTTCTGTTTATTTTCAGCTTTCATGTCAGTAATTTGGTTGATACTACAAAATGAATAACACAAATACCAGTAAAACTCTTTTATTGTTCTGTTATTATTCATGTTTTCCACCTCGATGGTAATAAGCACTTACCGTTCCACTCCGATGGTAATCATTTTAATAAGCGCCCATCCACTCCAATTTTTAAAGCGCCTTGGGAGCTTCTTCTTCTTTTCCTTTCGGCTTTTCCCTTCAGGGGTCGCCACAGCGAATCATCTGCCTCCATCTCACCCTATCCTTTGCATCTTCTTCTCTTACACCAACGACCTTCATGTCCTCCTTTACCACATCCATGAATCGTCTCTTTGGTCTTCCTCTAGGCCTTTTGCCTGGTAGTTCCAGCCTCAGCATCCTATTACCAATATACTCACTATCCCTCCTCTGTACATGTCCAAACCATCTCAATCTAGCCTCTCTGACTTTGTCTCCAAAACGTCTTACATGTGCTGTCCCTCTGACGTACTCATTCCTAATCCTATCCATCCTCGTTACTCCCAAAGAGAACCTATGACATCGAATACGGTATATATTTTTGGCTTTGGTGGAAAGTAAAACATCTGGCAGAAGCATGGTGGTGATAGCAGCAGGTTGTATATGAACAAATACATTAAAAATGCAGTGAAATCCAGGATTTGTAGATGAATCGAAACTGTGATAGCAGTTCACTTCCACACAGGACAAGATCACTGCGTCACTGGGTATACAGTCAGTGTTATAGCTGACTGGTGATTATACTGACAACTCCTGTGTTGTAGTCCAAGTAGCATCCAAGTCTGAGATCTGTTTACGCATGCCAGTACTTATTCCTCATTTTGAATGTACAACTCAACTCTGAATCTAAGAATAACATTGTTGAATTTACACCAGTATGTTCAAGGGATTGCATGCTAGAGATGCCATTTCCTGGTCTTGTGAGAATTATGCCTGTAGCATTTTCTGATTTCAAATGAACAATCTGACATTTATTTTAAATTATTTTCATGACGCACTTGAGTTTATACAACACAACCACACAAAAAAGCTCTTTCTCCCTTCATTTGTCCAACTAAGTCATTCTTTTAAACTTTAGGTCTGTCAGGCATCTTATGATTTTGGAAATGTGCGTTATATATAAATCTAGATATTGAAGGGGAATCATTTCTTATTCTGCCCAGTGCTACAAATCAAAAATCAAACTCACACCCAGGGGAGACTTGGAACAGCAAATTAACCTACTTTGCATATTTTTGGACGTGGGAGGAAACCGGAATACCCGGAGGTAACCCACACAAGCACGGAGAGAACATGCAAACTAAATCCAGGAGCACCACAGCTTTGAATTGATCCCAGGACCTTGTTGCTGTGAGGTAGATGTGCTAACCATTACACCAGCATGCTGCTGATGTGCAAAATTATGAAATATTAATAACCATGAACTATGGATTGGTCTGTGGATCAAATATTCATCAAAATAATTACCTAATTAATGGGGATTGTTAATAAAACTGAGAAGAACCTTTTGACTGACAGATATTTACTTGTTTTTAAAATGTAACAAATAATACCAACAACTATGATTAAATTTTAATGTAACGTCCCCTTTCACAATGAAACAAAAGTAATTCAGCAAAAAAAAAGATCTCACTCACTAATTTGCTAAACTGCTCAATGACATGAGGGTTGTTGAGCGACTGCAGACTCTCAGCCGGCACGGGGCGAAGGGTGTGTGTACTCTGAACAGTTCGACAGACCATTGCAAGGCAAACACACACAGGCATTAACAGTCACACTCACACTCACCACCCAGGGACAAATCAAACAGCTTAATACGCAAATCATTGAACGGTGAGAGGAAACCAGAGAACCTGAAAAAAAACAAAAAAAAACCCAAAACCAAACAAAACAAAAAAACATTGCAAGCAGAAGAACAAAGCACATGAACACTATCTGAACCCAGACTCCTGCTGATGTGGGGCAGATGTGCTAACCACTATGCTAACATATGGAACCAATATAGCTTCCTCCAAAAAAGCATTAATTATAACTTTTATCATTCTTCTTCTTCTTCTTCTTCTTCTTCTTCTTCTTCTTCTAATCATCACCATCATGAGCATCATCATGATCATCATCATCATCATCATCATCATCATCATGATCATCATCATCATCATCATCATCATTATTTTTTAATTTTTATTTATTTGTTTATTTATTTTATAAATAACTTTTGTTCCCCCCCCGTATTACTGAGCTTGGATCAATAAACATCTACATTCATGTACTCTTCTAGCATTTGGCATTTGGCTTTTATCCAATGCAATACATAGTTTTTATTTTATTTATACAACTGAGCAGTTGCGTGTTAAGGCCTTGCTCAATTGCCAAAGAGTTTGGAGTTTCAATCCCTGATTTTCTGACCATTCTCCTCACAGATATTTTGGATGTCGGTGTGATTGAGATCTGCTTGTCGAAAGAATATTTTGCATTGTAATTAAAAAAAAACTCGTGAATGAAAACTGACAGTACAGTATATTTATGACCTACAGACAGATGTAAATATCTCAAAGCTTCATACATGACAATTAATACATGACTTCAAAGTTCATTTTACAAATCTGTGGTGTAAAATCAAATCTACAAAACTTGGCACAACACAATTGTCAGGTTAATTTTCTGCCGTGTCTCTTGTTTCCTAGCAATGTGGGAAAAAACAGCTAAGTGCTAAACCCCAGCTCAGGGTCACTGCCTGCTCTAATGCCTGTTAAATGGTGTGAATTAGCAGAGAAAGTGATGGTAAGCTACAACACATCCAGGAATCAGATGCTGAAGGTGCCTCTGATTCCCAGCACAAATGTTTGGGGAATTTTAGCTTGGGGCTGCCCCAGGAGAAAACACTTCATTTCCAGGATGACCATTTAATATGTCTTCTACATTAAGTATTTGAGCATCGTTTCTTTTTGTTCTTTTTCTGTTCAAGTATGAGATTAAATATCAGCATATCAGCTGTTTATTTTGAAATCCAACTATTTAAGGTACCAAAAGGTTTATGTCCCCACGATTTTTTATTTATTTATGTGATTCAAAATTAGTTTAATGTGCAAGGTATCTCCAAAAGAACTATGTGTTTTTCAGTCAAAGTGGATGTTAATGAATAATTTTGATTTTGAAAGCAACATTTAATTCAACAATGCCCACTGAGCCTGAGGCAATTAGTTATTTTAATAATAATAATAATAATAATAATAATAATAATAATAACTAGTATATACTAAGTAAATAACTAGTATATATATATATATATATATATATATATATATATATATATATAAATATATATATATATATATATATATATATATATATATATATATACGAGTCCTTCTCAAAAAATTAGCATATTGTGATAAAGTTCATTATTTTCTGTAATGTACTGATAAAAATTAAACTTTCATATAATTTAGATTCATTGCACACCAACTGAAATATTTCAGGTCTTTTATTGTTTTAATACTGATGATTTTGGCATACAGCTCATGAAAACTCAAAATTCCTATCTCAAAAAATTAGCAAATGATGAAAAGGTAGTGTAAATGAGCTATTAACCTAATCATCTGAATCAACCAATTAACTCTAAACACCTGCAAAAGATTCCTGAGGCTTTTAAAAACTCCCAGCCTGGTTCATTACTCAAAACCGCAATCATGGGTAACACTGCCGACCTGACTGCTGTCCAGAAGGCCATCATTGACACCCTCAAGCAAGAGGGTAAGACACAGAAAGAAATCTCTGAGCGAATAGGCTGTTCCCAGAGTGCTCTATCAAGCCACCTCAGTGGGACGTCTGTGGGAAGGAAAAAGTGTGGCAGAAAACGCTGCACAACCAGAAGAGGTGACCGGACCCTGAGGAAGATTGTGGAGAAGGGCCGATTCCAGGCCTTGGGGGACCTGTGGAAGCAGTGGACTGGGCTACAGGTGCTGCATTCCACAGTTGAAGCCACTTTTGAACCAGAAACAGCGGCAGAAGCGGCTGACCTGGCCTACAGAGAAGCAGCACTGGACTGTTGCTCAGTGGTCCAAAGTACTTTTTTCGGATGAAAGCAAATTTTGCATGTCATTCGGAAATCAAGGTGCCAGAGTCTGGAGGAAGACTGGGGAGAAGGAAATGCCAAAATACCTGAAGTCCAGTGTCAAGTCCCCACAGTCAGTGATGGTCTGGGGTGCCATGTCAGCTGCTGGTGTTGGTCCACTGTGTTTGATCAAGGGCAGGGTCAATGCCACTAGCTATCAGGAGATTTTGGAGCACTTCATGCTTCCATCTGCTGAAAAGCTTTATGGAGATGAAGATTTCATTTTTCAGCACAACCTGGCACCTGCTCACAGTGCCAAAACCACTGATAAATGGTTTACTGACCATGGTATTACTGGGCTCAATTGGCCTGCCAACTCTCCTGACCTGAAGTCCATAGAGAATCTGTGGGATACTGTGAAGATAAAGTTGAGAGACACCAGACCCAACACTGTGGATGAGCTTAAGGCCGCTATCGAAGCATCCTGGGCCTCCATAACACCTCAGCAGTGCCACAGGCTGATCGCCTCCATGCCACGCCGCATTGAAGCAGTCATTTCTGCAAAAGGATTCCCGACCAAGTATTGAGTGCATAACTGAACATTATTATTTGAAGGTTGACTTTTTTCGTATTTAAAATACTTTTTTTTTATTGGTCGGATGAAATATGCTAATTTTTTTGAGATAGGGATTTTTGGTTTTCATGAACTGTATGCCAAAATCATCAGTATTAAAACAATAAAAGACCTGAAATATTTCAGTTGGTGTGCAATGAATCTAAAATATATGAAAGAATAATTTTTATCAGTACATTACAGAAAATAATGAACTTTATCACAATATGCTAATTTTTTGAGAAGGACTAGTATATATATATATATATATATATATATATATACACACACACACATATATATATATATATATATATATATATATATATATATATATATATATATATATATATATGTGTGTGTGTATACATCGATAAATTATACACTGGAACAATGTTTCAAGTGAGCAAGTCAGCAAGAATACTTGTTTAGTATTCAACCATCACTTGCTCACTTGAAATATCAGAAGTTCAGATAAGACGCACTATGTCTCACAAGAGCCATGTGTCACTTGCGACAAGTGCCTACTTTCGGTGGAGCATGTCACATATGTTCTCCGTGCACATTTGGCTAATTGGCTGCTCCAAATTAATGCGAAACTGAGTATGAGTGGTTGTTTTTGTTGGCCCTGTGATGGTATGGTGAACTGTTCTGGGTGTATCTCACCTGAAATCAGTGTTGGCTAAAACAGGCTCCAGCCTTCCTGTGACCCCTAATAGATTTAATTATTTTGGAAAATGAGTACAAAATCCTTCATTCATTTACAGAGACACTTAATCCTAATTAGGGTCGCGAGGAGGATGGTGCCCATTCAGCCGAATCTGGGTAAGGGCAAAGTACACTCTGGACAGCTTGCCAGACCATTGCAGGGCAGGGTCAAAATCCTATCGTATGCTAGATGAATAAAAATAGTTTATCATATTTGTTTGTCTTAAAATATTTTTGTAGTCTAGGAGCAGATTGGCACTGTACAAACTCTGCAGAGAAAGGCTGCTGTCAGCCACAAGCTTTAATCCCAGGACCTTCTTGTTGTGAGGCGAGAGTATCATCGGCTGCTCTAACATATTGAAATCACGCACCCTTCGTATCAGGAGCACCATACAAGACCTGCCAATCATTTACCATCCCAATATGTTCCCAATCAGAGTAACCAGGATCTTCTTTGTTAACTTTTCCTTCTTTTAACATCTCAATTTCAAGAACTGATGATTCACTTTCTGCGTAATACATTGCACTATAGCCCTTCAATGGCTGGGCAAGCTGTCCAGGGTGTACCCTGCCCTCGCCCAGAGTCGGCTGACATGGGCACCAGCCTTCCTGTGACCCTAATTAGGATTAAGCTGTTCAAAAAAATGAATTAATGAATGACATTGCACTATAATAAAATAACCATACCACAGGGATCCCTCACTTTCCAATGTTAATGGAGACCGAGACACCGCCCTTCCCCCGCGACTACCAATTTCCTCGAAGTAGGATCAGCCCCCTGACTGATATATATGTACATGTATATGTGTATATAATATCAATGAATACATATTCAACACTATAAATGCTTATACTCACAATTAAACATTCAAAAATAATGCATAAGATGTAAATAAAATATAAATACAGACACGCTCGTGCATGCAGATGCGCACCTCACATAAAAATGTAAGTACAGTAGTTTTGTCAGGTTGTTTTTTGTTTTGGTTTGTTTAGGGTTTTTTTTTTTTTGTTGTTGCATAATTGGCCTTGTTTTGCTGCATTTTTCTTTTTTTTTTTATTTTTTGATGAATGGTTTTTAAAAACTCGCGAAGCCGCAGGAACTGAAGCACGAAGTAGCAAGGGATCCCTGTATTTATTTCACTGACAGTGATCATAATAAGGCAGCAAGGTGGTGTAGTGGTTAGCATGTCTGCCTCACAACAAGAAGGTCCTGAGTTCAATTCCCAGCCTGGGTGTTTCTCTTCGGAGTTTGCATGTTCTCCCCATACTTGCATGGGTTTCATCCTGCAGTCCAAAAAACATGCACAGTAGGCTAATTGGCTGTTCCAAATCTCCCCTAGGTGTGAGTGTTGACCTGGTGAGCTATCCAGGGTGTACCCCGCTCTTGTCCAGAGTTGGCTGAGATGGGTGCCAGCACCCCACAACCCTAATTAGGATTAAGTGGTTCAGAAAATGAATGACTGATGATCGTAATGTTCTTAATGTTATGGCTGTCACTGTAGACTGAGACCCTACAGTGGTTTAAAGGTGTAAGTACCTATAAAAAAGTCATCCAATGAAGGACAACCAAACAGACAAGTGTGTTTGGGCGCCAAAGGTTCATTGTGTGGGGATTAACGGCACACAGACTAACACAAACTATCTATACTGTAGCACAAACTGCTGAAACTGTTAATGCTCGCTCAGAAGAAAAGTGGCCAGAGATCATGGTGAATTGCAGCTTGCTGCTTATAAAGCTGTCTCGCTGCAGACCAAGTGATGTTAATGTCATGACTGATAACATTGATATGATGTGGTGGCTGATGCTGACAGATCTGCCTGAGTCATCCTGATACTTATTATTCTTGGAGTTTCCGCAGTTGACTCATTCTGTACTGCTGAAAAGTCCCGAGTGGACACCCTAGAGGTACTCAAATAACAAGCAACACCCAAAAGAGTTTTTTTTTTTTTTTTTTTAAACTAGTTCCTCATAAGGTTTTCTCCTCAAGGGAGTTTTCCCTTGCCAATGTCACTGTTGGTTTTCTCATGAGAAATGTAAATATAAACCCACACCCAGATTACTGTATATCTGCTTTGCAAGAATGTCTATTTTTAAACAGGCTATACAAATATATTTAGATGGAAATAAAACAAGCTGTCCCTTGCTGAATGTACAGCATTTTAATGAAAGTTCTTACAGACATCGTTTTGCCTTTATACAATATTTTCAAAAAGAATAATAATAAAAAATATAACCAACAAAAAACATAGACAAGGTCTTCTGTCTTTCTTCTTTCCCTGACTTTTACAATAAAACTGGCAAGCATTTCCATTCCGTCTTCAATGTGATCTATTAAATGAGAAACATCTCACAACTAATCATTTCCTGTATATTACAATGAAAGGATGAGCCAGTGAGATGAGATGTCGCCAATTTTACCTCTTTATCTCTTTGGAAATAAAAGCAATGTTCTTATTTGTGTTGTTACTGTGCATAAAATAGAATTTTTTAAACTTTTGCTTGAGTTTTCAGACATGTATATCAAATGAAATGATCCATTTGAAACAGGATTGGAACTCTGTTTTGTTGGTTATTTCTAGGATCTCATACGAATCTGTGTACGTGTAAATAAAGGGATGGATTAGAGATTATTTACTGGCAATATTGTTTATGTTATCTTCTATTTGTATTTTATTTATGACTATGTAATGGCAAATTTTATGGTATGCCTTAATCATTATTTCCTCAAAAGAACAAAAAGAAATTAGACATACATGAATTGTATAGAAATTATATAAATTACAAGATTTTTAAGAAAAAAAGCAAGAATCTGAGGAAATGTATTAAAAATTCAAACAAATCTTTCCCAACATAGAAAATATATATTATTTACTATGGCTATGAGTACTAGGTGTTTAAACTGGTAACAGATACAAAGACTGGGTGGAAATACACCATAGAACACTACAGAATAGGACACTAATATGAATAGCTTTTTTTTTTTTTTTTTTTTTTTAAATTTTAAGGTACCTTTAAGGGATTGGTGGCTAGGATGCGAATTTTTTTGATGAAAAGCACACACACACACACACACACACACACACACACACACACACTTTAGTTTGTACTATTATGTTTACACAGGTGATCCAGAAAATGGGGGCTGTGGTAGCCTGGCGGTAAAAGGCACTGGATCGCTGCTCCTAAGGTTCGGGATTTGAGTCCCACTCTCCACAAGGTTGTCACTGTCCCCCAGTGCAGGGAACCGGGTTATCAAAGGCCGGCCATGTATCTCACTGTCGATGGTGAGGTAGGTAAAGTCTGTTGGGCCTAGTGGCTCATCAGGTTGGTGCTTATCCCCGGTTTCCATAGCGTAAAGCGACCAGGAGTTCAACTCCCCCTGGATGGGGCGCTAGTCCATTGCAGGTTACCTTCCCAGTATATTTTTACTGGTACCCATTTATACTGCTGGGTGAACAGAGGCACACTTGTGGTTGAGACCTTGCCCAGGGGTCTTAGCACAGTGAGGGTCTCTCAGTGGGATTCGAACTCACAACCTCCTGATCACGAGCACAGTACCCTAACCACTACGCCATCGGCCCCACCATGGCTCATCAGGCTGGTGCTTATCCCGGGTTTCCATAGCTTGAAGCGACCAGGAGTTCAACTCCTCCTGGATGGGACGCTAGATCATCGCAGGTTACCTTCCCAGTATATTTTTACTGGTACCCATTTATACTGCTGGGTGAACAGAGGCACAGTTGTGGTTGAGACCTTGCCCAGGGGTCTTAGCACAGTGAGGGTCTCTCAGTGGGATTCGAACTCACAACCTCCCGATCATGAGCGCAAGCACCCTAACCACTATGCCACCGGCCCCACTGTCGATGATGAGAAGGTCATGTAAAAGAACCATTGCTGACCTTCGACAAGAGTAGCTGCATAGCCGTCAGTGTGTTTCTGCCCCTCTAAAGATTATGTCAGGAAGGGCATCCGACGTAAAAACCGATGCCAAATCAAATATGTGAATCACAGATTCGCTGTGGCGACCCCTGAGAAAAATGGAACAGCCAAAAGGAAAAGAAGAAGGATATCCAGAAAAAAAAAAGGCCCTGCTACTTAATCTATGGAGAGGGCAGTAGTGGTCTAGTGTTATAGGGCACTGGATCGCTGATCCAAAGGTTGGGGGTTCGATTGCCACTCTCCACAAGGTTGTCACTGTCCTCCCCAGTGCAGCTAACTGGGTTATCAAAGGCTGGCCATGTCTGTCACTGTCTATGGTGAGAGGCATGTAAAAGAACCATTGCTGACTTTCGACAAGAGTAGCTGCAAAGCCGTCGGCGTGTTTCCGCCCTGCGATGGCCTGGTGAGCTGTCCAGGGTGTACTCTGCCCTCGCCCGAAGTTGGCTGGGATGGGCGCCAGCCTCCCCGCGACCCTAATTAGGATGAAGCGGTTACAGAAAATGAACTGATGAACTGAACTTAATCTATGTCCTTTACATATCCCAGAATTGACACAGTAAATAAGAAACTATAACTAACTGCAGCACCCTACTGTCTGTCTGTCTGTCTTCCTTTCGGCTTTTTCCCCTTTTACTCGGGAGTCCCTACTAACGCGTGATAATACTTATCCCAGACTGCCCAGAAACCACAAGCTAAATAGCCATGTTAATCAATAAAACGCAACAGGTGTGAGTAATCTGTTACGTTTTTTTTTTTAAGGAAAAACCCACTATATTGTGACATCTGCTGTTTGAGCTTTGTGGATCGTTTGTGTTGCGGAGCATTTGGTGGCTTTAAGGCTTTCATAGCACTCCGATTATTTGATGACTGAGTTTGATACGATCGAGTTTTGACTTTAAAAGTACCTTTACATGTTACGAACAATGATGAATGAAAAGTTGAATACAGTGACTAGAAATTTGGACAACAGGTTTTGTTTTACTAATGCACTCTCTTTATTATATCGGCCCAGAAAGCTTAGTTTCAGCTGGAGATATTTTAATAATAGTTATCAATCTAATAAAGACATTGATTGCTTTGGCACGAACTAAAATTAACAGATTCGCTGTGGTTTTCAGGAGGACCAGCTGCCTTCATGAACATCGCAGTCAGCAATGCACTGTGAGTTAAAAGCTCATGATTTTGAACTCCTACGTACCAAATGCATTCTTGTATTACTGGGAGTTAATGTGTTTGCTGGTTTTATTAACTGGGCGGGTGTTGATAGTACTGAATAATGATTTTCAGCTCATCAGGCTAACTAGTTGGTGCAAGACCCACCCCCACTCTGTCATTGTCATCATTATCTGTCATCACCAAACCTTGGGGAGGTCGGCATCATTAATCCACAACTCAATTTGTGAATGAATATTTTTCACAAGAATTAAAAAAATAAATAAATAAATAAAAAAATAAAAAAATAAATAAATAAATCTTCATCACACAATGACACTGTGCACCTCCTATTTTATTTTGTAATACGTAAATACTTTTTAGGGTTTACTACGGAAAATATGTTTCATAATATGTAATAATATATTTTCATCCAACCCCAGTGCAGCTAACTGGGTTATTAAAGGCCAGCCATGTCTCTCACTGTCTATGGTGTGAGGGATGTAAAAGAACCATTGCTGGCTTTCGACAAGAGTAGCTGCAAAGCCGTCGGCGTGTTTCCGCCCTGCGATGGCCTGGCGAGCTGTCCAGGGTGTACTCTGCCCTCACCCGAAGTTGGCTGGGATGGGCGCCAGCCTCCCCGCGACCCTAATTAGGATTAAGCGGTTACAGAAAATGAACTGAACTGAACTGATATTTTCATCCATCCATTTTCTGAACTGTATAATCCTACTAAGATCACAGGGAGGTTGGAGCCTATTTCAGTTGAATCTGGGAGAAGGAAGGCTACATCCTGAACAGCTCACCAGTCCATCACAGGGCAACACACGCAACCGTTCACACTCACACCTAGAGGTAATTTGGACAACCAATTAGCTTTAAGTGCATTATTTTGGATTGTGGGAGGAAACTGGAGTACCTGGAGAACTCACACATAAGGCACAGGAAGAGCATGCAAAGCCTGGAACTCGAGCCCAGGACCTTCTTGCAGCGAGGCGGTTAGGCTAACTCTCACGTCGGCATCATGATTATAATAGAACATTTCTCATTGTTTGTGGAAATAAACAATGCAGGGGATACAAGTCTTCCCTGTTAAACTCTTGCATCACATCTAGCATTGGGTTTGGGTGATTCATCTGACATCACTAAAACTCAACTGTTTACAGTTATCTGACCTACATTCCATGCCATCTGATGAAAGGAAGTTTCAATATTCTGTATTTAGTCAGTGTTTTTCATGAGTGACAATGACTCATTAGCATAAGGCATGCATTATTAGCCGTATGAGAGTACTGAATTCCATCCTCACTGTTCTGAGATTCAATAATTTCATAAATAAAGATGACGTTTAAATGGTCTGGTAATGACACAGTTTCAGTTTCATTTAGTTTCTAGTGGATGATGGCTCAGTGGTTTGTACCGTCATCTCGCGATGAGAACGTTCAGAGTTTAGATCTTGACCAAAGATGTTTCTGTTAGGAGATTTCATGGTCTTCACACACTTGTGTGGGTTTTCTCTGGGTATGCTGGTTCCCCCTAGAGTCCATACATAGACATGCGCATGATGTCTATTGATTACTATGTACTATTCCTTTCACATCTATTATTTATTCATCCTAATTATGGTCACGGGGAGGCTGGCACCCATCTCAACCGACTTTGGGCGAGGGAGGCGTACACCGTGCATAGCTCACCAGGCCATCGCAGGGCCAACACACACTCACACACACACACACACACACACACACACACACACACACACACACACTCACACACACACACACACAAAACCATTCATACTCACACTCACACTTAGGGGTGATGTGGAAAAGCCAAATAATCTACTGTGCATGTTTTTGGACTGTGGGAGGAAACTGGAGTACCTAGAGGAAAAAACAAACTAACATGCAAACACAAGGAGAACATGCAAACCACACAAAAATGCCTGAGCTGGGATTCGAACCCAGGCACTCTTGTTGTGAGGCAAATGTGCTATCTATTATCTATTTATTTATTTATTTAACTTTTTTTTTCATGAAACTTTCACAAAATCTCATTAATCTATTAATTTTTTTGTAACTGCTTAATCCTAATTAATGTGACGGGGAGGCTGGCGCCCATGTCAGCCGACTCCAGAAAAGGACAGAGTACACCCTTGACAGCTCGCCAGGCGATCGCAGGATGGAAACACGTTGACGGCTTTGCAGCTACTCCTGTTGAAAGTCAGCAATGGTTCTTTTACATGAACCTCCCTCCATGGGCAGTGAGAGACATCGCCGGCCTTTGATAACCCAGTTCACTGCACTGGGGGAACAGTGACAACCCATTGAGAGAGGGGCTTGAACCCCCAACCTTAGGATCAGTGATCCAGCACCTTGTCACCAGGCCACCACTGCCCTACGTTCACATAATCTTTATAACATAATGCCACTGTGCCCCTATTCATTTACCTTTGTCTTCAAACAAATATCAAGACTGTCCATAGAAAAACATTTATTCCATGATGTCCTTAAACCCAACCAATCTCTGCTGATGAAAAGTATTCTCCTGACATGACACTACCACCACATCCTTCACTGTGGGGTGATGTTTTCAGGCTCAGGATTAATGCTGGCTTTATCACTAACCACAGAACTTTGTGGCAGAAGATGCAGAAGGTTAATTATTGCTCTGGATAGACTTTTTTCCCTTTTATGGAATTTCTATGCCAAATCAAACATGCGAATCACATGATTCGCTGTGGCGACCACTGAAAAAAGAGACAAAGCCGAAAGGAAAAGAAGAAGATGGAATTTTTATTACTATTTTTTTCCATAAAGTCAAGCTTTGTATAGATCTGGGCTATAGTTGTTCCATGACCAGCTTCTTCCATCTGAGCTGTCAGCATCTCGTATTACCTCAAGAATGATCCTTGTCTTCTTTTTTCTTTGTCTCTGACTGATGTTATTTTTAGTCAGTTGCTGAATTGAGTACACAAGCTGCCCTTTTTCCTTTTCACTTTTTGTCCTTCCATTTGAAACTGCATAAAGCTCTGTGGGTGGGATCTCCCAGGGTGGTAGCGCTCCTTTCAGTGACATCATCACACAGCGTGTAGGCCATATGACATACTGACGGGGTGTTGTGACAGAGGGACATAGAAAGGACACAGAGTCTGGATACCAGTGGAGCATTGCATAGTGGTCTGCACATTACATAGTACACCCCACAAAAAAATGTTCATCAGTTCATCATCAGTTCATTTTCTGTACCTGCTTAATCCTAACTTGGGTCGCGGGGAGGCTGGCGCCCATCCCAGCCAACTTCAGGCGAGGGCAGAGTACACCCTGGACAGCTCGCCAGGCCATCGCAGGGCGGAAACACGCTGACGGCTTTGCAGCCTACTCTTGTCGAAAGTCAGCAATGGTTCTTTTACATGCCTCACACCATAGACAGTGAGAGACATGGCCGGCCTTTGATAACCCAGTTAGCTGCACTGGGATGGGGGGGGGGGGGGTTGGGCAGTGACAACCTTGTGGAGAGTGGGACTCGAACCCCCAACCTTTGGATCAGCGATCCAGCGCCCTATACCACTAGACCACCACTGCCCCACAAAAAATGTTTATTATTATTATTATTATTATTATTATTATTATTATTATTATTATTATTATTATTATTATTATTATTATTATTATTATTATTATTATTAAGACAACTTTACTAACACTCTTGATGTTAACCCGTCTGATTTGATACTTATGATGGTAGATGGTTGTTCAGAAATGAATTATAGGCGGTTCATAGTGATTTCTTTCAAGAATGCAAACATGCAGAGTAGGCTGATTCGTGGTTACAAATTTTTTCTAGGTGTATTAGCCCTGTGAAGGCCTGGGGAGCTGTCCAGGGTGTATCCCAACATCTCCCAAAGTCGGCTAAAATAGTCACCATGTAATTAGGATAAAGTGCCTTGGAAAATGAAACAATGAGTTTCATATCAGGCAGACATTCAATCATGGCTATTTTGAGCCCTTCTTTTTTCCGATTCTTATTTAAAATGATAATATATTCAAAGTAATATATTTTAATTTCTCTATTTTGTTCAGATTTTCAGTGAAGTACTGCCATAGTTCTGGGCTCTAAGATTACAAAATGTCCAAATAGCTGGCAGAAAGATTACTCATAGGACACCGACTATGCAATTCAAGTGATTGGTCCCAGATATACTTTCTAATCCTTGAAAGTTGATGTAAAGTCCATTAGTTAATACAAGTAGCCTAAGGTCCTGTAGCAAATAGTTACTTTCTTCTTATCTATTCTGCATCCCATGATGCACTGGGTCATTTCTGTGGTTTCTGCTGCATATGTATGTTTTGACCAGAGAAAATTGCTGGCCCTGTGCAAAGCCTGTTTCTATGTCAAATATACATTCAGTTTCATATCTTGGGGTAATGTAGAATAGCCCATTAGTCAAATGTGTATGTTTTTGGACTATAGGATGAAATTGGAGTACCTGAAATTCCAGCATGAGCTTCTCAGCTTTGGCTTATGGGACAGCTGCTATTTCAATCTGCACTGTTGCTATGAAGCTGTAGTGATAGTGTGGATCTGCAAGTAAAAACCTGCATCCTTCCTCATGATTCACACATTCCGTGTCACATCGGAACGCAATTACCTGTTCGAGGTGTGTATTAATTAAACCCGGGGATTTCTTATTCATTTTAGAAGCGCACAACAGACTAGATAGCCTTTCTGACTCTCACTGATCAGTAAAATCTCGTTTTTATATCTGAAGAGAGATCATGTGGAGAATCCAAGTTGAACTAGTTATTCAAGGAAAAGTTCATTTTTTGTAGCCACTTAATGCTAATTAGGATCACAGGGAGGCTGGTGCCCATTCCAGCCAACTCCAGGCGAGGGAGAGTATGTACACCCTGGACAGCTCACCAGGCTATCACAGGGCAGGAAGATACTGACAGCTTTGCAGCCTACTCTCGTCGAAGGTCAGCAATGTTTTTTTTTTTACATGAACCTCACACCATAAACAGTGAGAGACATGGCCGGCTTTTGATAACCCAGTTTTCTGCACTGGTGGTGGTGGTGGTGGTGGTGGTGGGGGGGGGGGGGGCAGTGACAACCTGTGGAGAGTGGGGCTTGAACCCCCAACCTTAGGATCAGCGATCCAGCACCTATACCACTAGGCCACCACTGCCCACAACTCAAGAAAAATTAAACTAGAAAAATACAGCAATAGATTACTTCATAACATATATGTATCTTCTTCTTCTTTTCCTTTCGGCTGTTCCCTTCAGGGGTCGCCCAGCAAATGATCTGCCTCCATCTCTCCCTATCCACTGCATCTTCTACTCTTACTCCAACGACCTTCATGTCCGCTTTCACCACATCCATAAATCTTCTCTTTGGTCTTCCTCTGGGCCTTTTGCCTGGTAGTTCCAACCTCAGCATCCTCCTACCAATATACTCACTATCCCTCCTCTGTACATGTCCAAACCATCTCAATCTAGCCTTTCTGACTTTGTCTCCAAAACATCTAACATGTGCTGTCCCTCTGATGTACTAATTTCTGATCCTATCCATCTTCGTTACTCCCAAAGAGAACCTCAACATTTTCATCTCTGCTACCTCCAACTCTGCCTCCTGTCTTTTCCCCAGGACCACTGTTTCTAAACCATACAACATCGCTGGCCTCACCACCGTCTTGTACACTTTTCCCTTCATTCTTGCCGATACTCTCCTATCACACATCACACCGGACACTTTTCTCCATCCATTCCAACCTGCCTGCACGCGCTTCTTCACCTCTTTTCCACACTCTCCATTGCTCTGGATTGTTCATAACATATATGTATACATACAAGCAAACCTCGGTTTCCGACCACAATTCCTTCCGAATTCAGAATCTATTTTTCCCATTACAAATAATGTAAATGGTCTTAATCCATTCCAAGACGCTAGAAAACTACCTTTTTAAAACATGATATGTTTTGTCATGTAGAAACATTATGCAGTAATGAACCATGTCAATGAAATGTAAAAAAATAAGCAAACACAAAAAAGAAAGAAAGAAAGAAAGAAAGAAAAAAAAAACATTAATGTAACTAGGTTAGCCTAAGGTACGAGTTATCGTTGTCTTTTGAACAGAAGTTTGACGTGGATGACTCTTCTTCAGGATGCATCTCTCGTTTGTTTTGTGTTCGGTCTCAGAATTTTGTTCAACTTCTGGGAAAAAAAAATTCAGAATTTTTTGGTCGAAATCAGATTTGTTCGATGTCTAAAGCAGTCGAAACCTGAGGTTTGCTTATATATATATATCCCATATATCTCCTGTAATACATAGCAGGAATCAGATCTGCGACTAGAACAAATCTGAAATGCGCGTTCCTCCGTCTGTTGTGAAAAGAAGGTTGAGCGGTCAGTACATTGACACTGGAATGATAATTTATATTTAGAAATAATTTGTTTTGTGTGAGATTGCAAAAAGGCATGCCATGTGTAGGAAATATGCAGATCTTTTTTTTTTTTTAATTGAAAACAAAAGTGTCAGGGCACAGGACTCCTGGCTGCCAAGCACTGGCACTTGGACATAGCCAGAATCAGCTGTGCATCTAGCCCAGCTGTGATGGCGTCATCAAAATTTCACTGGTAGATTCGGATCAGTGCCAAAAAACATGGCTCAGAGACTAGCTCTACAGTATTTTGACTGATAGAGAAGCAATCTGTAATGCATTAAGAAGGTCCTGATATTTACATCAAGTTTTGCAGATTTTCAAGGGGTTCAGCTTGAAGGTCACTTAAACATCAAATTTCGGGTTAGTGTGACATCCCAAGTACAGTGATATGAAAAAGTATCTGAACCTTTTGGAATTTCTCACATTTCTGAATAAAATCACCATCAAATGTGATCTGATCTTTGTCAAAATCACATAGATGAAAAAACAGTGTCTGCTTTAACTAAAACCACCCAAACATTTATAGGTTTTCATATTTTAATGAGGATAGCATGCAAACAATGGCTCGCTCAAAAGAGCTGTCTGAAGAACTGCGATCAAGAATTGTTGATTTGTATAAAGCTGGGAAAGGATACAAAACCATCTTTAAAAGTTTGGATGTTCATCAATCGACAGTCAGAGAAGTTGTCTACAAATGGAGAGAGTTTGGCAATGTTGCTTCTCTCCCAAGGAGTGGTCGTCCACCAAAGATGACACCAAGAGTTCAGTGCAGAATACTCAGAGAGTTAAAAAAAAAAAACCCTAGAGTGTCTGCTAAAGACTTACAGAAATCACTGGCACAGTCCAATATCTCTGTGCACATCAACTATATGTAAAACAATGGCCAAGAATGGTGTTCATGGGAGGACTCCAAGGAGGAAGCCACTGCTGTCTAAAATAAATCGCAAAAAGGCACTTGGACACTCCATAGAAGTTTTGGCAAAATATTTTGTGGACTGATGAAACCAAAGTTGAATTGTTTGGGAGGAACACACAACGTCATGTGTGGAGGAAAAATGGAACAGCTCACCAACATCAACACTTCATCCCCACCATGAAGCATGGTGGAGGCTGCATCATGGTTTGGGGCTGTTTTGCTGCCTCGGGGCCTGGACAACTTGCAATCATTAATGGAAACATGAATTCAAAAGTTTATCAGGATGTTTCATGTGTCATTGCAGGGTTGTCCACTACAGTTTTTATCCTTGGGTATCCAATTAATGGGCAAGTTTCAGGGAGATGCATTTAATGGCAAAAAAGTTATAGAGCCTTTTATACATTCTGTTGAACTTGCCATGACAGCCTTTTATCTGTAAATATTTTAGGCCTTAAAGGACTCACTTAACAACACGTATTATCTATACCTCAGTTATTCCTTGACTGATTTAAACAATTGAGGTATCAAATTTTAGTGTTTCCCTTGTTCTGTCACCCTGAATAAACAAAACTGCATTTGTAATTTAAAAAAATATCCAAGTAAAGTGATTCCTTGCTGCTTCAGTTTCTGCAGCTTCTGTGCATTGTAGGTTTTTTTTTTAAATATTAATCGAAAAATAAGGAAATTAAGAGAAAATAGGGCCAAATTTAAGGAAAATGCTGCAAAACAAGGCCAAATATGCAAAATAAAACCCCCAAACAAACTAAAACAAGCAAACAAATAAAAAAACAACCCAAAACCACACAACAAAACTACTTGTATTTTTATGTGAGGTGCGTATCTGTGTGTGGGCGTGTGGGCCTCTGGATGTGTGTGTGTATTTATATTTTATTTACATCGTATGAATTATTTTTGAATGTTTAGTTATTATAAGCATTTATAGCATTGAATCAGTCAGGTGGGGGTCGATCCTACATCGCAGAAGTCACCAGTCACAGGGGACTCTGTCCTCATTAACCACAGAAAGTGAGGGATCCCTGTACCTAATAGTACAGGGAAATTCACTTGAAGTGTCATAATTTTATTTTTATTATTATTATTTTGTCATAAGGGTGGTTTAAGATGACGTGCAAAATCAACTGCTTTTGAGCCATTCAAGAACAATTCAAACCACTGTGAATTCACACCAAATTTTGAGCAGGGCCAAAACTTTTTCCAAAACTGAAAATACGGACTATAGTATTTCAAATTCAATGCGTATCTCTGTAAATATTCAAGTAGGCTCAGATTAAAATTTCCTTGTACATTCGGACATGCTTCTGATGTGTGAGCAGGGTTTCAGTCTTCGCGTATTCAAATGCATTTTTCTTTCTGTCTTTTTTCAGCTTGTGTTTCATCAGTTCTGATTATTTTATATTCCGTCTTTGATTATTCTGTTATCCTTAAACAGTCACAACTTTCTTCATTAAAAAAAAAAAAAATGGAGTCTGAACTCTTCATCAGTTATAAGCAATAAACTGCTTTCAGTTTACTGACCTACATTCAGAGCCATCTGCTGAAAGGAAGACTCCATATATATTCAATGCGTTTCATGTGTGAAAATAACACACATTAGTACGTGACATAGACAATTAATGTCACGATAGTACTGAAGTTCATCCTCTTTTATTTTGATAATGCTATCTATTTATTTATTGATTTTTCTTTTATATTTAATTTTTTTTATATATTTCTTTATCAGTTTATCAGTTCATTTTCTGTAACCGCTTAATCCTAATTAGGGTCGCATGGAGGCTGGTGCCCATCCCAGCCGACTCTGGGCGAGGGCAGCGTACACCCTGGACAGCTCGCCAGGCCATCGCAGGGCGGAAACACGCTGACGGCTTTGCAGCTACTCTTGTCGAAAGTCTTCAATGAATTTTAAGTGTAAAAAAATCTCTAAGAAAAAATTATTTTTCATAAAATTACCTGTTGCACAATTATTGGCACCCTTAACAATCCCTAGGAAATAAATGTAATTGAATTAGAATTATTTCTGTCATTTGTACAGTAGTTTGCAAAGTTGAAAATGTATCTAGGAACATTTAATTAGTAATTTCTCACTTCCTGTTTCCCTGGGGAATAAATATGATGTAACACAGAGGCCATTTCTCTTATCCACTCTTTAACATGGGAAAGACAAAGGAACACACCATTCAAGTAAGGCAGCTGTGTGTTGACCTTCAAAAGTCAGGCAATGATTACAAGAAAATACTTCTCGGCTGTACCTGCACATTTCTACTGTCAGAGGATCATTAAAAAGTTTAAAACAACCAGAACAGTGGTAAACAAGCCTGTACGAGGACACAATGATATTTTGCCACCACACAGAGTGAGGAGGATGGTAAGAGAAATAAAACGTTCTCCAAATTTCACTGTAAAGGAATTTCAACAAATGGTACCATCTTGCGGTCACAATGTCTCCAAAACAACCATCAGGCGCGATTTACATCCAACAAGCTATTTGGGAGGCATGTACGGAAAAAACAAAGAAACACAAAAAACTGTTTTTACTCACAATCATAAATTCAAATGTCTTGAGTTTGTTAAGTGACACTGGGACTTCAACTGGGACCTCAACTGGGACCATGTCCTTCAGTCAGATGAGACCAAGTTTGGTTTTTGGCAATGAACGCCAAGTGTTTCTGGCGGAAAAGAAAAGAACCTCATGCCCACTGTGAAGTATTGGGGAGGATTAGTGACACCCTGGGCCTGTTTCTCTTCCAGAAGCCCTGGGAACCTTGTTACAGTGCATGGAAGATGTATGTGTATATACGTGTATATATATATATATATATATATATATATATATATATATATATAATGTGGAAGCAGTGGACTGGGCTACAGGTGCTGCATTCCCCAGGTCAAGCCAGTTTTGAACCAGAAACAGCGGCAGAAGCGGCTGACCTGGGCTACAGAGAAGCAGCACTGGACTGTTGCTCAGTGGTCCAAAGTACTTTTTTCGGATGAAAGCAAATTTTGCATGTCATTCGGAAATCAAGGTGCCAGAGTCGGGAGGAAGACTGGGGAGAAGGAAATGCCAAAATGCCTGAAGTTCAGTGTCAAGTACCCACAGTCAGTGATGATCTGGGGTGCCATGTCAGCTGCTGGTGTTGGTCCACTGTGTTTTATCAAGGGCGGGGTCAATGCAGCTCGCTATCAGGAGATTTTGGAGCACTTCATGCTTCCATCTGCTGAAAAGCTTTATGGAGATGAAGATTTAATTTTTCAGCACAACCTGGCACCTGCTCACAGTGCCAAAACCACTGGGAAATGGTTTACTGACCATGGTATTACTGTGCTCAATTGGCCTACCAACTCTCCTGACCTGAAGCCCATAGAGAATCTGTGGGATATTGTGAAGAGAAAGTTGAGAGACATCAGACCCAACACTGTGGATGAGCTTAAGGCCGCTATCGAAGCATCCTGGGCCTCCATAACACCTCAGCAGTGCCACAGCCTGATTGCCTCCATGCCACGCCGCATTGAAGCAGTCATTTCTGCAAAAGGATTCCCGACCAAGTATTGAGTGCATAACTGAACATAATTATTTGAAGGTTGACTTTTTTTTAAATTTTTTTATTAAAAACACTTTTTTTTTTAATTGGTCGAATGAAATATGCTAATTTTTTGAGATAGGAACTTTGGGTTTTCATGAGCTGTATGCCAAAATCATCAGTATTAAAACAATAAAAGACCTGAAATATTTCAGTTGGTGTGCAATGAATCTAAAATATATGAAAGTTTAATTTTTATCAGTACATTACAGAAAATAATGAACTTTATCACAATATGCTAATTTTTTGAGAAGGACTAGTGTGTGTGTATATATGTGTATATATACGTACATATACACACATACATTATATTATATATATGTGTGTGTGTGTGTGTGTGTGTGTGTGTATATATATGTGTGTATAAGTATACCAAAAATGAAAGCAATGAGAGAAGCACCAACTTGTAATGAATTTGAATGATTCCACCTGAAATTTCAATGTGATAAATTTTAATTAACATGCTTTTATCAAGGAGGTCACATCACTTGGAAGCACAGAGACATGTGACCTACTCTGTACAAGTGAAACAACATTCACAGTCATACAATACTCAGTCAAACTCAATATGAATGACAGTAAAAGTCTGCTCTACCATCTCTATTCTGTAGGTATTACCACACAAGCTAAAACAGCATAAACATTTTTATTTAAACTGGCTTCCTTTGACAGTGCATCTGCGTCCTGTTCACCATCTCCTGATAGATTTTTGATCGGAGAAACCTGGGGTAGGAGTCTTTCTCCATGAGGCTGTAGACCTTGATCTGAATCTCACTGAGGCTGGAGGATGTTGGCTCCCGAAGTTTCCGTCTGGTCTCTTCTCTAGTTCTAAAGTCTATATTAACCTGTAAAGAAAGTGGATACAAATAAATTGATTTGGAATTCGTCTTCAGAACCATCTGCACAATAAATATTCCATTCTTCAACATTTCCTTATTTCAGAAAACAAAAACCTCGTGTGTCCTTTAAGCTTATAAATATTTATGTGCAAGACACTTGTTTAATTGAAGGAGCCCATTCCTTTCTCAGGTATAGTTCAATACCCACTGGAATAATTTAAATAAAATTGTCCATGATATCTTTCTGAAACCATTTGCTGATTCCTGTGCAAGAGTCTCAGGACACCCGACGCAGTGATATTAGTAAACATTGCCATCTTGAAGTTAGTAAAAGCGAAAAAAAAAAACACTGGACCTCAGATTTTAATGCAAATCTGTGTTTCCTGATCAAAATTTTGTAAATATGTAATTTTGTGCATGATTAAAAAAAAAAGTTCTATTATATTTATTTATTTAAAAAAAAAAATGCGAATCTAAACAGTGGCAGACCTGTGAAACAGGGAAAAAACCCTAAAATGGCATTGTCTTTAATTAAAATTGCTAAATGGTTCCTTCATTCAGTTTCTGAACCACTTAATCATAATCAGGGTTACGGGATGGCTGGCGCCCATCGCAGCCGACTCTGGGCGAGGGCAGAGAACACCATAAACAGCTTGCTAGGTCATCACAGGGTGAAAACACGCTGATGGCTGAGCAGCTTTCTTATCATATCCATGATATGTTCAACATGTCGATATTTATTTCGGTAAATGTGCCTAAATTCTGAGGGTAGTGGTGGCCTGGTGGTAAAAGGTGCTGGATCACTGATCCTAAGGTTGTGGGTTCGAGTCCCACTCTCCACAAGGGTGTTACTGCCCCCCCCAGTGCAGCTAACTGGGTTATCAAATGCCGACAATGTCTCTCACTGTCTATGGTGAGAGGTTCATGTAAAAGAACCATTGCTGACTTTCGTAAAGAGGAGCTGCAAAGCCGTCTGCATGTTTCTGCCCCTCGCTAAAGGATTGTGTCAGGAAGGGCATCCAATGTAAAAAAAAAAAAAAAAAAAAAAAAAACTTATGCCAAATCAAGCATGCAAATCATTAATATGACTTCCATGAGGATGGAGGAAGATGATTCTCTGTGGCGACCCCTGAAGGGAACAGCCGAAAGAAAAGAAGAAATGTATTGAAGTTCTGCAAGCCTAAACCTGTTAACTGGGATTATCACTTGAATTAATCTTGTATAATGTTGACAGTTTTATTCAGGTTAATGATAGCAAAATTAACGTACCTCTCTTGGTGCTTCAACATCAATAAATTCCTTGTAGATCTTGTTGGATTTTGACACCAACTTTGCAGGCGATTTGATTTTTTTATAGTCTTCGCAAGCTAACCAGAATTCAATGTTCTCATCACTGAACTCTGTTTTAAGGAACGCTCGAAATGCTGCCAAGCCATCTGTGAAACAAACACAGAACCTATTAAGAAAAGCTCAACACAATAAAGTAGAAGATGCACCACATCAATAGCTTCTGCCTTTATTAATATCTTCTGTAATATATATATATATTACACACACAGTGTGTGTATATACATATACTGTATACGAACATTACATCAAATCCTTCGTTGATTCATTTTCTGAACTGCTTAATTAATTTAGGGTCACAGGGAGGCTTGCGCCCATCTCAGCCCGCTCTGGGCGTGGGCGTAGTACACACTGGACAGTTTGCCGGGACATGCAGGGCGGAACCACGCTGTCGGCTATGCAGCATACTCTTGAGTGCGTGCACTGTGCTTCTGTATTTGTGTCGTCTTCTCATGCAATATTATCTGTATGTGTGTGCATTTATTTTATTTACATCTTATGCATTATTTTTGAATGTTTGTTATTATAAGCATTTATAGCATTGAATATGTATTTATTTATATATACACATATACATGCACATATATGTCAGTCAGGGGGGTTGGGGGGGGTTGATCCTACTTCGCAGAATTTGGTGGTCACGGGGAGATCTTGGTCCCAATTAACCGCGAAATGTGAGGGATCCCTGTGTGTCTGTGTGTGTATGTATGTGTATATATATATATATATATATATATATTTTTTTTTTTTCTTTCCTTTTCGGCTTTTTTCCCTTTCTCGGGAGTCACTAGAGTGAATCATCTGATTTGCACATTTGATTTCGCAGAGGTTTTTATGTTGGATGCCCTTCCTTACACAACCCTTTTAACAACGGACAGAAACACGCTGACGGCTTTGCAGCTCCTCTTTACGAAAGTCAGCAATGGTTCTTTTACATGAACCTCTCACCACAGACAGTGAGGGACATGTCCCGCCTTTGATAACCCAGTTAGCTGCACCGGGGGGGACAATGACAACCATGTGGGGACTTGAACCCCCAACCTTTGAATCAGCGATCCAGCGCCCTATCCACTAGACCACCACTACCCACTATATATATATATATGTATATATATATATATATATATATATATAAAATGGTGTATGTATGTATGTATATATCCTATAAATTTTTTTTATCGTCAAATCTAAAACTACTTCAGATATTTTAATCTTGAATGGACTCCTATTATGTTGCTTTCAGATCTTTGGGGTTAGGAAATG
>CM045741.1:12125000-12130000 GCA_024760905.1 Plotosus lineatus | reverse complement strand
TAGTTGAATTTTTTATTTCATGAATTTATAATAAAAGTATTGTTTTGTTGTAAGAATGTATTTTGTTTTTATAAATTAGATGTTTTGGGTTTTCGCCCCATTGGTGTCACCGGTGGTGGCCTGGTGATATGGTGCCGGATTACTGATCCCAAGGTTGGGAGGTTGAAGCCACACGCTCAGCGGGTTGTCACTGTCCAACCAGTGCAGCTAACTGGGTTATCAAAGGCCGGCCAGGTATCTCACTGTCTGTGGTGAGAGGTTCATGTAAAAGAACCATTGCTGACTTTCGACAAGAGGAGCTGCAAAGCTGTCAGCGTGTTTCTGTCCTTGTGATGGCCTAGCGAGCTGTCCAGGGTGTACTCTGCCCTCGTCCTGAGTCAGCTGAGATGGGTACTAGCCTCCCCACGACTCTAATTAGGATGGTGACTTTCCTGCACGCACCCACTCTCTCATTTTTTTAATTGCTTAAATCTTTTAGAGTAGCAAGTGGTACTGGGTGAAGGCAGGGGGTACACATTATACAGCTCATTGACCAATGAAGGATCAACACACGCTCAGCGTTTCACCCTCAGGATAATAACTCGGGGCAATTAGGAACAGTCTTATGTGGCTATCTTTGGACTGTGGGACGAAGCAAGAGTACACAGATGAAACCCACACAAGCATGGGAGCACATGAAAACAAACGCTTTCAGAGTCTGGGATTTGAACCCAGGACCTTTTTGCTGAGGTGGACATGCTTACCACTACCACAATGCTGCCCACTTTACCGGCTGGGTGGAACAGGCTCCCTGTCCTCAGTGGAAATTTTTTTTTTTTTTTTTTTTTTTTTTTTCCCCTGAGATATAATTTCTTATTTATTGCAATTATTATACTATTAAAGGTTTAATGCTGGTAGAACCAATGCAGACAGAATAGGTAAAAAAAAAAAAAAAAAAAATCCACTATGTTGTGTGCATAGAATGTGACAGGAAAAATAAACCAGTAAATACATTAATTAATAAATAAAGGTTAAGGTGATGGTTAATATGTTTATAATATTATGGATTAAAATGATAACAAGGATAACAGGCATGAACAATTAAATATATTTTAATGCACGGTTGGTGCTTGCACCTCACAGCTCTCCCACACTTTTCACTGAACTTACACTTGTTTGACAAAAGAATATCAAATGAATCTGCCCATTTGGTCACGTCATCCAAGGACAACCTGAAAACATGAACGATACTTTTAAATACAGTGCAAGTTCATACAGGTAGGATTTCTGTACATATTGATTCTAATAAGTTCAAACAAAGCTTCAATACATACTTCAGACATCGTGTAAATCTTTCTGGTTCAGGTGATAAAACCTCCGAAAAGTCACTGCATGAGTCAGATTTGATGGAAAGGCAGCCGAGTCTGGTTTTCATGGTTATATATCTGAAATGAAACAAAAGGACCACCAGGTTAAAGGAGGCGTGTGAACCATACTCGATCACACAGAAAATCAAATCAGTAAAAAAAAGTAAATAAATAAATAAATAAATAAATCACCTCTTCACTTTAACTTATACACCCACGATGATGGTGATGATGATGATGATGATGATGATGATGATGGTACTGAATTACAGAGAATATTAATTAATCATATTATTTATTTCCTAATTATTGGGTAGACGGTCATGGCAGCAATGATGTCATACAATTACTAATTTATTCTGCAGAAAAACAAGAAATGACTTACTACGTACTCTCGCAACTTCCCTTTGCACTAATTCTTAGTGCAGTAGTTTGAAGTTAATGGCAAATCCCCGGGTTCTACTGCAGTAGCCTTTTAGTCATTTTAAATTTCTGATGACAGATTTTCTCATAACAACCACCTGAAATATCTTGGAATGGAATTCATGTCTCAGACTCCGAAGTTTCTGTATGGATTTTGCATGTTCTCCCAGTGCGTGCATGGGTTTCCTATCACAGCTCTAAGACACACATATTAGGCTAATTGCCCCTAGGGGTGTGTGTGTGTGTGTGTGTGTGTGTGTGTGTGTGTGTGTGTGTGTGTGTTAGCCCAGTGATAGTTATAATGATAACAGCACAATGGTGGCCCGGTGGTAAGGTGCTGGATTACTGATCCCAAGGTTGAGGGTTCAAGCATCACTGTCAATGGGTCGTCACTGTTGCACACACCCCTCCCCCCCCGCGGCCCCCAGTGCTGCTAACTGGGTTATCAAATGCTGGCCATGTCTCTCACTGTCTATGGTGCGAGGTTCATGTAAAAAAACAAAAAAAACAAACATTGCTGACTTTCATCAATAGCAGCTGCATAGCCGCCGGCATGTTTCTGGCCTGTAATGGCCTGGTGAGTTGTCCAGGGTGTACTCTACCCTTGTACAGAGTTGGCTGATATGGGTTCCAGCCTCCCTGTGACACTACTTAGGATTAAGTTTCAGAAATTGAATGAAAAGAATAAATGTTCCACCAATGACAATGTTGTAAATTGGCCTTATATGGGTACTGGTTTTATTTACCAATGCTCTATTATGTTGTATAGGTCATAATAGAGGGGGGGGGGGGTTCTTTTTAAAGATTTGCAATAAATAAATAAAGGTATGCATAGCTTGGTATGCCTCTATAATATACCTTTTTGTGTGTGTGCTTGAACTGTGACCCTGATCTTTTAGCTGTGTTAATAACACATGTACTATATGAAGTGCGATTAATTATGCATACCTGGTGAACATTTTGATTCAGGTCCATGCAGGTGTTCAGCCTACAGAGTGACCTTGACTTATGACCTTAGAAGACGGACCAGCTCACGGGCATGTAGTCGTTAGTAACTAGTGTACATTTGGTCAAAATCCGTCGAGGGATTTAGAAGATATTTTGCCAAAAGGTAGTTCGGCCAGACACTGATAAGCACGAATACATGGACAGGGAGAACATAATGCCTCCAGCACCACCACAGGGTTTTCAGGCACAATAATCTGCAGGATTCAAATAAAGCAGGGGATCCAGCAAGTTTTTTTTTTTGGTGACAATCAGGACTCAAAAATACCAGTGGTAACAATAGCAATAACAACAACAATAAGAGAAGAGGCTGTAATAGCAGTCAATTAAGGTGGCTCTGGCATCCGATTAGAATGCTTCATGAACACTGCTCAGGTGTGGCATTTTAGACAAGTTCAGCTGGGTAGAGGCCTCAAGGTTACCCAGAACATGCTGGAGGGACTATGTCTCTCGGCTGAACTGGGAATACCTGAGATTGCAACCCATCCCTGGATCGAGCGGAAGAAGAAGGGCAAAAAAGATGATGATGATGATGATGATGATTATGAGTAAAATACACAAGGCGTTTTTCTCCAACACATGACACACAACAAATCAAGCGCAGACTCCTAACATAAAGACTTTATTAAATTTAGAAATTGGGGAGATTCTCCTGAGGTTACTCAGACTGGGAATCCATAGTTCAGGAGCTACAGCACTGAAAGCTTTTCCACACTGATGGAGGAAAGCTTACACTTGGTGTCAGTAGTAGTCCAGTACTGTATCCGTTGACCCAAACATGAGAGTAGTGGTGTCGGGCTGCACCGTGTCCTGCGGGTTAGCAGGTGTATGAAGCAAAGAGCAGAGCTTATGGTGAATATGAAAAGAAAATGGCAACCAATGCGGATGATCTAGAAGCGAGTAATATGAGCCACACTGCAGGTTTAATGTAAGTGAGGAGTCCGGCTGCTGAAATTTGAGGGTATGTTAAAGGATTAAGAGAACAAACTGAGGAGTCGAACCGAAGCGTACCAGTGGACTGTGCAGGATGTAATGCAGGCTTGCATAAGCATTTCAGCATTTAATGTAAAGAGAGAGAGAGAGAGAGAGAGAGAGAGAGAGATATTTGAGGCAGAGGCATCATCCCCCTTTACTCAAATCATGTGCTCGGCTATTTTTAATATCCTCTGACAAATCTGTCCAGTCAGAGGGAAGCCAGTGCATGTATTAGGCAACTATACAGCAGAAGAAGAAAAAAAAAAAAACAAAAAACAAAAACAGGTCATGGAAAGACTTCTAACAAAAGCACGTTTTATAATTAAAATATTCTCATGAGAAATTTAAATCCTCTTAACGTTCCCCCTGCATCATTTCCAGGACGATCTTTCCTGCCAATGACTAAACAGTCTAAAATTCTCTTTGATGTCCGCATTGCAGTTTGGCACATTAGCTGGTTGGCAGTGCGAAAGCTTTGGTTTTGTAACATGCAAATGGCCTGTGGGCTGTCCTAGATTTCCATTTTTCATCAGGACATCGCTCTCTCTCTCTCTCTCTTTTTTTTTTTTTTGCTTTCATGCAGCCTCTCTATTCTATCTGCATTGAATTCTACATCTCTGAGCATCATTAAGGACAAGCATACACATATAATTTTTAATCAAATCAAAATCCAGCCTGCGATTATATTAGCTAATAGTGCAACAGAGTCCAAAGAGGTACAGATGTAAATGATGAATGAATAAAATGAGAAACTTGTCCATCGCTTGCACAGGATGTAATGATGTGAGATGTAGAGACTCATTGAAGGGGAACCTTCCCAGTCAAATCATTCTCTGAGAAGTACCGCACATGCATTCTTCAGCGACTGCTGAGTGTAGATCCTGCTGATCTATATCCCTTTGACAGCTTTTCTTGTGAGATTGCGTCCCGCGGTGTTCTACTGCCCACAGTTAATATGCCTTGCCATCTGATCTCCTTCCTTCACTCACACTATTCTTTATAGTGAAGGCTGGCCGCTTTGCTGGGAGGAAATGCGAGGCTGGCCATTTATTTTCTCTGGACAAGACAAGACTTGAATGATGATGATGATGATGTAATCCTGGACATGTTGTCTTTTAAGATTAGATTAGATGAGATTCAACTTTATTTTCATTACACATGTATAAATAAAGTAATGAAATACACTTTAGCATTCAATCGGAAGCGCACAGAGCAGAAAGTGCAATATATACAGAATGTGCAGTACGTACA
>CM045741.1:12095000-12122500 GCA_024760905.1 Plotosus lineatus | reverse complement strand
TTTTATTTTTCGCTGGATATGTTTGAAAAACCAGCGATGCTCTGAAGTTGCAGAAACTGAAGCACGAAGTAGTGAGCAATCACTGTTTTTCGTCACATCGCTCTCGTTTGATTTTAGATATGCAATAAATGATGCATCTTCAGGTTCCTTGTAATCAGATGAGCACTTTAACATACATACCCCAGCTATAAATGTGGCAAGAGTATCAGCATGGCCCATAAACCTATTTTTTTTTTATTGATTTTATTAGTCCGTAATTGGTTAATAACCACAGATTTGCACAGAACTGCATTTTTTTTAAATCCTGTTCACTGAGTTGCTCTTTATATGTACTGTACATATTTGTGTGTACTAAAAGCACATTAAGGGCCGATGAAGGAAGTCTGAAGATGGTATACATGGGGCTTAAATAACACATATGAGTCATGAATGAGCTGTTTGCATCCATCCATCCATCCATCCATCCATCCATTCTGCCCATCCATTTACTAACGTATTCTGCTCAAATGCTGTGGCTTTGTACTAACATGCTGTCACTTGCTTTTTGTTCCCCAGAGCATCCATGACATTTCTCACTTATACGGTTGTGGTTGTGTCAGATGGAATAGACAGGAAGCATCAATGTACCATTACTGAGTCGCTCACAGTGCTATTAAATCTGTCTGAGATTTCCTGCCTGACCTCATCCTGACTGTGTACACAGGAAGTGTGAATGGCTCTGGTTCCAACCCAAATTGCCTTAGTAACACTACGATAGATAGATAGACAGATAGATGGCTGGATAGGTAAATGCAATAGATGTGTCTGTCCTGACAAACTTCAATGTCTCAATTTAAATAAATCTTAGGAAAAAAATCTACAAACAAGATTTCTCTCTATGTTTCTGTGCAGTATATACTAAATGATATGCAAAAAAAAAGGCCATAATAGAGCACTCTATTGGTATTATGTAGTTCATAGGGGCTTTCAACTTATTTTTTTACACCTACACATGTGCGTGGACTTCACCAGACACTGTCATGCCTAAAGAATGTCAAAGAAATCTTGTTCTAGTTGCTTTTCTTATGTTTTTGTGATGCATATGCAAAATAGTTATTTGCCCCAGGCCTACACCATAACAGTTTCAGCAATGATCTGGAGCAACATTAACATATCTCATTCCGTATGATGCCAGCGTAGCAGTTTTCTCTCACCGAATTATTCAGTAGTGCAGAACACAGGACCTTTCTCCTGTATTTACATTCTTGTTGAAATATTCATCTTAGAAATGGAATAAACATTCTCTGGTGGTTTGTAGATTTTTTTTTTTTTTTTCTGAAATTTTTCTCTGTGTGAAAGAAAACTGAGTTTGCAAACCCATCAGCTGATTCTGACCAAAGTAAATAAATGATACATGTTCCATTGTTCTTAATATGGTGGTGTAGTGGTTAGCATTGCGACTCATAGCCGGAAGGTACTGGGTTTGACCTCAATGCCTGGGGTGGGTATTTTTTTTTTTTTTTTTTTCTTGTAAAGGGTTTGCATGTTCTCCCTGTGCTTAAATGTGCTTCCTGTGGGTACTTCAGTTTCCTCCCACAGTTCAAAGACAGGCACAGTTAGAAAAACTGGATACTCTTGATTGCTCACCAGTGTGAATAGTTGGGATGGGCTAGGGCCTTCTAGTAGCTGAAATAAAGGATAATTCAGTTTCGCAAATGAAATGAAAATACTTTGATTGTAGACTTTAAGGTACCATACCTGCTACAAATAGATATGGAGTAGTTAGACCTGGATCCAGGGTTTGTTTTTAATTAAAACTCTTTCAAATTATTCAGACCCTGCAAGCTTCAGTGCCTTCACACTGCATATCACGCCTTGGCATGACAGGTCTAGAGCACCACTGGGACACTGTCCTTACACTGGGCGTCTTATGTCTATTTCTGTAAATGCCCTTTCCACCATGAAGCCCTCCCTGGCACCATGACAGCTACTGCTACATCAAATCAAATCATGTTCACTGAAATGCTACAACCAAGGTCAACTGTGCTATATTTAGCCTTCACAGTGAACCCAGTTCTATTTTTGAGACCTATGGGCTGTGACACTGATGGGCCTGTTTGTGTGGTTATTGAAAATCACAGCTCTATCTGAAAGGGCTTCTTTCTGTACATACTGGAAGCATGTAGGATAAAATGCAATGGGATACTGGAATCCATTTAATGTAATGGTTTTTACATGCAGGGTAAACATTATGGGAATCAGAGCTCTATTTAAAAAAACATGTGTATATATATATATATATATATATTTTGTGTGTGTGTGTGTGTATATATATATATATATATATATATATATATATATATATATATATATATATATATATATATATATATATATAAAATGCAGCCATGAGGCGGGGGGCACTAACCAGTGTCTCTCCTCTTATGCCGGTCCCAAGCCCGGATAAATGCAGAGGGTTGCGACAGGAAGGGCATCCGGCGTAAAACTTCTGCCACATTTAAAAATGCAAATGATCAAAACAAAATTCATACCGGATCGGTCGAGGCCGGGTTAACAACGACCGCCATCAGTGCTGTCAACCAACAGGGTGCTGATGGAAATTGGACTACTGTTGGTCGAAGACGTCGAAGAAGGAGAGGCGGGAGGCGTGTCCGTAGGCAGAGAGAGAAGAGGAAATGCGTGAGCCTCGGACTGAGAGTAGGGACTTTGAATGTTGGAACTATGCAAGGAAAAGATAGGGAGCTGGCTGACATGATGCAGAGGAGGAAGGTGGACATACTGTGTGTTCAGGAGACAAGGTGGAAAGGGAGAAAGGCTAAAAGCTTAGGAGCAGGGTTTAAACTGTTTTATAATGGTGTGGATGGGAAGAGAAATGGAGTAGGAGTAATCTTGAAGGAGGGGTTTGTCAGGAATGTTCTAGAAGTGAAAAGAGTGTCAGACAGAGTGATGAGTCTCAAGTTAGAAATTGAAGGCGTGATAGTCAATGTCGTAAGTGCTTATGCCCCACAGGCAGGATGTAAGCTAGAAGAGAAGGAGAGATTCTGGAGTGAGTTAGATGAAGTGATGCAGAGTACCCCCAGAGGTGAAAGAGTGGTCATTGGAGCAGACTTCAATGGACATGTTGGTGCAGGCAACAGAGGGGACGAGGAAGTGATGGGTAGGTTTGGTATCCAGGACAGGAACACAGAAGGACAGATGTTGATCGATTTTGCAAAAAGGATGGAAATGGCTGTGGTGAATACTTTCTTCCAGAAGAAACAGAAGCATAGGGTGACTTATGAAAGCGGAGGTAAGAGCACACAGGTAGACTACATCTTGTGTAGGCGATGTAATTTGAAGGAAGTCAGTGACTGCAAAGTAGTAGTGGGTGAGAGTGTTGCCAAACACTCTCAGTCAGTGACTGCAAAGTAGTAGTGGGTGAGAGTGTTGCCAAACAGCATAGGATGGTGGTGTGCAGGATGACACTGATGGTGAGAAAGGTGAAAAAGGCAAAGGTAGAGCAGAAGACAAAGTGGTGGAAGCTGAAAAAGGAAGAGTGTCGTGTTGTCTTCAAGGAGGAGTTGAAACAGGCTTTGGGTAGTCAGGAAGTGCTTCCAGAGGACTGGACAACCACAGCCAATGTGATCAGGGAGACCGGTAGGAGAGTATTTGGTGTGTCCTCTGGAAGGAAAGTAGATAAGGAAACTTGGTGGTGGAATGAGGAAGTGCAGGAGTGTGTACAAAAGAAGAGGTTAGCCAAGAAGAAGTGGGACATTGAGAGGACCGAAGAGAGTAAACAGGAGTACAGGGAGACACAGCGTAAGGCGAAGGTAGCAGTGTCAAAGGCCAAACAGAGGGCGTATGATGACTTGTATGATAGGTTGAACAGTAAGGAGGGAGAAAATGATCTATACAGGTTAGCACAGCAGAGAAATAGAGATGGGAAAGACGTGCAGCAAGTTAGAGTGATAAAGGACAGAGAGGGAAATGTATTGACTGATGACAGAAGTGTGCTGGGAAGATGGAAAGAGTACTTTGAAGAGCTGATGAATAAGGAAAATGAGAGAGAAAAAGAGTAGAAGGGGTGACCGTTGAGGAGCAGGAAGTAGCAAAGATTAGTAAGGGAGAAGTGAGGAGGGCATTGAAGAGGATGAAGAGTGGAAAGGCAGTTGGCCCTGATGACATACCAGTTGAGGTATGGAAGTGTGTAGGGAGGTAGCAGTAGATTTTCTGACAAGAATATTCAACAAGGTCTTAGAAAGTGAGCAGATGCCAGAGGAATGGAGGAGAAGTGTGCTTGTGCCCATTTTTAAGAACAAGGGCGATGTACAGAGTTGTGGCAACTACAGAGGGATAAAGTTGATGAGCCATACAATGAAGCTATGGGAAAGAATAGTGGAAGCAAGACTAAGGGCAGAGGTCAGCATTTGTGAACAACAGTTTGGTTTCATGCCAAGAAAGAGCACCACAGATGCAGTGTTTGCTTTGAGGATGTTAATAGAGAAGTACAGAGAAGGTCAGAAGGAGCTGCATTGTGCCTTTGTGGATCTGGAGAAAGCATATGACAGGGTGCCGAGAGAAGAACTGTGGTATTGTATGAGGAAGTCTGGAGTGACAGAGAAGTATGTTAGAGTGGTGCAGGACATGTATGATAGATGTAAGACAGTGGTGAGGTGTGCTGTCGGTGTGACAGAAGAGTTCAAGGTGGAGGTGGGACTGCATCAAGGGTCAGCTCTCAGCCCCTTCTTGTTTGCTATGGTGATGGACAGGCTAACAGATGAGGTTAGACAAGAATCTCCATGGACTATGATGTTTGCAGATGACATTGTGATCTGTAGTGAGAGCAGAGACCAAGTGGAGGAAAATCTAGAGAGGTGGAGGTATGCCCTGGAAAGGAGGGGATTGAAGGTTAGTCTTAGTAAGACAGAATACATGTGTGTGAACGACAAGGACCCAAGAGGAACTTTGAGGTTACAGGGGGCAGAGATAAAGAAGGTGGAGGATTTTAAGTACTTAGGCTCAACAATCCAGAGCAATGGAGAGTGTGGAAAAGAGGTGAAGAAGCGCGTGCAGGCAGGTTGGAATGGATGGAGAAAAGTGTCCGGTGTGATGTGTGATAGGAGAGTATCGGCAAGAATGAAGGGAAAAGTGTACAAGACGGTGATGAGGCCAGCAATGTTGTATGGTTTAGAGACAGTGGCCCTGGGGAAAAGACAGGAGTCAGAGTTGGAGGTAGCAGAGATGAAAATGTTGAGGTTCTCTTTGGGAGTAACGAGGATGGATAGGATCAGAAATGAGTACATCAGAGGGACAGCACATGTTAGATGTTTTGGAGACAAAGTCAGAGAGGCTAGATTGAGATGGTTTGGACATGTACAGAGGAGGGATAGTGAGTATATTGGTCGTAGGATGCTGAGGTTGGAACTACCAGGCAAAAGGCCCAGAGGAAGACCAAAGAGAAGATTTATGGATGCAGTGAAGGCGGACATGAAGGTCGTTGGAGTAAGAGTAGAAGATGCAGAGGATAGGGAGAGATGGAGGCAGATCATTTGCTGTGGCGACCCCTGAAGGGAACAGCCGAAAGGAAAAGAAGAAGAAAGAAGAAGATATATATATATATATATATATATATATATATATATATATATATATACATTATATATTGTATATGTATATATGTATATATATATATATATATATATATATATATGTGTGTATGTATATGTGTATATATGTATATATGTATATATATGTGTATATATATATATATATATATATATATATATATATATATATATATATATATATATATATATATATATATATATATATATATATATATATATATATATATATATATATATATATATATATATATATAAAATATATTCTGGTAACTCTTATAACTCCAGGAATAAGCACCGGCCTGATGAGCCACTAGGTTCGGGTGTTAAAAAAAAAAAAAAAGATTGTTTGTTACTTCATATAGAAAAAAAAAATAGCTTTTTATTGTTTTTATTTATTTATTTTTTGTTAATCGTGTAAGTATAATTTTGTTTGAGTCCATCATCTGGCGAGCTGTTCAGCCACACCCTGTGACCCAATAGGGATTACGCAGTCTGGCAGATATAAAAGTGAGAGTCAGTAAAATGACATCAAATCTCGAATAAAAAAACTCTTTTCACCACAACTCTTGTGTTACACGACATGCACCTCATTCCTCAAGGGTGGATCAGTTAGATGTCTACACTTACTCGAAGTAGACGGTTATAATGTAGACTTAAAAATGAACCGTTCCCCCTGTCAGGATAAAAAGTGTGGGTTGCATGAGTGGATGCATCAAAGTCATACCTAATCACTGCCACTTCCTTAAAGTGACATTTAATATTCCCACAAATCCCTGAGAGCTTGCCACACAAAGATCTTTGATGTTTAATACTGAGACCAAATACACACACACACACACACACACACACACACACACACACACACACACACACACACAATCAATACAATTTCAGTTAGCATGGCAGACATTAATTGGAGACTATAATGAAGTACAGTATATAATGAAGTAAATTTTGTTAATATTCACCAGACTAAATATCAGGAAAAGTTGCATAATGACAATTTTTATACAAAAACTCACTCAGCACATGATATGGTCCTGTTGAGCATATCAACAGTAGGTGTGTAAGATATTGGTGCAGGTAAGAGCAGAGTATAATTTAATATGAATAATTTGAGAGCAACAGCGACACAGACAGCGACACAGACAGGCCACCGTGCCGCAGAAGCTGGTTAAGGTGATGAATATGGAGTGCTTACCTTAACCCGTGTGCTGTTGTGCAGGGTTTTGGTGTGTTCTGAGTTTCAGATGGATTTATTCTGCTTGCGTTCTTATATCTGTGGATGATGCACTGATGCTTTGGTGTGCCGTCTACAAAAGCCCACATGTAGCATCTCGCACTTGGCATGTTGACTGGTGCGAAAAGGTGGGGAAGTGAAAGCAGTGAGAGGAGGAAGAGATGAGAATTAGAGCGGGGAAAATAACAGAGAGTGAGACACTCAGCATGCATGTAGAATTCTTTAGAAATTCAAATGACAGTGCTGTGCTCAGGATAACCATTGAAAAGAGAGAGGTAAATAGATAGACAGGAAAATAAATGGATAAAAGCGAGTAAAAGACATAACTGTGCCAGTATTCAAAATGATAAATTGGTTCACACACCTGTTTAAAATATATCATGAGTGGATACGTTAATCCAACAAGCACAGGATCTCAATTTTCCTTCTGGATGGCCACTATCATACCCTCAGCTGGCACTGAGGAGGACACATTGGTCTCATTTGATAGTGTTTATATGGATAACTGGAAGCATGCCAGACTGACACATACGTACATGTGTATGTGTATATAATATCAATGAATACACATTCAACGCTATAAATGCTTATAATAACAATTAAACAGCCAACAAATAATGCATAAGATGCAAATAAAATATAAATAATATAAAATACATATGTGTAATTGTACATAGATGGAAATAAAGTGTAAGAAATGTAATTTATTTTAGGCTCTACTCACTTCATGAAATGCCACAATGGCGTGCTATCACTGCATAGCTGCGGCCTTCCTTAATCATGTCTAATAATTTCACTTTATCTTCCACTGTCATCATCTTCCGCTTCTGTTCGGTTCAGAGAAAGATTTAGAAGGATGAGGACGTATAGGGGACATTTTCAAAGACGTCACAAATGCTTATTTCGCACAAATATCGCTGTAATAAACAACACTGAGAGTTACGCGGTATGTCCGTACACCAGCAGCATTCCACAAGAAGGGATACTGGGATGTCCGAATGCTTATGGGAAACTGGTCTCGACCAATCAGCGTGCGAGATTTCCGAGCCAAGTCAACCCGAGTACCAAACCTGAGCCGGTAGCGACCTCGCGGCATTTTACTTAACTTTTTTCATTTTTTTTTTTTTTCATTAATTTCCTTTTTTTTTTTTTTTTTTTTATAAATATTTTCAATGAATATTTTTGAAAACCCCGCGATGCACAGAAGCCATAGAAACTGAGGCATGAAGGCATGAAGTCGCGAGGGATCGCTGTGCTTGAGAAAGCACCCTGCGCTGCACATTGACATCAAAAAGTCAGACATTTTGCTGGAAGTATTATAGGGCAGAGTTTGAGCACGTGTACAGATAAACAGGATTTTGTGTTGAGACACGTGAATATCTAATCGCATGATAATCCACAGTACTGCTACTGCAAACAATTACATCAGTAATAGCACAATGCTTGTCCGATTGTCATTAGCCTGTCCTCCTCACAGCATGAAGGTCCTGGGTTCGATACCCAGGTCAGGCATTTCTGTGTAGAGTTTGCATGTTCTCCTCGTGCTTGCGTAGGTTTCCTCCGGGTACTCTGGTTTCCTCCCACAGACTGAAAATATGCACAGTAGGTTAGTTATCTGTTCCAAATCACCCCTAGGTGTGAGTGTCAGTATGAATGGTTGTGTCAGTGTCAGCCCTGTGATGGCGTAGCAAGCTGTCCAGGGTGTACCCTGCCCTTACCCAGAGTTGGCTGAAATGGGCACCAGCCTCCCTGTGACCCTAATTAGGATTAAGTGGTTCAGAAAAAAGAATGAATGAGTAAGTAGATAGAATTTCTGACTTACAGAAAGAAGATTTTGGGTTCGAGACCGATGCCTAGCAAGAGTGTTTTGGTGAGTTTTCATGTTCTCCCCTGCTTATGTAAATTTTGTAAGGATTCCTCTTGCGGTATACATTATGCTAATTGTGAATATTATGCTAATTCCATTTTATATATATATATATATATATATATATATATATATATATATATATATATATATATATATATATATATATATATATGTGTGTGTGTGTGTGTGTGTATATATATATATATATATATATATATATATATATATATATATATATGTGTGTGTGTTATGCCTATCTCAGCCAACTCTAGGAAAAGGTGGGATACACCCTGACTAGGTATCCAGACCATCATCGACATCACAGGCCACTATGCATGCCAGCATTCATACATACTTTCACACCTATGGATGATTTGAAAAGCGACTTAACCTATTGTGCACTTTTTTATTTTTTTGGACTGTGGGAGGAAACCTCAGTACCCAGATGGAACTCATGCAAGCATGGGAAGACGGGAAGCACATGTGGATTTGTCACTGAAACACCCGAGCCTGGAAATCGAACCCCACCCTTCTTGTTGTGAGGTGAATGTGCTAACCACTGTGCTACCCCCCCAGCTGTTAGGTTCTTTTGGAGAATAAAATTATGGGTTGTTTTTGTCTGCAGTTTAAAATGAAACGTTCTGGCAATGGGATTTTAAAGGTGCTGTTGTATAGCATAAGTGGTTGAGAGTAATGGGATTGTTTTGAGTATGTGCCACAACAGGGCCCTCATTTATGAAGCGGCATATAAACAGCGCTATTCGGCAATCATTCTTTTGGCACGTAGAAACAATAAATTTGTATATATATATATATATATATATATATATATATATATATATATATATATATATATATATATATATATATAGTGTGTGTGTATGTAGAATATGAGCCAAAACAAGCCAAAATAAATCAATAAGAACATAAAAGAAATATAACAACCAGTATAATAATAAGTAGAGCACAGACGCATCTGTCTGCTCGCAGCTGTAAACTGTAAACACATGCCCCAGTTGATGGAAGATTAAGGGCAGAACCACAAGGTATTGTTTTTTTTTTTTTTTTTTTTCCTTCTTTTCCCCAGAGAATGATTTCTGGGTTATAATTGGGTTCACTGTCCTACAGCACTCTTCTTTTATACTGTTCAATGCTTGTGGGCTCACTGGACCAACCGTGGAGATCTTTCCTTTTTCTTCTGTGTATGTCATTCCATTTTCTTTTACCTCGCTTGATTGAGACCTGATGCAACTTTGCTGATTTTCGTTGCAGGTGCTGTTACAGTGATTTCAAAAAGGCAATTGCTATTTACACCCAGGGAGTCAGTCGCTCGCAAAGCGAGGCAGCGTCATACCCAACAATCTGTATAGCACAATGACACTCTTGCCTGTTCAGTGGTTGTCCTTGGACCACCTTGAGTTGGTACTTAACATTACATGCCAGGTACAGCCCATAAGATCTAAAATTTTGGACATGAATTGACCCAGCCATTTAATCATAACAATGTGCCCTTCACAAAGTAATGCAAATCCTTACATGAGATTGTTTTTCCTGTTTTTAACACACTGACTTGAAGAATTGATCTCATTCAACTTTCTGCCGTTTCAAGTACATCCCACTTTTTAGCAGACGTCAATGTCAAAAGATACTCGGTGTTATGCACTTTACCTATTTGTAGTCATAATGTCACAACAGTAGAAGAAAAAGAATGTCACAACACTAACAACCACATCCACACAGCAAAGGAGAATCCATCCCTCCAACCCACTTGATACTTTAACCCGCTCGACATGTTGACCTCCACTTGGCATTTTCATCCTCCAAGAATTGTATCTGCCTCTATTTTATTTTCATTTCATTTTTAATTCATTTATTCATGTACTCATTTTCTGAGCCACTTAATACGGGTCACAGGAAGGCTGATGCCCATCTCAGCTAAAACAGGGCGAGGGCAGAGTACACCCTGGACAACTTGCCGGGCCATCGCTATGAATCCTACTTTTTTCAAAAGGCAGCAATTATTCTTTTACATATCTCTCACCACAGACAGTGAGAGACATGAATGACCTTTTTACCTACTTAGCTGCACCGGGGATGGGGGGAGGGGGGGGAGGGGGGGGGGGGGCAGCAATGACAATCCAGTGACAGTGAGGCTTGAAACCCTGACCTCTGGACCAGCAAGCCAGCACCCCACTGGCAGGCCCCCTATACCCCTTATTTCATTTAATTTTATTTTATTTTACTGTTATTTCAAATTTTGGTTTCTATTATCTTGTAATTTAGATTGAGATGGTTTGGACATGTACAAAGGTGGGATAGTGAGTATATTGGTAGTAGGATGCTGAGGTTGGAACCACCAGGCAGAAGGCCTGGAGGAAGACCAAAGAGGAGATTTATGGACGTGGTGAAGGAGGACCTGAAGGTAATTGGTGTAAGAAAAGAAGATGCAGAGATTAGGGTGAGATGGAGGCAGATGATTCGCTGTGGTGACCCCTCGGAACAGGCGAAAGGAAGGCAAGAAGATTATCTTATAATTATTTTATATATATATATATATATATATATATATATATATATATATATATATATATATATATTTTTTTTTTTTTTTTTTTTTCTTTTTCTGATATTTTTGCTCCTATGTTTCTGCAACATTTGAACATTCTCAATAAATGATTATCTTATCTCATTTGATCAATGTAATGGCAGATTAGTGTGGACTTAAGGTGGATTGCTAATGAAGCTACACCCAGGTGTCCCCAAACCCTAATTTTGCTGTAAATATGTAAAAATAGTATGAATCGTGTCGGTGTTAATAAAAAATAGACTATTTTCATCTTGGGTACAAATAGACACCTACATTAAAAAAAACCAAAACATAATAATCATCATTATCACTGTCATCATCTTTCTCTGCTTAATCTGGGGTCAGGTTGCAGGGTCAGCGGCCTAAGCAATGAGGTCCCTACATCCCTCTTCCCAGCCACTTCCTCCAGCTGTTCCGGGGGGACACCGAAGCATTCCCAGACCAGCTGAGAAACATAATCTCTCCAGCATGTTTTAGGTCAACCACTGGGTCTCCTCCCAGCTGGACATGCCTGAAACATCACACCAGGGAAGTGTTTGGGAGGCATTGTAACTATATGCCCAAGCCACCTCAACTGGGTCCTTTCAATGAGGTGGAGCAGTGGTTCTACTTGGGGCTCCTCTTGGATAGATAAGCTTCTTACCCTCTCTCTAAGGGAGAACCCAGCTACCAGGCAAGGAAGCTCATTTCAGCCGTTTGTATCTGTGATCTTGTTCTTACGGTCACCACCCAAATGTTGTGACCATAGGTGAGAGTTGGAACGTAGATCGACTGAAAAACTGAGAACTTTGCCTTGCGGCTCAGCTCCCTTTTCACCACGATGGACCAGTACAGGCTCCACCTTACATCAGAGGCTGCAGCAATCCACCTTTCGATCTCCCATTCCATCCTTCACTCACACGTGAATAAGACCCCGAGATACTTGAACTTCTCCACTTAGGGCAAGACTTCATTTCAGACCCAGAGGGTACATTCCATAGTTTTCTGGCTGAGAACCATGGCCTCGGACTTGATGGTGCTGATTCTCACCCCGGCCGCATGGCACTCGGTTGTCAATTCTTCCAATGTGAGCTGGAGGTCGCGGATTGATGAAGCCAAAAGGACAGCATTATCCACAAAAAGCAGCGATGAAATCCGATGGCCACCAAAACCGAACCCCTCAACGCCTTGGCTGCACCTAGAAATTCTATACATACAAATTATGAACAGAATCAGTGGCGAATGAAAGCCTTTATGGACACCGACCCTCACGGACCTGTTCTTACCAATACAGTGAGTCGTCGACTTACGACCGCGTTTGGTTCTGGCAAACCGGTCGTAACTCGATCTGGTTGTATGTCGAATTTCCATCCAAATACACTCACGCCAAACAAATACATATGAATAAATCTTGCGCATTTAAATCTATACATCTATTTTCAAATCCACGTCACTGTGACATGCAGCGGAGAGCCAATCCTTTCTGTACTCCACTGTATGGGCGGGTCCGATAGCTTCAAACTCCAATTTTATTGGATTATTACAACAGCCACGGACTGCTCGTGTTGTTTGAGTAAAGAGATAAATTTCCCTCGTTTTGATTGGCTCATTTCCACGAAGCCAAGCCCAGCTGGCAAGCAAACACAAAAGGACAGACATGGAAAAACTTCAACCCGCAGACCAGCTGATTTCCAAAACTTTGGACGCGCTTCCTGTCATAAAAACTGCAGCGTGTGAGTCCAATAAAATTAGAGTTTCAAGGTATCGGACCCATCCATACAGAAAGGATTGGCTATCAGCTTTGCACCACAGTGACGTGGAATTAAAATAAGATGAATAGATTTGCTCTGAGCAGTTAGAAAGTGAAGCTGCATCATCTCCTGCTTGGCCTTTTAAGATACTGGTGCTGCCGGCAGCGCAAACAACTGTCGCGCGCAACACTCGCACTGCAATCCCATGAATTATGCTTCACCACTTTTGCGGTCGTAAAGTTGATCAATTGTAACTTGCATAGGTCGTAAGTCGACGACTCACTGTACTGACCAAGCTCAGAGACCATATTGCCTGTAGCAACAGCTTCGGTACATCGTACTCCCAGATCACGTCCATTAGGATAGCCTGAAGGACCCAATTGAAAGCCTTGTCTAAATCCACAAAACTCACATGCCCCCTCCTGGATTCTGTAGAGGGTATAGAGCTGGTTGAAAGTGCCTCGGCCAGGGTGAAAAAACACACTGTTCCTCCTGAAGCCGAGGTTCAACAATTGGTCAGACCCTCCTTTCCGGTACCCCTGCATAGACTCTTCTGGGAAGGCTGAGAACTGTGATTCCACGAAAATCGGAACATACCCTCTTTTCAAAAAAAGGGTACTACCACTCCCGTTTGCCAATCCAGAGGTACAGTCCCACCATGATCAGGTGATGTTTGCGAGACATGTCAACCAAGACAGTCGTACAATATCCAGAGCCCTGAGATATCCAGGGCAGATCTCATCCACCCTTTAACGAGGAGCTTTTCCACTATTTCAGCGACCTCAGCTAGAGTGATGGGAGAACCTCCATCCAAACACCCAAGGGTCTTCCTCCTCCATTAAGGGTTTGTTGGTGGGATTGACGAGGTCCTTGAAGTATTCCTTCCACCTCCCGACTAAACCCCCATCGAGGTGAGCAGCTCCCCGCTTCCACTGTAAACAGTATTTGTAGAGAACTGCTTCCTCATCCTGAGGTATCAGGTGGTGGTCCAGAACCTTTTTGAGGCCAACCGATAATCACTTTCCTGGCCCCCACTGAAATCCTCCCATGCCCGAGATTTTGCATCACGTTTGGCCTGCTGGTACTTGTCTGCTGTCTCAGGAGTCTCACAGGCCAATAAGGCCTAGGTTCAGAAAATGAATGAATGAATATGTTGAGGTCTTATTTATAACCTTCACACCCTTACCCCTATTTTCAGTCCTTAAGCTTTGTATCAGGTGATCTAGATTAGGCGCCGTTAATTAGAACCTCCTGCAAGTGGAAACTGTTCCATTTCAACCTGAAATCTCGATTGTGGTGTTTCTTTCATCACCACTGATATCTGTGGCATCATCATGCCAAGACATGTGTAGAGCTCTTGAAGGCCTTAAGAGAAAAAAAAGTTACTTTTTCAGATGATTGCATGTGCATGGTATCATCTCCAACAGTTCCTGTCAAGTATTTGCCTCGGAATTTGTATCATGAAAGTGAACAGCACAAGGAAATATATACATCACCATTTTTTTCATATCTGACATAGATGATTTTCTTTCTCATGCTGTGTGACTGCTGCATTGGCCGTGTGACTCAAGCTCACATGTATGCGTGGGAAGATACTCATGACTCTATTTGCATGTTTGCGATTGGAGGTTAACAAAATAACTTACAATAAAACTAAAATGGAGAAAATTCAGTATAAAAAGTGCACATGGATTATCTTGCTCTGTTAAGAATAAGCATGTGTATATATATATATACACACACACACACACACACACACAGATGCATGCCTCACATAAAAATGTAAATAGTTTTGATAGGGGGTTTTGAGTTGTTGTTTGTCTTTGTTGCTTTGTTTTTTTTTTTATTTGTCTGTTTGTTTGTTTTTGCATAATTGGCCTTGTTTTGCAGCATTTTCCTTAACTTTCCTGATTTTTCCTTAATTTAATTAGTTTTTTATTTTTTGATGAATATTTTTGAAAAACCCTTGATGCCCTGAAGCCGCAGAAACTGAAGCACAAAGCAATGAGGGATCACTGTATTGTTGGCCTCTATTGTTGGCCATCATGTGACAGAGACAAGCATTTTTTCAAAATAAAAGATCTTTCAGACATCAATAATTAATTATTATTATTATTTTTATTTTAAATTCAGACTTTCTGAGAATTGTGGCAGGGGTGGCCTGGTAGTATAGTGCACTGGATCGCTGATCCTAAAGTTGGGGGTTCGAGTCCCACTCTCCACAAGGTTGTCACTGTCCTCCCAGTGCAGCTAACTGGGTTATCATAGGCCGGCCATGTCTCTCACTGTCTATGGTGAGAAGGTTCATGTAAAAGAACAATTGCTGACTAGCAGCAAGAGTAGCTGCAAAGCTGTCAGTGTGTTTCTGTCCCTTGCTAAAGGGTTGTGTCAGGAAGGGCATCCGACATAAAAACCTACGCCAAATCAAACATGTGAATCATTCGCTGTGGCGACCCCTGTTAAAGGGAAAAAGCCAAAAGAAAATCTTTCAACCTTTCTAAGAGCACAGTCCCAAATGACCCACATTGACAAGTAGTTGGGGACCTCTGCTCTCCATCGTATGTTTTAGAAAATGAAACTTGCAGTCAGAAACATTATCAGCACAAACTGCAACAAATTCAAAATGCTTCTTTGACAATTATTTGTACTGAAAATCAGGATCTCGTTGCATTGGTAATGATTGTAAGAATATTTGAAATGATCAAGCTAACAATGCTCATCATTTCATTGTATTTTCTGTAACCACTTAATCCTAATTAGAGTTGTGGGGAGGTTGGCACCCATCCTAACTGACTCCAGGCGAGGACAGAGTACACCCTGGACAGCTCGTCAGGCCATCACCGGGCAGAAACACGTTGACTGCTATGCAGCCTACTCTCGTCCAAAGTCATCAATGGCTCTTTTACAGCCTATCACCATAGACAGTGAGAGACATGGCTGGCCTTTGATAACTCAGTTGGCTGCACTGGGGGTGGGGGGGTGGGGGGTGGGGGCAGTGACACCCTGTTGAGAATGGGGCTTGAACCCCCAACCTCGGGATCAGTAATCCAGCACCTTATCACTAGGCCACCACTGCTCAGCTAATAATGCTAATAAAGTTATTAATGCTATCAGAGCGAATTAAAGCTGTTTGTTTTGGAAGACAAAATGCTAAATAAAGTCGTTTATATTTTCATCATTCACATAATTTTTTTTTCCTTTTTGCAAATTTCTCAAGGCAGATTTTTGTGGAAACGTGCAGCAATAGCATCACGTGCCATAGCTATTACACTCATTAATTTGTGTGCCCTCTTATATACTCTGTTATTAATGAATAACTCGAGCAAATGAAGTTGACAGATGTACTTCTCATTATTTAATGGTCTATGGAAATCCTTTAACCCAAGGTATAAACCTGAGGGCTGGAGACAAATCCTGTGTGAGCAAGTCACACTAAATTATCAGCAAAGTACAGGCATGGATGTAGAGTGTTGCCATGTTTTTAGTCACGTGTTGTCAGTCGAGTGGCACTCAGACAAATGAAGGTCTTCTGGCTTATCAGACCAGACTAAACAAACTTCCACTGCTCTCATCAGAGCAGTTTTAATTCTACTCCAGTTACTGTTTGTACATTGCACAACTGGAAGTGATGCATATCTGATAGACATACAGTACCAGGAAAGGCTTTAGCGTAAAAGTGTGTAAAGACTTTGGACTGTTAATTATATTCATAAGTATAAGGGTGGCCACTATACCCGACATTACATACTGAGATCACTGAACTCTAAATATTCTGTATTGTTTCAGTTAATTCTACTTTTTATAAACTTTCATATTCATCTTCTGCAGCAATTATTCATAATTTGGGTCACAGGAAAGCTGTCACACACACACACACACACACACACACACACACACACACACACACACACACATTTACATTACTCGGGTTTATTTCAGTGGCATATACAGTGGTACCTTGACTTATGAGTGTCTTTAATTTTCCATGATACGAGCTTTGATCCCACCAAAAGTCTGCCACAAACAACGAGAAAATTTTTGATTTACAAACTCTGCTGGAGAAATGGCTTTTCCAGGCCAATTAGCCTCGTATTCTTCCTTGTGTATTTCTATTGCCGGCAATTGTAACGTGCACACACACAACATTCTCCTCCTCCTCCTCTGTTATGCACCACTTCATGCCTGCACATGTGACATCTTCGCCAACATGACATGTTTGTGTAGTTGATGATCAGAAGGGGTAGTTGACTTATTGTTTATTCTTGTTTTATTGTTAATTATTATTAACATTAATGTACATTTTTATTATTATTATTATTATTATTATGAAGTTTTCACATGTTTATCTTTAATGTATTAGGTGAAATATACGTGTTTGTGTCAGGTTATGAGTTTGGGAGGGGATTGGAATGGATTAATTGGTTTTCTATTAATTCCAATGGGAATTTTTGTTTTATCTAACAAACATTTTGACTTATGAGCTCGGAATGGATTACTTTCGTAAGTCAAGGTACCACTTGACACACTGTGTGTGTGTGTGTGTGTGTGTGTGTGTGTGTGTGTGTGTGTGTAATATTCAGTGCAGCTAACTGGGATATCAAAGGCAGGCCATGTCCTTCACTGTCTATGGTGAGAGGTTCATGTAAAAGAACCATTGCTGACTTTCGTAAAGAGTAGCTGCAAAGCTGTCAGCGTGTTTCTGTCCCTTACTAAAGGGTTGTGACAGGAAGGGCATCCGACGGAAAAACATATGCCAAATCAAAATGTGCGAATCAGATTATTTGCTGTGGTGACTTCCAAGAAAGGGAAAAAGCCAAAAGGAAAGAAAAAAAAAAAAATATATATATATGTATATATATATATATATATATATATATATATATATATATATATATATATATATATATATATATTTACACTGGAACCTCACCTTACGATAAATGCAGGTTACGAAAAACATTTTCCAAAAATTTTTTGTCTCTGTATACGAAACAAGCTTTCCTGACAAAAAACACCATTCAAACTTTAAAACGCACCATGCAAACATTTCAAGCAATGCACGAGCTGCTCTCCTGTCAATGACGTTCAAACATCCCGCCCTGCTTGCCTCCCATTGGCTAGGAGGCATGACGCAGCTACCTTCCATTTCCTATTTCCCAACATCCTGCCCCGCTGGCCTCCCATTGGCTAGGAGGGATTACACAGCTCCCTAATATTGGTTATCTCCCAACATCCCACCATGCTGGCCTCCCATTGGCTAGGAGGGATGACACAGCTCCATAACAGCCATGTTTTTTATTTGGATAATTAATTTAGTCACTTTTCAATTAATTTACCAAGACTAAAAAATTAATCAAGGTTTGTGTTCCTTCTCTTGTAATTCTCACACAGACAAACCTTGATTTATTTTTTATAGCCATGTACTTCATGTTTCATTGAAACAACATCTTGTGTGGTTTTCTCACTACCGATGCTAACAGCTTGCACCCAGCACATGAATATCAACGTGATTTGCTTTGCTGCTGGTATGCCACGTGAATCATCAATGTTCTAACCTATCAGAGCATAGAAATAGCCATCAATAAGGAAAGACCGTATAATGCATGACTGACATAAAGTCTGCAAAAGTAGAATCAATTACTTTTTTTTTTTTTGCATATACAGATTTTGAGCCTGCTGACATCAGGAGTCAAACTTATTTGAAAAGCTGATCTGCATTCTTCAGGGTACACAAGGATTTTGCATAAGACAGGACTGCATCATATGGTTATTTGAAATTACAAAATACTTCAACATAAATTCAAAGGCAAACGAAAGTGGCACTCACTTGGAGTACAACAGTGTGGGCCATGCTTGCCTAGTGATCTGTTCTATACTGTGCGGATGTAATATAATAATAATAATAATAATAATAATAATAATAATAATAATAATAGTAATAATAAAAAAAAATATATACAGTATATATAGTTTGAAATTTTTGAGATTGCTGAAGTTTGACCTTTTCAAGGTTACACAAGGTCGAAGACAACTGCTTCATTTAAAAGTCCATATGTAACGCATCACAGAAAACACGCTGTGTGTGTGTGTGTGTGTTAAATCAGAAATTATTACTTATGATCTATTGTTACTATGCTGTAGTGGATATTTTAAACTTTAAAACTGATACTTAGGGTCAAAGGGAGGCTGGTGCCCATCCTAGTCAACTCTGGGCAAGGGCAGAGTACACCCTGGACAGCTCGCCAGGTCATCGCAGAGTGGAAACACGCTGACATGGCCGGTCTTTGATAACCCAATTAGCTGAACTGGGGGGACAGTGACAGCCCATGTAAAGTGGGGCTTGAACCCCCAACCTTGGGATCAGTGATCCAGCGCCTTTACCACAAGGCCACCACTGCATACTTTTGGAGCAACTCACCAAATCCTGCCATAAATTTTTAGCCTTTTGAGCATGTTATTGTTGGGGAGAAAAAAAAAAGGGTTTTTGAGCTCAATAAACTTTTTATAATTTTATAATTTATAACGTAATACTCCAGTTGCTGTGGCTCTCATACTGTATATTGTTTCCTGTGAGTGTTCCACAGTAATGGCATATCGATTACCACTTGTTTTGAAGTTGTAAGTGCATTCACAACACTAATCCGTTTTACATTTACAGCATTTGGCAGACACTTTTATCTAGAGAGACTTATAATTATTACTTTTTATGCAACTGAGGGTTAAGGGTCTTGCTCAAGGGCCTGACAGTGATGATAGTGGGGATTGAACTGCTGAACTGTGGCTCAGCAACCCATTGCCTAGTCCACTAAGCCACCCCTGCTTTGTGACGACACAATTTATGACTTTGTTCCGACCTCACCAGTAACTCCGACATTCCTAAATTTAATCATCTCCGGCAATAAAGTATTGAACTGTCCACATAAAATTTTTTATTTTTTGGAAAATCGTTGCACGGGAGTCTTGACTTGACTTGACTTGACGCCTGACTCATAAAATGCAGTGATGACAATAAACAAACAAACAAACAAAAAAACAATCAAATAAATAAAATATGGTCACAAGCTTTGGGTAGTGACTGAAAGAAGCGGATACAAGTGGCTGAAATGAGCTTCCTTCGCCGGGTGGCGGGCCTCTCCCTTAGAGATAAGGTGAGAAGCTCTACCATCCGGGGAAAGCTTGGAGTAGATCCACTGCACGTCCGCATTGAGAAGGACCAGTTGAGGTGGCTCGGGCATCTGGTTAGAATTCCTCCCGAACGCCTTCCTGGTGTGGTGTTTTGGGCATGTCCAACCAGGAAGAGACCCCCAGGGTCGACCTAGAACACATTGGAGGGACTATGTCTCTCGGCTTGTCTGGGAATGCCCCGATGTCCATCCGGAAGAGCTGGAGGAAGTTGCTGGGGAAAGGGACAACTGGACCTCTTTGCTTAGGTTGCTGCCACCGCGACCCGACCCCGGAAGAAGCGGAATAAGATGATCAAGAAAATAGATGGTGGGTCGGTAGTATGGTGCTGGTTTACTGATCTGAAGGCTGGGGGTTCAGGCAGCTCTATCACCCCACCAGTACAACTAACTGGGTCATCAATGGACGGCCATGTCTCGCACTGTCGGTGGTGAGAGGCTGTAAAAGCGAGAGAAGTTTCTAAAACGCAGTTTCCCGTCAGTGTATTTCTGACCTGCATTGGCCTGGGGAGCTGTCCAGGGTGTAGTCAGGCCTCGCCCAGAGTCATCTGAGATGAGTGCCAGCCTCCCAGTGACTCTAATTAGGATTAAGTGGTTCAGCAAGCAAGCAAGCATAGTAAGTGCTGATTGGCTAAAATGTGTCTGCACTGCACTCTTCTGGACACCTGTAGAAATTGCAGCTGTACTGTATCCATTGTACTGGGGAGATGGTGAGCTGCTGTCTCTCAAGATTTTTGCTTTCCATTGTCCCATCTTTGAGTCAAAACATTTACTTGGGCCAAATAATCTCCCACGTAAAATTAATTAATTTATTTAAATAATTAATATATTCATTAATCCATCTTTAATAAATCAAAATATTATACTAATTTTTTGAACCACTTAATCCTAATTAAGATTGCAGGGAGGCTGATGCCCATCCCAGCTTACTCTGGGTAAGGGCAGAGTTACACCCTGGACAACTCACCAGGCCCTCAGTGCAGAAGCATGCTGAAGGCTATGCAGCTAATCTTGATGAAAGTCAATAATGGTTCTTTTACATGAACCTCAAACAGTGAGAGACATGGCCAGGCAGAAGGGACAACAGTGATACCTGTTGAGAGTGGGGCTTGAACCCACAGCCTTGGGATCAGTGATCCGGCACCTTACCACCAGGCCACTACTTCCCTGTTCCAAACATTGTAATTATATTAAAATTATGATGGATTCAAATTATTCAATTACCACATATACAGAAAATAAATAAATAAAAGAGTGAAAAAAGTACAGTATACATTCCCAAAACTTGTAACAAATCATCAGAAACACCAGGAGGCGCTCTTGTCATCTTTTTAATCATTAGATAGAATTTAATTCACTATTCTAATTAGAATTATTTGCGCCTTCCATGTGACAGAATTTAATTTAAATCCTTAAATAAATGTACATTCTATACTTGACATTTATTTATATAAGATAATTGATGGTTATCTATTGCTGTTGAAATACCATTTAATATATATTGTCGTAAGTCAGTTGGTGCTATCAAAGCACATGATAAGACAACAGATCAAATAAAAGATGACAATATGATGGATTCAATAATTAAATTGACAATGACAAGAACCACATCATCATCATCATCAACAACAAATATTGAGATGCTGATAGAAATAAAGTAAAAGTCAACAAAACAGACCACACACAAGGAGAGAGAGAGAGAGAGAGAGAGAGAGAGAGGGGAAGTGGTATGGAGCGGGCAAGAGAAAGCGGGAGTGCAAGAGTGTGAGAGAGAAAATGAGTGCGAGAGAGACCGAGCGGAGGAGCGGGAGAGCGAGAGAGAGCAGAAGAATGAGAGAGAGAGAGAGAGAGAGAGAGAGTCTTGTTAGCATAAATTCAGGGGGTACTGACATTTCGTTGGTGATGACTTACTCCAACCATAACCACTTGAATTATATCGTAATCTTAAAATAATTTTATGGGTCTTGGGTTTTAGTCCACTTCAGGAAGACGAGGCCGAATAACGTGACTGTATAAATGGGTTTCAGATACAGAAGTCCCCATAAAGTGATGAATACATGAAAACCTAAACCCCTCCAACACAAACACTCTGCTGGTTTGTTTACTATATTTTCAACCTTTTTTTTTTTTTTTAAATGAATAATCACAACAATTTCCTAAAGAACACATTGCACTGTTCTGAATCCCGGTGTGTGAAAAGCTTCCCAGCCTACTGCAGTCGTTTAGTGTTCTGAGAAACAAAAGATAAGCTTTGTGTGTGAATTAACACCGGCCGTGCTAATCTATACGCGATCTCATTAGCTGTGAGAAGCTAATCATCAACATTGCACTTATCACTGATGTTCACCAGATACCTTGTTGCTCACGGTGCTTCCTTTTGTCTGTTGTTGTTGTTGTTGTCGTCGTTGTCATTGTGCTGCAAATTCAAACCAATGAATATACATTTTGCACGAAGGGCGGCACAGTGGCATGTCGGCCTCACAGCAAGAAGATCCTGGGGTTGGCGAAGGTGTTTTCAAGTGGAGTTGGTTTGGGGGGGGGGGAGTAACACACTGTAATAGATCTAATTGTGCCGTTGTCGGATCTTCATGAACTTGGAAACACAATTTCTTCAAGTTTCATCTCTTGGATGCGCCCTGCCTCCTTTTTATACCCGAATTGTTTTCCAAACGTGCTCATAAATCATGGAGCTCCACGCTTTTATGAATCGTGGAGCTTTTAGACATGTTGCGGTGGTGTAAATCCGAGGTTATTCAGGTCAAGAGCTTCACTTAATGTTCATATCAAGAATAACAAGCTTGGAAAATGTTATGTCTATGACTTTGGTTGTGGGGTAGATGCTGCTAACGGGGGAGGGGTGGTGGTGCTTTGAGTATTACAGAAACGGTTGATCTCCTAGGATACCACACGACAACTATGAAACAGTTATGAAACACAACAACTTTGAGGAAGCAACAGTTCTGTGGGTGGAAGCACCTTGTTCATACATAAGGTCAAAGAAAAATATCCTAGAAGCCTAAAGAACTCAAATATTATAATAATTCTTTAAAAAATTTGATACATACAACACAGTCTCAGCATGGACACGACATATAACCTTGAGGTGGGTGCAGAAAACCACATCCACACCTTCCAACCAAGAACATGAAATGATCCTCAGCCTAAACTTACCCAAGCCTGGACAATCGAGGAGTATTCACTCATTTTCTGAACCTCTAAATTCTAATTAAGGTTGCAGGTTGGCTGGCACCTATCTCAGCCAACTATGGGCAAGGACAGACTACACCCTGGACAGCTTGCCAGGCCATCGCAGGACAGAAACACACCGATGGCTATGCAGCTACTCTTGACAAAAGTCAGCAATGGTTCTTTAACATGGGAGGGGCATTGACAACCCTTTGAAAGTGGGGCTTGAACCCCCAACTTTGGGCTCAGTGATCCAGCAACTTACCACCAGGCCACCACTGCCCAACAATTGATGAGTAACTCAACTGTTCTGGTTTCGTGAGTCCGTTCCAAATGTAAATTCAGATCAAAGACAGGAAGAGAACATTATTATCTGTTGTCAACCTTAATTTGTTTATATATTTTTCAACAGGAAAAATCTACAGATGCTTCGGCAATGCTAGTCTTCCGTCTATCCATCCTTCCATCTATCCTTCGATCCAATCCGTCCGTCGGTCCATCTGTATCAGGGGTGTCGGATTCATGTTCATTGAAGGCCACCTCACTAAATTTAAAGGTGACCGAGGGCTGAATAATCATTGAACATCTATTCTAAAATGACTTAACAGTGCCAAGCTAGCGTATAGTCTTTCTTTGGTTATGAATGACGAGCTGTTCACTTTCAATAAGCTGCTGCCACCTAGTGGAAAGATGATGAATAATGATTGCATGCATGCTCATTATGTCCTTTGAAAATTCTTGCAAGCCACATAAAATGAGGAGGTGGGCCAGATTTTAACCCCTATGATCTACACTTCCATCCATTCATTCATTCATCCATCGCTCCAAAGTTTTATCCATCCAACTCCTGATTTATCCATGCAATCATCCATCCATCCAAAATTTCATCCACTTATCCATCCATCCATTTGTCCACCCATCCCACCAGCAATTCATCCATTTATCAGACCATTCCCTCTAAACTTTTATCCATCCATCCGACATTCTATGTATCCAGCCATCCATTCATTTATCCATCGATTTATCTGTCAGTCTCTCAATGAAATCTAGTGCCAATCCCAGGTGACACTGAGTGAGAAGTGGGGCACGCTTCCAGATAAGGTAAAGTCATCAGGACAGAGGAGAAGATGGAGTGGGGGTTTGATAGAATGACTATCCTGACAATCTTTTTTTACACTGATGCATTATACGTTGGAATATTTTGGATTGTCTGTGGAAAGACATGTGAAAACTTCTGCTGTAACATAGAAGCAGTGATTCCACCCCCCCCCCCCCTCCACCCCCTGCTGCCCATCCACTCATCTGTCATGATGACTTTACCTTATCTGGAAGAAATTACAGTTTTGACTCTTCCAAAGTGCTGACACTGGCAACTCCTTTCAAAAAATGCTTAAAAAGAGAAAACGTCACTATATCAACATGTTTTTTAATCCATTTATATGGAAAATCTGCTCCAAATAAGCTCCCATTGCGGTTTCTAGGACAGTAATGATATGTTAGTGTGAGCAGATTCATACAAAACCGTGATTTTTACCTTACAGCTGAAACTAGTAGCGGTGGCGGCGGCTGAGTGGTTAAAGCAGCTTGATACTGATACGAAGGCCAACGATTCGATCCTCACTATCACCACTGTTTGGGGGGCCAGTGGCGTAGTGGTTTGGGTGCTGCGCTCATGATCGGGAGGTTGTGTGCTTGTATCCCAGTTAGACCCCCAGTGTGTTAAGACCCCTGGGCAAGGTCTTAACCGCAAGTGTGCCTCTGTTCACCCGGCAGTATAAATGGGTACCAGTAAAAATATATACAGTGATACCTCTGCTCACGAACATAATTGGTTCCCAGAAAGTGTGTGTAAGGTGCAAAGTTCATCTTACGACCATTTATTTCCCATAAGAAACCATTAAAATGAGAATAATCCGTTCCCAGGTCCCCATAAAACATAATTTTCTACTAAATAAGCCTTAAAACTACACAAAAATATATCTTATTTTATGTATAATAAAGTCGTTTTATTTACCTTTGTGATGGTAGTTGATGGCGTGATGGAATGGAGTGGGAGGAGGAGGGAGGGAGGGACTTACTGTTTGGAAGGAGTGTTTGGAAACGCCTACTGTTTGGAAACACCCTTAGCCACACACGCACCCTTAATAGCTTCCTTGTTCTTAAGGATGGGAGCAATGGTAGACTTAGCGTACTGGTACTGGGACGCTAAGTCACACAAACGCACACCTCGTTCGTGTTTTTCAATGATCTCCGCCTGTGGTGGGTCTTTTTCGGTCCCATAATAGCAAAAGTACACGCAATATGGTCCAAAATGTCTAGCAAACACAAACCACGTCCACACTCAAAGAAAGGGGGTGACGAACTGTGACGCCGTGAGCGTGCGTCAGCTTCTCGTGGCCGCCACCGTGGCGCTGTCCGACCGCGTGGTTTGATTCGTCCGCCGAAAACTAGTTCGTCAGCAGAGACTATATGCTCGTGAATGTAATGTTCTTGAGGCGAAAAGTTCGTGAGCTTAAGCGTTCGTCTGCGGAGGTTTTACTGTACTGGGAACGGAACCCATGATGGACTAGCGTCCCATCCAGGAGGAGTCGAACTCGTAGTTGCTTCACGTTATGGAAACCAGGGATAAGCACCAACCTGATGAGCTACTATGGCTTGGGCATAAAATTCCCAATGAACTTTACTATTTATTTTTAATCACAACTGTTTGCCATTGTGCATGGATCTTAAAACTCAGTTGCTCAGGTTTATAAAAATGATAATTGTAAGTTGCGCTGTATAAGAGTGTCTGGCAACCGTAACTATACCTGAGCTGATATCGCAGCCCGATTGGCCAATCAGAAGAGGGTATTCAACAGTGATAATGCTTGTACTTACTTTAAAGGACATCCTAGTAATGTTGCTCTCTCTCTCTCTCTCTCTCTCACACACACACACACACACTCACACACATAACCAAACCAAATAAACTTTTTAAAGTGTAGGAAGAGTAGTGTCGTCTTTAAACTTGCACCAGAAGTACCAGCCAGTCCTGAAAAACTTTAGATTAAGTGTTTATGGTTGATTTAAATAGAGGAAAGCATTGTACCAGAACAACACTTTGCTGTAATGAAATATTTATTCACAATTCAGAACACACACACACACACACACACACACACACACACACACACACACACACACACACACACGAAATAGACTTTCAAATATAGACAAGAAACACTGCATTCTCTTCGTGTCAAGGCGTTGTAATGGAATATGGCCAGTCGGCTGGAGTAAACCTTATTTTTCATTGTCCCACTAAATCAATACTAATTGCATACTGAGAGTTGCGCTAACCACGTGCTATAAGGAATGTGTTCATCAATCCTCATGCCCTAGATGAAAATAATACACACTAATGGAGGTGATCTCATTCAGCAGCAGAGATCAAGTACAAATGGGGTCAGGAGATTGAGCTACTAATAGTCTCACACTGGATTTGATCTCTTCATGAGAATATGATAATGGCTGTAAATGAAATCACATACGCACGGACACATTTGCAGTAATTATCTATGAAAGGTCATAATTCTATACGGATGTACCGTATAACACCATGTTTAATGATCAACATCCCACATAGCTGCACACAACAGTAAGTATATCTGAACCTTGCTGAGGACTAAAATATGTCTCGGTATTCCTTTATTTCACAAACCGTTCATGGGAGTACACCCTGATCAGCTCGCCAGTCTATCATAGGGCCTGACCAGACAAGACACAACAGGAGAAACAAAAAAAGCAACATCTGATTCTTACATTCTCGTTTATTTCTCTCGAATAGGAAGTCTTCATCATTCATTTTTTTGAATGATCATTATTATAGGGCAGTGTTGGTCCAGTGGTGCTGTGCTGCATTACTGATACCAACTTCAGGGGTTCAAGCCCCATTATCAACGGGTTGTCACTGCTGTTCCCCCCCCCAATGCGGCGAGCTGGCTTATCAAAGGCCAGTCACTGTCTATAGTGAGCGGCACGTAAAAGATCTATTGCTGAGTTTTGTCAAGAATAGCCGCACAGCTGTCAGTGTTTCTACCTTGTAATGGCGTGGTGAGCTA
>CM045741.1:12067500-12090000 GCA_024760905.1 Plotosus lineatus | reverse complement strand
CTGGGGCTTTCAAACCCTCTCTGCTTTTTCTATATTGACATATTATGAAATGATCCTGTCTGGACCCCTGAGCTGGAGCCTATCTTAGCTGACAACAGGCCAACCCTGAACACCCTAAACGACATTCCTAGACCATCTCAGGACAAAACACACACACAGCTAAGGGCAATTTGGATAAGCCTAATGTGCACGTCTTGCATGCATACAACACAAATGCCCTCATTAAGCCAGGGACTCGAACCCAGCCTCTTTTTGCTGTGAAGTGAACATGCTTTGACGTCAACTTTCAGCCGGACCCAGAATGCAGGAGACAGTGTGGGATGACACAGCGTCGATTTATTATTCAAAGGGGAAGCACTTAAGCAGAGTGCAAAACCAGTAGCTGCTGGTGACAAAGAGAAACACACACACACACACACACACACACACACACACACACACACACACACACACAAAAAACTTTAAGCACTGGGGAACTACAGAGCAGGAACTGGTCGAGCACGGAGCTGGAACTAGGAGCCAGAGAGAACACAGGAAAGCAGGGACGTGAAGCGAGACAATCTTCTGGCACTGAGGTGAATGCGCTGCTTGGCTTTATAGCGTGGTAGATTATGGAGTGGGGTCAGGTGTGCGCGCTGCAATCTTACCACGTATGTCAGTCACGCCCCTCCACCGGACCCTGCAGCACTGGGGAGAAACAGAGTTAGAAAAGTGCTGCCAAAACCAAAGGCCCAAAAAACCCACAAACCATAACACATGCAAACCATTACACTCCTATCCTGGTCGGAATAATTTCAGACATTGCTAAATATAAATTGATTAAAAGAAAGACGTGCTGTTTGGTAATACGGTGGTACCTCACCTTACGAAATTAATCCGCTCCAGAGCCTTTTTCGGAACCTCGATTTTTTTGTAAATTGAACCGAATTTTTCATGTAAAACGCATGATTCGTTCCAAGGCCCCCAATACTACCCCCTAAACCTTTAAAATGTATGCTTTTATAATTGCTAAGACCTCCTTCTGCTTTAATATCGTACCAATGCTAGACGAGTTTGGCCATATTCCTTTGTGATATCACGAGCCCGCTTCCTCTTTTCACTCGCACCGGAAATCACGTGCGTGTGTGTATGTGTGTGTGTGTGTGTGTGTGTGTGTGTGTGTGTGTGTGTGTGCGTTGACCATGTCTTCTTAGCAGAGTTATAATTTTACAAATGTTTAAGGAAGGTTAAAAGCCGGAGTCAAAAAACGGTAACTCTGTCCTTTACGAGAAAAGCATTATGGGAGATGCAGCTCCATAATAGCCAATGGGAGAGAGCTGCATCATCCCGCCTAGCCAATGGGAGGCCAGCGGGGCGGGATGTTGAAAGATAGTCAAAGGGAAACCATCCCGTGCATTGTTTGAATGTTTGAATGGCGCGTTTGGCTCGTTTCATAAGGAGAACTTGTTTTATATACAGAGACAAAAAATTTTGAATAATGTTTTTCGTAACCTGGATTTTTCGTTTGCTGAGACTATCGTAAGGTGAGGTACCACTGTAAATAAAAACATTGTTAATACTGGAAAATACGGCGGTGTAGAATGATTAAAACACTTTTATTGACGTAACTTGAACATAATCAAATTAAGGTGGTTCCAGTAACTCTGATTCAGTTCTGGTCACATCACACCATGTTCTCACTGACTATTCTCCTATAAAAACACACCTTGTTAGGGCAGCCATGGCCTAATGGCGAGAGCAATGGGTTTGGGATAAAAAAAAAAAAAAAAAAGTCTTGCGGCCAGAGGAAATGAGCAACACCTTCTTTTTAATCCAGCCTCACGGTTGAAGTGTCTGCGAACAAAGCAACCCCCCTCCACTCTGTGGATGCTGCAATGTGGCAGGATTTATACAGTTCTTCAAAAGAAAGAAGAAGAAGAAGAAAAAAAAAAACTAGTTCAAGATTATTTCTAACTTCTATGAACAAAATAAAATTGAGAAAAAATATCTGCAAACCCATACATTGTTTTTTTTGTTTGTTTTGTTTTTGTTTTTGTCCTGGCGGTGCGTAGTTAATTATATGAAAGTGTTAATTAACATGCTGTAATTATGGCTATTTTCCTAAAGTGCCATAATGTGAGATATTTCTCAGGATATGTACAAAAATATTTATTTTCATTATTATTATTTTTTTCTTAATTTTTAAATCGGATGCTCTTGAGACTCACAGAGGCTCATTTGGCAGTTTTGGCTTAACTCGAGATATGCATGGAAAGGACTTAGCAAACGTTTCATTTCCAAATGTTTGTCTGGGATCCAGTGTGCCTCCGTCAACAGTCTGTGCCATCTGCTGGAGTAATTTCAGTTCTGTGTGCTGGAAACATTTTGTTCTTCTGATACTAAATTATCCGGTATCTTCTGCTGCTTCTCTGATAGAAGCCGCGTATAGAGATGTCTTTGTGTTTATTAAACTGTAGAGTCGTGTGGAAAAGCGGTCGAAAAAGAAAAAAAATATTAAAGGATCTGTGGAGGATTGGTATCGACCGAACCACACTAATAGATGTGAGTAAATAATAAATATACGCTGAAGCAACAAGGGAACCCTGCAAAGCTCTGCTGGCATTTTGTTTGATGTGCCGGGGGGGTCAGTTAACATTTGCTGTGAGTGTCACTTATTGACTCGATAGCGGCGTTTGTGGCTCATGGTTTACTTGAGATGTTTGTTTGGGGTTCGAGAAGCTGTAGTGAGCTATTCTGGGCCATGTGATGGATGTGAATCCTCTGTGTCTGTATAAGACTCTGAGTGGGCAGACGGGGGTTAGGAAATGTTTGAACACCTGACTAACTGTTCACAAACAGTTGAGAAATCACGTTCGGGACCACGGAGAAACCACGGAGAAATCGTGGTCAGGACATCGCTATCGACACGTTACACAATACTTAACTCTCTGTGGTTTATTAAATGTAATCGTTTTGGGGTTGTTATTATTATTATTATTATTATTATTATTATTATTTATTTATTTATTTATTTATTTATTTAATGCAGCCATGAGGCGGGGGGGGGCACTAACCAGTGTCTCTCCCCCTTATGCCGGTCCCAAGCCCGGATAAATGCAGAGGGTTGCGACAGGAAGGGCATCCGGCGTAAAACTTCTGCCACATTTAAAAATGCAAATGATCAAAACAAAATTCATACCGGATCGGTCGAGGCCCGGGTTAACAACGACCGCCATCAGTGCTGTCAACCAACAGGGTGCTGATGGAAATTGGACTACTGTTGGTCGAAGGCGTCGAAGGAGGAGAGGCGGAGGCGTGTCCGTAGGCAGAGAGAGAAGAGGAAGTGCGTGAGCCTCGGACTGAGAGTAGGGACTTTGAATGTTGGAACTATGCAAGGAAAAGATAGGGAGCTGGCTGACATGATGCAGAGGAGGAAGGTGGACATACTGTGTGTTCAGGAGACAAGGTGGAAAGGTAGAAAGGCTAAAAGCTTAGGAGCAGGGTTTAAACTGTTTTATAATGGTGTGGATGGGAAGAGAAATGGAGTAGGAGTCATCTTGAAGGAGGGGTTTGTCAGGAATGTTCTAGAAGTGAAAAGAGTGTCAGACAGAGTGATGAGTCTCAAGTTAGAAATTGAAGGCGTGATAGTCAATGTTGTTAGTGCTTATGCCCCACAGGCAGGATGTAAGCTAGAAGAGAAGGAGAGATTCTGGAGTGAGTTAGATGAAGTGATGCAGAGTACCCCCAGATGTGAAAGAGTGGTCATTGGAGCAGACTTCAATGGACATGTTGGTGCAGGCAACAGAGGGGACGAGGAAGTGATGGGCAGGTTTGGTATCCAGGACAGGAACACAGAAGGACAGATGTTGATCGATTTTGCAAAAGGATGGAAATGGCTGTGGTGAATACTTTCTTCCAGAAGAAACAGAAGCATAGGGTGACTTATGAAAGCGGAGGTAAGAGCACACAGGTAGACTACATCTTGTGTAGGCGAGGTAATTTGAAGGAAGTCAGTGACTGCAAAGTAGTAGTGGGTGAGAATGTTGCCAAACAGCATAGGATGGTGGTGTGCAGGATGACACTGATGGTGAGAAAGGTGAAAAGGCAAAGGTAGAGCAGAAGACAAAGTGGTGGAAGCTGAAAAGGAAGAGTGTCGTGTTGTCTTCAAGGAGGAGTTGAAACAGGCTTTGGGTAGTCAGGAAGTGCTTCCAGAGGACTGGACAACCACAGCCAATGTGATCAGGGAGACCGGTAGGAGAGTATTTGGTGTGTCCTCTGGAAGGAAAGTAGATAAGGAAACTTGGTGGTGGAATGAGGAAGTGCAGGAGTGTGTACAAAAGAAGAGGTTAGCCAAGAAGAAGTGGGACATTGAGAGGACCGAAGAGAGTAAACAGGAGTACAGGGAGACACAGCGTAAGGCGAAGGTAGCAGTGTCAAAGGCCAAACAGAGGGCGTATGATGACTTGTATGATAGGTTGAACAGTAAGGAGGGAGAAAATGATCTATACAGGTTAGCACAGCAGAGAAATAGAGATGGGAAAGACGTGCAGCAAGTTAGAGTGATAAAGGACAGAGAGGGAAATGTATTGACTGATGACAGAAGTGTGCTGGGAAGATGGAAAGAGTACTTTGAAGAGCTGATGAATGAGGAAAATGAGAGAGAAAAAAAGAGTAGAAGGGGTGACCGTTGAGGAGCAGGAAGTAGCAAAGATTAGTAAGGGAGAAGTGAGGAGGGCATTGAAGAGGATGAAGAGTGGAAAGGCAGTTGGCCCTGATGACATACCAGTTGAGGTATGGAAGTGTCTAGGGAGGTAGCAGTAGATTTTCTGACAAGAATATTCAACAAGGTCTTAGAAAGTGAGCAGATGCCAGAGGAATGGAGGAGAAGTGTGCTTGTGCCCATTTTTAAGAACAAGGGCGATGTACAGAGTTGTGGCAACTACAGAGGGATAAAGTTGATGAGCCATACAATGAAGCTATGGGAAAGAATAGTGGAAGCAAGACTAAGGGCAGAGGTCAGAATTTGTGAACAACAGTTTGGTTTCATGCCAAGAAAGAGCACCACAGATGCAGTGTTTGCTTTGAGGATGTTAATAGAGAAGTACAGAGAAGGTCAGAAGGAGCTGCATTGTGCCTTTGTGGATCTGGAGAAAGCATATGACAGGGTGCCGAGAGAAGAACTGTGGTATTGTATGAGGAAGTCTGGAGTGACAGAGAAGTATGTTAGAGTGGTGCAGGACATGTATGATAGATGTAAGACAGTGGTGAGGTGTGCTGTCGGTGTGACAGAAGAGTTCAAGGTGGAGGTGGGACTACATCAAGGGTCAGCTCTCAGCCCCTTCTTGTTTGCTATGGTGATGGACAGGCTAACAGATGAGGTTAGACAAGAATCTCCATGGACTATGATGTTTGCAGATGACATTGTGATCTGTAGTGAGAGCAGAGACCAAGTGGAGGAAAATCTAGAGAGGTGGAGGTATGCCCTGGAAAGGAGGGGATTGAAGGTTAGTCTTAGTAAGACAGAATACATGTGTGTGAACGACAAGGACCCAAGAGGAACTTTGAGGTTACAGGGGGCAGAGATAAAGAAGGTGGAGGATTTTAAGTACTTAGGCTCAACAATCCAGAGCAATGGAGAGTGTGGAAAAGAGGTGAAGAAGCGCGTGCAGGCAGGTTGGAATGGATGGAGAAAAGTGTCCGGTGTGATGTGTGATAGGAGAGTATCGGCAAGAATGAAGGGAAAAGTGTACAAGACGGTGATGAGGCCAGCGATGTTGTATGGTTTAGAGACAGTGGCCCTGGGGAAAAGACAGGAGTCAGAGTTGGAGGTAGCAGAGATGAAAATGTTGAGGTTCTCTTTGGGAGTAACGAGGATGGATAGGATCAGAAATGAGTACATCAGAGGGACAGCACATGTTAGATGTTTTGGAGACAAAGTCAGAGAGGCTAGATTGAGATGGTTTGGACATGTACAGAGGAGGGATAGTGAGTATATTGGTCGTAGGATGCTGAGGTTGGAACTACCAGGCAAAAGGCCCAGAGGAAGACCAAAGAGAAGATTTATGGATGCAGTGAAGGCGGACATGAAGGTCGTTGGAGTAAGAGTAGAAGATGCAGAGGATAGGGAGAGATGGAGGCAGATCATTTGCTGTGGCGACCCCTGAAGGGAACAGCCGAAAGGAAAAGAAGAAGAAAAGAAGAAGATTTATTTATTTATTTATTTGCTTCGCCTGTAGAGAATTTGTAGAAAAGCATGGTTCAGTGTACTGTATTATATTCATGGTGAAAATTCGCTTGGTCCATTCTGCTAATTAATTTTCAAGACGCTAGCCTTGACACGGCTAAACTAACATCTCTGATCTATTAATTTATGGTTCCTATGGTAACCATTTATTTAGTGACTTGATGGGTGACACGACTGGTAAACTGATTAAAAATGTTGGTGGTTACGGTGAAGAGTTACTGATCTGAAGTTCAGCGATTCAATCTCCACTATTACCACTGTTGGGCCCTTGAGCATGGCCCTTAACCCTCAGTTGCAGAGTTGCATAAAAATGATAACCGCAAGTCGCCCTGGATAAGAGCGCCTGCCAAATGCTGTAAATATAAATGTAAAAACAGTTGCAGATACAAGAGTAAAGGAGACGCTGGATCAGATCCAACACTTCCCATAAGCCTGATGGCGAACCCACACAATGTTCTCAGTGGTGGGCCGTCAGTGCCAGCAAAGCCTTCACTGCTGGTCTGAACAGAATGTTGATCAGAAGCACTGACCTACATTTACAACTTTATAACTATAAATGCTAATACATGTGACATTAGATTGCATTCATTTATTACAAAGGTAGCACGATGGCGTCCGCCTCACAGCAAGAAGGTCCTGGGTTTGATTCTCAGTTCAGGCATTTCTGTCACCGGGTTTTCACTGCTGTCCCCACAGTGCAGCTAACTGGGTTATGAAAGGCCGGCCATGTCTCTCACTGTCTATGGTGAGAGGTTCAGGTAAAATAACCATTGCTGCCAGCATGTTTCTGCCCTGTGATGGCCTGGTGAGTTGTCCAGGGTGTACTCTGCATGTTGGCCATTTGGTGACCTAGTGAGCTGTCCAGACAACCCAGGTTAGGCAAATTGTCCATTTGGGTTTATCCCTAGATGTTGGTGTGAGTACGATTGGTTGTGTAATGGTCTTGCAATGGGTTGGCGAGCTGCTCAGGATGTACCCTGGCTTCACCCAGCTGAGATAGGCCCCCAGTGTCCCTAAAATAATTAAGGGACTTGGCAAATGAATGGCTGAAAGAAAATGAATATGAATATATTAGATAGTGGGAAATTTCAACAAAATCTATCTGGGGCGGTGTTTTTTTTAAAGCAGAGCCTAAATTGAGATCAATTGTCCGAGTCAAAGATAATAACGATGGCAAAAGCAGGAATGATTTCAATTGTAAACAATCCCCAGACAAATTTAACGTGCATTTAAAGTCATATTGATTAAAACCAAGTTTTAGATGATTTCTCACATTAGGCTCAAGCTGTCAAGGGTCTCTTCAATGTGTGATTAAAAGAACACACGCCATTGCGATCGTCTGCAATCAGTAAACGCATTAGCAGTTTATTAATCACCAAATCCATTACAAAACAGATTCTGCATGGTAATATTCACACACACACACACACACACACACACACACGTTTACAAACCTCATTCACGAAACTTCGTTAGAGATTCTAAATCTGTCGCGCATGAACAGAGAGACTGTCAAGGTCACTGCATGTACGAAACCATGATGATATTTGATTGACATTTCACAATAATTCCTTTAAATCTTCCTCAGATGCTAATAATCAAACATACTTTAATACTAGTAGTGATCATCAGAATTTATAAGCTTATAAATAAAAGCCCTCTAACCAACGCTCACCCATTAATCTCTCTCAGAACTTAATCCTATTAGAGTCGCTGGGAGGTTGGAGCCTATTTCAGCCAACACTGCGCAACAGCAGGGTGCACTCTGAATAAGTCACCAGACCAGGCAAGGAGCCATGGGGCCGGTGGTGTAGTGGTTAGGGTGCTGTGCTCATGATTAGGAGGTTGTGTGTTCGAATCCCAGTTAGACCCCCATTGTGCTAAGACCCCTGGGCAAAATCTTAAGTACAAGTGTGCCTCTGTTCACCCTGCAGTATAAATGGGTACCAGTAAAAATATACTGGGAAGGTAACCTGCGATGGAATAGCGTCCCATCCAGGAGGAGTTGAACTCCGAGTTGCTTCACGCTATGGAAACCAGGGATAAGCACCGGCCTGATGAGCCGCTATGGCTCGAGTGTAAAAAGCCCAACGGACTTTACCTAAAAGGCAAAGACCAACACAGTCACACACACACAAGAATTCAGACCTCCACTCAGACCTCCGGACAATTTCGAACACTCTGTAAGCCCAGTGTGCATGTCTTTGGACTGTAGGAAAAACCCAAGTACCAAGAGGAAACTCACAACAAGTAGATGGAGAGGATGCAAATTTCACACACACACGCCATTACAAGGCCGGAACTCGAACCCAGGACCTTTTCACTGTGAGGCGTATGTGCTGAGCACAACATCTCCACACCTCCCCTTATCAGTGCTGTAGATGAAGAACTGTGATGTAATCACACATGATCCATACAGTTACAACAAGTGCTACATGCATGTACATTCTGATTGGTTACAACACAGTGCTGTGGGGCCGGTGGCGTAGTGGTTAGAGTGCTGCACTCATGATCAGGAGGTTATATGCTTAAATCCCAGTTGGACTCCCCCCCCTAATGTGTAAGACCCCTGGGCAAGGTCTTAACCACAAGTCTGGCTCTGTTCACCCAGCAGTATAAATGGATACCAGTAAAAATATACTGGGAAGGTAACCTGTGATGGACAGGCGTCCCATCCAGAAGGAGTTGTACTCCTAGCCGCTCAACGATACGGAAACTGGGGATAAGTGGCAGCCTGATGAGCCACTATGTCTCGGGTGTAAAAAGCCCAACGGACTTTACCTTACTTTTACAACACAGTGCTAGAATTTCTGCTGACATACAGGATTTGTCATTTTATTATCAAAGAAACAATTTGCGCTCAAATAATCATGCTAATGGGCGTACCATGTTCAGATATTGATGACCTACTGTATCCTTTTGGTCGGTTCCTGTGCAAGCTGAAGCCTATCTAACTCTAGATAAAGATGGGACACACCCTGAACACTTCCCCAGATCATCTTAGGACGACACAGAACCATTCACACCTAGGGGCAACTTGGAGCAGCAAATTAGCCTAACGTACGTGGTTTGGACTGTGTGAGGAGAGGGGAGTACTGTGAGGGAACAAGACCCCACCCTCCCCATAGGAAAAAAAAAAAAAAAAAAAACAAAGAAAGATCACACCAACGCCACACAAAAACACTCTCTCTAACCCCAGCACTAAAACTCAGGAGGTTCTGTCTGTGAGTTGCTAATTGCGATGCCACTCTGCCCTTCAGGATGCCAAGTAAAGTACATTTATTATAGATTCATGAAAAATAATTATTACATAACATGCTAATACGTGTTGCGGTGGGTAGCGATGTCATACTGTGAGAAGATTTAATTCTCAAACCTCATGGCTGACTGAAGCCTGTAGACAGGAACATTGCATGATCTCCAAGTGCCTGTATGGTTTCCTCTGGGTGCACGGGTTGCCTTCAACAATCCAAATATCTGCATACTAGATCAACTGGGCCTACTAAATTGTTGATATGTACCGTATGTCTGTGCGCTTGAATGTGAAATGGTTTTCTTCTCTGTGTTTGCGCTGTAATAGAGAAGCAACCCTGCCTCTTGCCCTAAAGTCAGCTGGAATTGGCTCCAGCAGCCTTGAAGGATAAGCTGCATAGATAATGGATTGAGGATGGATACACGGATTGATGCATGGATGGATGGCTACTGATAAGGCAGCATAGACCTGGGTCCCCAGTTTATTCCTACACCCAGGTTAATCATCTCTGCAGAAATTTCACTTTTTCTTCTTGTGTTGTACGAGGTTTTCATTCAGGGACCTCCAGTTCTTCTCTACCTCCCAAAAAACATGTCAATCAATGCTCACTGAAAACTAATTCCAGAAACTAATACAATACCCAAACACACGGGAAATGGTTAGCTTGCCAGTTAGCTTTCACGTCGAGATACAAAGGTTCTGATTGGTAATTCGTATAGCAGCTGGTAGCTAATAAAATGCGAATAAACACCAATTCAGGGTTTGATCATCTGAGGTGGTTAATATGGACTTATGGAGATGAATTATAATTATATTATATAATTAAATAAAATATATTTACATACTTATTTAATACTTATTTAAAATAAAAAGGATTAATTCTACACTACAGTCACATGCTGGCAATTTTATTTTAAATCCAACTGTGTTGATGTATGGCAGTGCTTCTCAATTATTTTCTGTTACGCCCCCCCTAGCAAGAAGAAAACAATTCGCGCCCCCCCACCACCCACTTTCCGCTGCAACTATAAATTATAACTTTTTTCTATAATATAGTTACAGGTATATCTCTTCATTATATCGTATCCTTGTTAACATAAATAAAACAAAAAGAAAGAGATATAGTTCAACTTACAAGAATAACTTTTTTAACATTTTTTATTAGTCTGTAAAAGAAAGTGCATCGATTTGCCTTAAATTTAAAAATAATAATATCCTTGTTACATTTTTGACAAACTTACCACACCATTTGCTGCTGAAAATAAAATCAATAAATAATTAATTCAAATTGACTTCAGAAACATTAACTCAGGAGCACAATATATAAACACTTTAACCTACAAAACAAGAACAAATAGAACAATGGGCAATGAGGGCGCCACTGCCAACTACTGGAGTGGATGTGCAATTACACTTTCTTGTAGTACGGCGGAAAAAAAGCATGTTCTCCTGGGTCACACGCGCCCCCCTCAGCATCCCATCTTACCCCCACTATTTGAGAAGCACTGATGTATGGAGACACATGTACAAAAAAAAACCCCAAATAACCCACCTGTCCCAATATTTATGAACTTGACTGTAGATGCAGATTACAGTTTCAGAGTTGATGCGAAGGGACAAACCATACAAACCTCTAACCAAGAAAAGTCCAATTCAATGCCAAGACTCAGTCAATGGAACATGTTGGATAAAAGTATGCAATGCAAGTTGCAGGTCAGGTTCGGGTAGGAAGCCTCACCAAGCATTTTCCATTTCTTCCTATTGTAGCAAAAAAATGAGTCGAACAAACAAACTAAAACAAGATATCCGGTAAACATACTATCTACTAAATATTATTGGAATTTATTACAGTAATCAACCCTGGGACTAAAAAAAAAAAAAAAAAAAAGCAGTCAAGAGGCAAAGCAAACAATTTTTTTGTATGGAAATAGAAATCCAAAATTATTATTTCTTAACTTATTTAAATTAACTTATTTATTAGCATTAAAATTAAGCTAAAATTTCAAGCATTTTGCAAATCTGATAAGATGAACACATATTTTGCATTTATTTATTTATATGCTTTTATTTTTAGGTTTCGTTTTTACTCCCTGACATGACAAAATACGAATAATCACTTTGCCCAATATTGGTCAATGAACTTTTGTCTTTGATTTGAGGTTAAACAGTAACCATAAGCTATTCATAATTGTAATTATATTTACATAATTTATTTACATAATTAGAATTATATATTCATCATGTATACTTAGCACCCGAAGCTGTTCATAGCTCATGATTAGCTAATTAGATAAACGCACAGGCGTCCTACTAAAGCGGCGGGTCGGCATATGTATCAACTATTCATGAGTAATCCTGTGGAATGCTCGTGGGATTTTTCAGAAGGGTTCAAACTTGAAATCACCCCAAACCCCGGTCTATGTTAAGCCTCTGACTCTGACTTACTAATCTTGGATAAGGGGTTGTGAATAGCTCAGAGAGTGTTGGTAATTTAGTGTACCACTTATGGGTCTCTGCAGGCAGTAGAGCTGAACAGCGAACTCATTATAAATGATAACTAGAAGTGGTTACAAAGAGTGCAGGACAGAAACAATCAATAGAAATAATACTCATCCACAGAAGGTTGCATTATTTATTATAATTAGAATGGAGTTTGTGGGGAGCCAGAAGGTCAGAGTCAGCTTGGGGCGGATGCATTTTGGGTCTGGAAACATTAATTCATTGTAATGGACTGGTAAGGGGGAGGAATGTGTTACTGGAGGCAATTTATTTATTTATTTATTCATTGCTTCATTTATATATTTATTTGTTTTTAAATACCAGATTATTTAGTAGTGTCCCAGATATTTAGGTATGTTGATAAAAAAAAAGCAAAAAAAAAAAAAAACACTGCAGCCTCCACATCCACCGGTTTAATTGTTTACATCCTTCTTGAATCATACGTTTTCTTATTTCAGTGCATTTATGCAATGCTACGTTATACCTGGGATTATATTTGGGATTGAACATCTGGGATACTGTATAAATGTGTGGTGGTGGGGTAGTGAGCTGCACCTTCGCGTCCTCTATATTAATGTCTGAAGTGCCCTTGAGCAAGGCACCTAACCCCCAACTGCTCTTCTGGTGCCCCTGTGTGTGGCAGCACCCCCTGCTATGGATGTGGGTGTTCATTGTTTGTTTGTTTGTGTGTGTGTGTGTGTGTGTGTGTGTGTGTGTCTGTGGGTGGGTGGGTGGATGTGTGGGGTAGTGATCTGTATCTTTCCTCTCTCCACATTCATGTTTGAAGTGCCCTTGAACAAGGCACCTAACCCCCAACTGCTCTCCTGGTGCCCCTGTGTGTGTGTGTGTGTGTGTGTGTGTGTGTGTGTGTGTGTGTGGGGCAGCGCCCCCTACGATGGATGTGTGTGCTCATTGTTTGTGTGTGTATGTATACATGTGTGTGGGGTGTGGTGTCACTTTGGATGGGTTCAGTGCAGGCAATAATTTCCCTTTAGGATTTAAACAGTACAACAACAAAACAAACAAACAAATTAATTAATTCCGTGGGATTTTTCCACCCGAGCCATAGTGGCTCATCAGGCTGGTGCTTATCCCCGGTTTCTGTAGCATGAAGCAACCAGGAGTTCAACTCCTTCTGGATGGGGCGCTAGTCCATCGCAGGTTACCTTCCCAGTATATTTTTACTGGTACCCATTTATATTGCTGGGTGAACAGAGGCACACTTGTGGTTGAGACCTTGCCCAGGGGTCTTAGCACAGTGAGGGTCTCAGTGGGATTTGAACTTATGACCTCCTGATCATGAGCACAGCACCCTAACCACTACGCCACCGACCCCAAGGCTCCTTGCCTGGTCTGGTGACTTATTTAGGGTGCACCCTGTTATTGCGCAGCATTGGCTGAAATAGGCTCCAACCTTCCAGCGACTCTACTATGGGTGTGTGTGCTCATTGTTTGTGTGTGTGTGTGTGTGTGTGTGTGTGTGTGTGGGATGGGGTGTCATTTTGGATGGGTTCAATGCAGAGACAATAATTTTCCTTTCGGATTTAAATAGTACAACGACAAAACAAACAAAGAAATTAATTAACTAATTAATTAATTCATTCATTCTTTGAAAGACTCATAGAATATTATGAGAAGTACTGCTGTTAGCCACTTTAGCATACAATTATAACTTCATTTTAATTATCCCAAGATGAAAAGTTTGTGTTTTTGAACCAAAACAAAATCAAAAGAAAAAAATAAAGATAATAATAATAACTGAAGCCACAGTGAACGCCTTTGCAGTTTACTGATGAATTGCTCTGTCAGACGAGGGTAAAGGGTCTATAAATAGTCCTGGATGTTAGCGTCTTCTGTTTTTCTCCGGTGAGTTCAGGCAGGTAGTAAGTCCACGTGCAGGACCAAATAAGGTCAGAGGAAAAGGGAGCTTATGACAGTGGCACAACATTGGTCGGCGATTGTGTGCTTATTAGGAAAGCGCTAGAGTGGAACATAACATTTTCAGTTTCAATTAAATCTACCAGAGCATATATAATGCATTTCAAGTCCTTGCTGTGTGAGAACCGTTTTGAATTCACCGAAGGTTGTTTTCGATACCGTACCGAAATTAGCCCCACTGCGTGAACCTTCATCGAAGCCATCAGTCTTGAGTCAGAACAATTCATTTTGTGTCATGCACTTGCCAGCGGATTTGATGTATGTGATGATTCTCAAATGTTTTCCTCCCATCCGATAAATGAATGCAGGAGGATACTCGGATTTTTGTTTATAATTTGTGCAGTTATACGACATATAATGATAATAATAATAATAATAATAATAATAATAATAATAATAATAAATTCATATATTATTCATGATTTCACTACTCATTATGAATACACCCAGCCATCCACAAGCTTTAACTCTACTGGGATGTCAGCATATAAAATGTCTGAATTCAGAGCAGTGGTGGCTCAGTGGTTAAAGAGCAGGGTTAAGGTCAGGGGTTCGGCCCAAGCTGGGGCACTTGGGCCCGGGAGCAAGGCCTTTAACCCTTTCTGTTCCAGGGTACTCTTCATGTCTGACCCTGCACAATGACCCCATATTTTTTTAACAGGCAGGAATATGTGGAGAAAATAATTTCACCGTTTCACTGTGTGCTTTAGTGTACCAAATAAACAATCTTTTTTACAATTTCAAAATAAAAACCAAATGTGCATGTGGTTGGACTGTGGGAGAAAACCTGAGTACAGTGGTATCTCACCTTACGAAATTAATCCGTTCCAGAGCCTTTTTCTTAACCTGGATTTTTCGTAAATTGAACCGCATTTTACATGTAAAATGCACAATTTGTTCCAAGGCCCCCCAATACTACCCCCTGAACCCTTTAAAAATTATAAAAGTATACCTTTTAAGGCCGCCTTTTGCTTCAATATCGTACCGATAGTAGACGGGTTTGGCCATATTCCTTTGCGTTATCACTCAACTGCATGCCACGAGTCCGCTTCCTCTTTTCACTTGCATCGGAAATCACACGTGTGTGTGTGTGTGTGTGTGTGTGTGTATGTGTGTGTTGTTGACCATGTCTTCTTAGCAGAGTTATAATCTTACAAATGTTTATGGAAGGTTAAAAGCCTGAGTCAAAAACCCATGAAACAACAGTCATTCTGTCCTTTACACGAAAAGCATTATGGGAGATAATAGACAATGGGAAGGAGCTGCATCATCCCTCCTCGCCAATGGGAAGCCAGCGGGGTGGGATGTTGGGAGATAGCCAATGGGATGGAGCTGTGTCATCCCTCCAAGCCAATGGGAGGTCAGCGGGGCGGGATGTATCAAGATAGTCAATGGGAAAGGAGCTCGTGCATTGTTTGAATGTTTGAATGATGCGTTTGAATGTTTGAATGGCACATTTGGCGCATTTCGTAAGGAGAATTTGTTTTGTATACAGACAAAACATTTTGGAAAATGTTTTTCGTTACTTGGATTTTTCGTTTGCTGGGACGATCATAAGGTGAGGTACCACTGTGTGTCTCTGCTAAGTTTAGGACATAAACTTCATGATTCATCGCTCATTTTCAGAGCCTTGTCATCCTTATTAGGGTTTTAGGGAGGCTGGCGCACATCTCTACTGACTGTAAGCGAGGGCAGAGTACAGGTCCAAGTCATCGCAGGGCAGAAACACACTGACGGCAACTCTTTATGGGCATCAGCCTCTTTTACAGCCTCCCACCACAGACAGTGCGAGACATAGCCGGCCTTTGATAACCCAGTTAGCTGCACTGGTGGAACTCAAACTTCAATTCAATTAAATTCAGTTTTGTTTAATATCACAGGACCACCACTGACCAGAGAGGGGCGGAAGCATGCAGACACACCTCTGTAACATGCAATCCTATCCGCCACCTCATACAAATGAGCTCACAGATGTCCATGATTGGCTGGTGATCGCTGAGAGTAGCAGGGAAGTGAGCATATGCCATCCATCCCTCCCATGAAAACTCAGCAAATTAGCTTCCATGGACTCCTGGTAACGGATGGCTGTGGCATTAAACTGGATTCAAACTTGACATTGGGGCTTGAACCCAAAACCTTGGAATCTGTAATCTGGTACGTTATCACCGGGGCCACCACTGAGCTTAAATATAAATATATTGTAATACCTTATTTTTGGGACTATATGTCACTCCGGATTACAAGTCACGTTGCCCAAAAATGCATAATAAAGAAGAAAAAACATATACAAGTCGCACTGGACTATAAGTGGCAACTCACGGAAATTGTCAACCTTGGCTTTGAAATCTGCTGACAGATTTTGTGATGTTGTGGTTCTCGCTCTGATAGAGAGGCGGTTGCGTTGCATGAAGCGGTAACCTCAAGAAAGTCTTCACGGAAAGTCATTTATATTCATCTTCTTGACAACTACCTGGATGTGGAAACACAACTGGACTGTTGACGAGCCTCTCCCTGCAGCACATTGCTCAAGCATCCAAGCAACTCATTCCTCTAGTTGTGGCCATCTAACTTTTATCCCGCGATTAGCTTTTTAGCCTGCGGTTAGCTTTTTTTGTTTTCTTTATTGCAGTAATAATAATCTCTGCTTTTTTGCCCTCTTATTGCCTTCTTGCAGTTGTGCATGTAAAAAGTAAACGTGAAATTATGTCTGTTATTATTATGATGGACAGAATTAGATGTAATAATTTCACTACCTGGACTTGGAGACACAGCTGCACTGTTCACAAGCCTCTCCCTGCAGCATGTTGCTCAAGCACCCATGTGCGAGCTCGTTCCTCTAGCTGTGGCCATCTCGCCTTTAGCCCTCGATTAGCTTTTTTGTTTTCTTCACTGCAGTAATAGTAATCTCTGCTTTTCTCCAGTCCCTCAAAAGTTTCTAGTCCACTCCAAACTTTCTTTCTGCTGCTCGATTACCATTTTCTTCTTCTTCCAGCTGTTCCTTTTCAGTGAATCATCTGCCTCCATTTTCATGGAAGTCATATTAATGATTTGCATATTCAATTTGGCATAGGATTTTACATCGGATGCCCTTCCTGACACAACCCTTTAGCAAGGGGCAGAAACACGCTGACTGCTTTGCAGCCTACTCTTGATGAAAGTCAGCAATGGTTCTTTTACATGCCTCACTATAGACAGTGAGAGACATGGCCGGCCTTTGATAACCCGGTTATCTGCACTGGGAAGAGGGGGGGAAAGGGCAGTGACAACCTTGTGGAGACTGGGACTCGAACCCACAATCCTAGGATCAGCAATCCAGAGCCCTTTACCACCAGGCCACCACTGCCCTTGCACGAGTACCATTTTCTGCTGCATATTTCACTACTTGCAGTTTGTAATCCACAGACTAGGATTTTCTTTTTGGGCCCATTTCTTCAGTGTTGGATGAGCAGGTACAGAGTACCCAAGCCTAGAGTGCCCTCTTGTGGTTGTGAGTGTAAAAATAACAAACATGTGAAATTATGTTTGTTATTATGACAAACATAATTATATGTAATGATTTCACATATAAGTCACTCTGGAGTAGAAGTCTTTCAGCCAAAGTATGAAAAAAGTGCGACTTATAGTCCGGAAAATACGGTATATTTATTCTGTTAAAATAGTTATTAACTCAATTTGGCTGCTGTGCTTTTTTACAAAGGGATCATTACTCTTTCACAAATAGCTTGATGGTGGTTTCTAACTTGTTCAATAAATGAAATGATAATTTAAAACTTTATTTGGATCTCATTCAGGCCACCTTTGTCTTAATAAAATTTAACCTGTAACAATTAAACATCACAGACTTTTTCAAAAATATCTCTTTTTTTTTTTTTTTTTATCATGACTTCAGAGTATGAAATAATTGCAGTCATACACTGCCCAGCCCAAAAAAACCCCCCCCAAAAAACAAAAAAACTTGCACACTCTCATCCCCCAGTGCAGCCAAATGGTTATCAAAGGCAGGCCATGTCTCTCACTGTCTATGGTGAGAGGCATGGAAAAGAACCATTGCTGACTTTCAGAAAGAGTAGCTGCAAAGCCGTCAGCGTGTTTCTGTCCCTTGCTAAAAGGGTTGTGTCAGGCAATGCATCCAATGTAAAAACCTATACCAAATCAAATGTGCAAATCAGATGATTCGCTGTGGTGACCCCTGAAAAAAAAAAAAAAAGGAAAAAGCAGAAAGGAAACTACTACCACTATGATATTTGCATGGGGTGCATTTAGATTTGATCCCAGTGTGTAATCTCCATAGCACTGTTGCTGCAGTTGGTCCGATTGAGGCTCAGCAACATTAATGTGGCAATAATATGAAGCAGTTGCTGGCCTGAATGTACTGAATGAGCAGGTTCACATCAATGCACTTTTTCTTCTCTGATGACACGAATATAAAATTGGGACTTAAGTAATGAAGAAGTTGTTCAGGGAGCATGAGAAATCATTTTCACATATGTTTTGGCACCAGAAACTTCTGACCTTAACCTAACTTAAAGTTTTCTGGAGGGAAAGAAGACTTTATGGAGTGGTTCCATTTTGTGTTCATCAGATCAAGACACTGATGAAAAATGAATCCAATGCTGGATGGAAATATATGGTATGTTGTTTATGTCTCTTGAAACAAATGGCATGATGATAATGTGCTTACAGGGTTACAATGTTAAATGCAGAACAATAAAATATTCATGTGTGCAATTTTTTTTTTTTTTTTTTTTTTTTTTTTTTTGCTGAGGTGTATTTGCTTCTTCTTCTCCATGCTTAGTGAATCCTGAAACATTCCATGACTTCATAATTAAAGCTATTTATGAGTATGAGCAGCCAGAATTAGCTTCCCTTATTTACCATAATAACTCAATAACCCAAGGGGAGTTCGCAGGTTCTCCATGTGCTTGAGTGGGGTTCCTCCAGGTACTCGAGTTTCCTCCCACAGTCCAAAGACTTGATGTTGGGTGAAATGGCTGTTCCAAATTGCTCCCAGATGTGGATATAAGTCTGAATACTTATGTGTGTGTTAGCCCTCCGCCTTCGCCCGTGTGTCAGCTGAGATAGGCTCCTACATCCACTCAACCCTAGTAGGATTAAGCAGTTTAGCAAATGGCTGAGAGAACACATGAGCCATGAACATAAAACACACAATTATTTTCATTTAAACATTGGACAAAAAAAAAAGAGACAAAGGAAACTTTAAATAATAAAAACCAGCACAATGCTTTACTACTGAGGCGCAACACATAATAATCATAAAACAAACTGTTTGACCACAGGCTTTAAATCATTTCTGTGCATTAGCATTTCTGTGTTTGCTGGAGATCGACGGAGGCAACAAGCCAGAAAATGTTTCTGCAAATGGAAAGATAAAGAAGGATATCTTGGATTTGCAGCTGTATTGTACACAGTGTTTAGTGGTTTTGTTTGCACGATTAAATGTGCATGTGTATTTTGCCGATGGACTAAAAGTTAAATCAAAGTTCACAAAATTTCAAGACAAACATGATGTTTTGGACTAATGTCACTAATTTACTGAAATTTTATTCTGGTTAACAAATTATTTTGCCATACAAAACTCCTTGTACAAAGTATTTGCTAATGAATCAATTTGCTAATGCATGTTGAATAAAATCAATCATAATAAATGCTGGTTTTGTCTGAAATATGTGGGGTCGGTGGCGTAGTGGTTAGGGTGCTGTGCTCATGATTGGGAGGTTGTGTGTTCAAATCCCAGTTAGACCCCCACTGTGCTAAGACCCCTGGGCAAGTTCTCTACCACAAGTGTGCCTCTGTTCACTCAGGAGTGTAAACGGGTACCAGTACAAATATACTGGGAAGGTAACCTGCGATGGACCAGCGTCCCATTCAGGAGGAGTTGAACTCCTGGTCACTTCACGCTACAGAAACTGGGGAAAAGTACCAGCCTGATGAGCCACTATGGCTTGGGTGTAAAAATCCGCAAAGGCTTTTACACTTTTTTGTCTGAAATAAACCATTTGGCAGAAAATATCTCCTGGATATTTTACATATATGGTCTCTGATAACTGGGGAAATCATCAACCAAGAATTAACAAGGTCTATCTGCCATTTAAATCAAATGGCTGATAGACCTTTTTTAATTTTCGATTGAGGAAATGGTATCACACTCACAACAGGTAGAAGCTGCGGGAGTACATATTGGGAAATTGTAATCAATGCTGATTAAATACATAAGAATATCATGGCGGCATTGTGGCGCAGTTGTTAGCAGATCTGCCTCATAACAAGAAGGCCTGGTTTGATTCCCATTTCTCTATGGAGTTTGCATGTTCCCCTGTGGAATTCTCCAGGTACTCTGGTTTCCTTCCACAGACAAAAACACGCACAACCATACTATCGCCAAGAATTGGCTGAGATGGGAGCCAGCCTCCCTGCAACCCTAATTAGAGTTAAGCAACTTAAACTTAAAAAAAAAAAGAATAAGTGAAGAAAAATATCCAGTCATTCATTCTTCAATTATCTGGAGCCAATTCCAGACTTCATGTGGGAGGTGAGCTACACAATGAGCAGGTTGCTAATCTACTGCAGCGCTATCACAGACACAAACAACCATTAACGCGTATGGGTAATTTAGAGTAGACAGTTGACTGAATGGAATGAAAGGAAGTCAGAGTTCCCTGAGGAAACCCACACAAGCAATGGGAAGAACATACTAATGTGTAAGCTCCATTCTAAAAGGATCCTTTCCTGAAATTTAAAACCTTTCAGTGAGGCAACAGTGCAAACCTCTGACTATAAGTCTTTCAATGTTTTACAAAACCGCTTATGTGCACAGTAAGGTCTGTTTGAAGAACCAGTTTTTGAAATTAGTAAATATGTTTTTATTGCTATTTGAACCACAGATAATTACTGTTCGGTGGCAGAGATGGTGACAGTTGCAGGTAATTTTTTAAAGCTTGAGGCAGAATCGAGGTCAAGGCACAGGAAGATATCACGCAATGTGCAGACAGAGTAAACTGAAGAAAAAAAAAAAGAAAAAAAAAAAGAAAAGATGAAGCAAAATCCAGAACAGGAACCAGAAACACAAAAAAGGAAGAATGGAGGCAGTGGTGGCCTGGTGGTAAGGTGCTGGATTGCCAATCCTAAAGTTGGAGGTTCAAGCCCCACTGTCAACAGCTGTCACTTCTAAGATAACCCCCCCCCCCTTTCCTGCAGTGCAGCTAACTGGGCTATCAAAGGCCGGCCATGTCTCTCACTGTCTGTGGTGTGAGGTTCATGTAAAAGAACCATTGCTGACTTTTGACAAGAGTAGCTGCATAACCGTCAGCATCTTCCTGCCCCATGATGGCCTGGCGAGCTATCCAGGGTGTACTCTGCCCTCGCCCAGAGTTGGCTAAGATGGGTGCCAGCCTACTCGCGACCCTAAATTAGGATAAAGCTGTTCTGAAAATTAATGTATGAATAAAGCTTGGTACTGAAAACACAGGACCCTCTGTTACTATTTGTCCTGAAATGGCGGACACTCCTTGGAGGGCGACGCTGCGGTGCTCTGAGTCAAGTTCTTTCTTTGTTTTGATTTGTTTTATTTGTTGTTCTGGTTGTTTATTTTTTTGCACTATGACTCTGGCACTTGGTTAGCAGTGGTAGCTTAGCACTCCCAGTCATACTGTTTGCATTTTCAAGAATTCTTATGTGTGTAAAAGCACAAATGTGACGCGCTCCACCGAATGAAGGTTGTCGCATGTGACATATCGTGCTTTTGACACAAAAGTGAGCAAGTGCACGTTGAATACTTGTTTAGTACTCAACCTTCAGTTGCTCACTTGAAAGATCGGAAACCCGGATAAGCCACGTTTTGTCTCACAAGCACCATACGTCACTTGCGACAAGCGCCTACATTCGGTGGAGCGCCTCACAAATGGAAAATAAAGATCTTGAATCTACTACATCAAAATATAGTGGGAAAATTAATGTCCTTCTACAGCAACGGTGTCCAGTGTGGGTGCAGTATTTCATTCCAACAAAGCAGGAACCACACCTTCTACCAGTTTATATCAATCTTCACCTTCAGTAAACTCTCTGGTGTGGCTCCCGATTGGCCTGAATGAAACTCTGTGTTTGAAACTCAGTGAGCCTTTGTGAATAAGACTGGACTCCCTTGTTGCACAGTATACTCTGGACATTCATCATTTTCTGTACCCGCTTAATCCTAACTTGGGTCGCAGGGAGACTGGCGCCCATCCCAGCCAGCTTCGGGCGAGGGCAGAGTACACCCTGGACAGCTCGCCGGGCCATCGTAGGGCGGAAACACTCTGACGGCTTTGCAGCCTACTCTTGTCGAAAGTCAGCAATGGTTCTTTTACATGCCTCTCACCATAGACAGTGAGAGACATGGCCGGCCTTTGATAACCCAGATAGCTCCACTGGGGGGGACAGTGACAACCTTGTGCAGAGTGGGACTCGAACCCCCAACCTTTGGATCAGCAATCCAGTGCCCTATACCACTAGACCACCACTGCCCCTACTCTGGACGTGATTAATCAAAAGATGGCCATCGATGAACCTGAGTTCTTTTTTCAAGTTCATG
>CM045741.1:12035000-12062500 GCA_024760905.1 Plotosus lineatus | reverse complement strand
CAGCTGTTCCCACAACATTCCCTGACACCAGAGAAAGAAAAAAAAACCCAAAACAAAACAGTATTCCTAAACTTCTTATAATCACTGTGGGCATTAGCTGGTCTTGCCTGCATGCCATGTTCTGCTCAGCGATGGGTAAAGGGCATCACATGCAGTCAGCAAGCATGTCAGTCTGTTTGTAGGAATTTCACTATGTTCTGCCTAAATCATGCCCTACTACCCAGCAGTGCACAGTAATCACTGGGAACACCTAACATGCTGTGCCTATGAAAACATAATTAGCTTTGCCCTGATTACAGAGAGCCACTGCGGTGCCTTGTATGCACGTCTGTAAATCATTATGGGTAAGCTGACATGCAGCATTACTGCCTGCTAATCAACATAATTTCCAAATAATATTCCTGTCATTATGTTAAAGTGTACACAAATTATTCAAATTATTTAAATTTAACATACTATAACAATGTAAAAATATTTAACGGACAAAAACAACACTAAAAGTAATATACAATTCCATCTTATTCTAATTAAAATGAATTTCCTGACTCACAGTTTGTACTTTTTTACCACGTCGCACTCTCACGTACTCATTTTCTAAACCACTTAATCCTAATAGGACCACAGAGGGGCTGATAGCTATCTCAGCCAACACCGGTCAAAGACAGACTTTACTTTGAACAGTATACATAGCCATACACAGTCACACACAGGGGCAGTTTGAAACAGCCAATTAACTGTAATGTGCATGTCTTTCCGGAGTACCTGGAGGAAACCCACACACGCATGGAGAGATTATGAAAGCTTCACATAGAAATGCCCGAGCAGGGGTTTGATCCCAGGACCCTTTTGCTGTGAGTCGGATATGCTAATCACTACACCAGCATGCTACCCTTTTAAGTGCAACTTAAATCTAAAAAAATAAACCTGAATAAAAACATCAGTGGATTAATTTCCTGAAACTCAAACCCAGAACATTCCTGCTGTGAGACAGATGTGCTAGGCACTAACTAAGCCACTGTGCCGGCAAGTGCACAACGCAAATCTCTCTCTCTCTCTCTCTCTCTCTCTCTCTCTCTCTCTCTCTCTCTCTGTGTGTGTGTGCGTGTGTGTGTGTGTGTGTGTGTGGGTGTGTTTGAGTGTGTGTGTGTGTGTGTGTGTGTGTGTGTGTGTGTGTGTGTGTGAGTGTGTGTGTACATCTTTTTTCAAGCAATTTTTATTTATGTTCCCATCATGTCAGATCTTTCTTCCATTCCGTGAAGACACAAATAAAACGTTTTAAGGGAATAAAAAAGAATAAAATAGGAAAAAAAAAAAACAAACTACAATCGCCAGGTTGAAAAAGTTTAAGAAACTCTTTATAACATGCCATGTGATGGAGCTCAGTATTAACGGGTCGTGGCCCTGGCTGTACACATGCTTTCTTTCATTTTTCTCTTTCTCTGTAGGTGTGTATGTTTGTGTGTGTGTGTGTGTGTGTGTGTGTGTGTGTGTGTGTGTGTGTGTGTGTGTGTGTGTGTGTGTGTGTCTACAGTGGAACATGCACTGGGCACATTTCCATATAATCGACGATACACCTGATGCTCATCTCATCCTCGGATTTTAATTTGAGCTTCCATTCATCGAGCTCGATTGTTGTTCTTGCCATTGTGGTCACATGTGCTGTCCTGTGTTTTGTAATCAGTCATTTTGATTTTGATCCTTCTGAGTTGTCTTTGTCTGCATGTCTCATGCTTGTTGGTTCCTCTGATTCTAGGAACCTGATCCATCATTACCAAGCCAGACCTCTCTCCAATCTTCCACCCCTTGTGTGTTGCTTACACTTTAGCCCCTAATTCATATCCATGCTCTCAGCTCATCCTATTACCTTGTGCTTTCTATTGTCTTAGGAATAACTTGGCAGAACTCTTTGCTGCGGTTCCGGTTCAACTCCCACTCCAGCCTACCTGTTGCCTTGGTTCTCTAGCTGGCACTCATTGATGTGGCAATGCACATTCCATCCCTCCTCCCTGCTTTAACTCTACCTGTTTCCAGTGTCCTGCATGGGGGTTCACAAACATGTTCAACAAACACATCCTCCTTTACTCTGAGCCCAAGAACCTTGTACACTGCTCCATTCGAAATTAAAATCATCATCATCATCATCATCATCATCATCATCATCATCATCATCATCATCATCATCCCCCCCTCAGCTGTTTCCCATCAAACTGCCTAATTAATTTTAAATTCACCCGACGTTCCACATGCCACCACCATTGCAGCTCCTGTAAAATATTATGGTGCTCACTAATCAGCATGGTTCGGACTTGACTGCTGCTCCCGTCTAGCTGCTGTCTCAGACCTCCAGCTTTCTCATTGGTGAAGCACAGCACTCTCACAGCAGAAAACTGGCTTCAAGCCCTACTTCAGTCTCAGTCCTTCTATCGGCTGTCTTAATCTGCTCTCTTCCTTATTCCCTTTAAAGTCTCCTCACTCTCTCGCTCAATCACTTCCTGAACCACGAGTAAGTAATCTTAGGGTCAGAGTGAGGCTGGTGCCTATCTCAGCTGACACTGGGCACAGGGAAGGTAGTGAAGAGCGCCTCAGGACGTCACAAGGCAACATACACACACACACACACACAAAACCATTCACACCCACTATTAGGGGCAAGCTAACCTAGTGTGCTTATCTTTTGACTTTGTAAGGAAACCAGATTCCAATAATAATAATAATAATAATAATAATAATAATAATAATAATACACAAGAAGAACATTTACGAAGGAAGGTCTCCTATGGTTACATTAAAAATAACTGCAGGGATATCTGTCAAGAACTGGAAACCCCCTGTATGTGACAACAATCTGTCTTCTTTTTGTGTCTGGGCTGTGTAGTATCTTGATGCCAACCCATTCTAATGGAAATAAATCTAGGCTCATCTAAATTTACAAACTGTGTTATGGTTGGATGAAACAAAAGTAACTTTCGGGGCGTAATTCAATAGAAATGTTACGTACAAAATAACAGCTTGCTGGAGGCAGCGTTATGCTATGAGGCTGCTTCTCTTCATGTTCGGCTGATGCTTCACTCAAGATAGTGGGAATGATGGATAGCTCTGTTTCCCAATCTCCTTTTGAAAAAAAGAAATAATAAAAAAAAAAAAAAAAAAAAAAAGAAAGTGCAAGCCTCTGTTAAACAGCAGATGATGCAGAAAACTTCACCTTCTGGTGAACTCTAGATCAGTTGTAAACAAATCAAAAGACAAGGTCATCTATCCATGCATCCATCCATCCATCCATCCGTCTATCTACCCATCCATTATTTGTGCTGTTTATCCATCATGGTTGTTGGGAAAGCTGGAGCAAATCCCAGCTGAGTTTGCATAAGAGCTGGGGAGTGCGGTGCAGATAGAACACGACTTGAGTTTACTGCAGAGCAAGACAAGCATCTACACTATTGCTGTGCATGTCGGGTGCTCTAAGAAAACTCCACAAATGTTATGTATATTGGCTGAAAATAAACAAAAATCGACAAAGAAGGTTTTTTTTTTTTCTGGTACTTTATAATTTTTATTTATTATTTTTTTTTATTTATTTTTTTTTTTTTATTTAATATATATATAATGCGGGTAGAATGTTAGGTCATGAGTCAATTTAACAAAGTGGTAAAACACTTGCAATGTCACCCTAAATAAATCCAAATAATTTTTGTATTATTCTCAAAAATATATGATTCGTCTTTTTTATTATTATCTTTATTTATAAATGCTGTAATATTTACAAGGAATTCATACAACTGAGCAGGGACACTGGTGGCCTGGTGGTACAGTGGTGAGTGTCATATATGATGTCATGTATCTCTCTGTGTCTGTGGTGAGAGACATGCAAATTAAGCATTGCTGTCATTCGTAAAGAGAAGGCCATTGGGTTGCTGTGTTTCTGCCCTGCAATGGCCTGTTGAGCTGTCCAAGGTGTACTCTGCCCTTGCCCAGAGGTAGCTGAGATGGGAAGCCAGCCTCACAATCACCTTACTTAGGTTTAAACTTATTATTAAAAAAGAGACGTGCGCTTGCACTCTGCACACATGACAACAAAGCTTTACAATGTAAAATTATGTAATTGTTGTAGATTGTCTATCGTTTCTGATGATATTGAAGTGCCGATCCTCTCTTCTTAAATGTTGCATGTTGCTCCAAACTTGTATGTGCGATGCTTTTCCTGCATTTGCGATAAAACAGTGTCTGCAATTCATGCACTGAAATTTCAATGTGAGAGTTCCATGCCGAAATTAGGCAGTGGTGGTCTAGTGGTCGGGCGCAGGATCGCTGATCCTAAGGTTGGGGGTTCGAGTCCCCACATGGTTGTCACTGTCCCCCCCAGTACAGCTAACTGGGTTATCAAAGGCGGGCCATGTCTCTCACTGTCTATGGTGAGAGGCATGTAAAAGAACCATTGCTAACTTTCATAAAAAGTAGCTGCAAAGCCGTCAGCGTGTTTCTGTCCCTTGCTAAAGGGTTGTGACAGGAAGGGCATCCGACGTAAAAACCTCTGCCAAATCAAATGTGCAAATCAAATGATTCACTGTGGTGACCCCGAAGAAAAGGGAAAAGCCGAAAGTAGAAGAAGAGTTCCATGCCAAAATTAATGTTGCTGTTAATGGTCGTGTTACACACATGATAAATACGGTATTCAAAGAACTGTACAAACTGGACTTAATGCTATTTTATGAAAAAAAACCCAAAAACAATAAATATTCAATTAGTTTCACTTATTACTGTTACTATACTTTATAGAATTGTTATGTTTATATCTTTAATTCAATGCCATTATTTTATGTAAATATTAGGCATGTTTGCATGTGCCTAAAACTTCATTCACAGCAAAATTTCACAGTACTGTGTATGCATACATATATATATATATATATATATATATATATATATATATATATATATATATATATATATATATATATATATATATATATAATAGATCTCTCACTTTCCTTGGTTAATGGGGACCAAGACCCCCTCACAACCGCTTATTTCCGCAAAGTAGGATCGACCTCCCTGACTGATGTATACGTATATGTGTATATAATATTAATAAATACATATTCAATGCTATAAATGCATATAATAAACATTCAGAAATGCACAAGATGTAAATAAAATATAAATACGCTCACATACAGATGCGGACTTCACATAAAAATGTAAGTAGTTTTGTTGGTGGTTTTTGTTTCTTTAATTTCCTTTTTTTATTTTTCAATGAATACTTTTGAAAAACCTGCAATGCATTGAAGCTGCAAAAACTGAAGTAACTTATATGTTCATTCATTCATTTATTTTCTCAACCACCTAATCTTAATTAGAGTTACGGGGAGGCTGGCGTCATTCCCATCAGACTACAGATAAAAGCGGGGTACTTCCTGGACAACTCATTACCTATATACAGTCAGCCCCCTACTTACGAAACCCCATGGGAACAAAAAATCCAGGTTATGAAAAACATTTTCCTAAGTTTTCATCCCCGAGATACGAAAACAACCTCCTCCTATGAAAAGCGCAAGATGCGCCATTCAAAATTCAAACTTGCCACTCAAAATTTCACACAATGCGCGAGTTGCTCTCTCATTGGCTTTCTCCCAACATCCCACCCCGCTTGCCTCCCATTAGTTAGGAGAGATGACACAGATGACTTCCTGTACCCATACTTCCTGTTTGTCACACGTGTGAAGGAGAGTTGACTGTTGGCTTGTTTTGAGATTGATCATGCAGCGTTATATTTCGTTATCGCCAAAACCCCTCTACAATCTGGACGATATTGAACCAGAAGGAGACCTTAAAGCAGAAATACAGTGACAGAGGCGATTATTTTGGCACAATTTTAAAACAGAGTGCTCCAGGAAGAAGACCTCCAATCTCACAAGGAAACAAGTTAATATTGAATGAGTACCTCTGATCGTTCAAACAGGTACTGTAATTCTGCTTTACATAAAACATCCCCTCCATTTAAACATTTAAATAGAATTATTCTGTCAGCTGCGTGTTGAGTGTGGGTGTGGCCCGAGTTTTTTTTTTTTTTTTTTGTGTGTGTGTGTGTGTGTGTGTGTGTGAGAGAGAGACAGAGAGAGAGTGAGGGAAATAGTGTGTGAGAGAGATAGAGACAAAAGGTGGCTTTAGTTTTTAGTTTAGTTTTTAAGTTGTTTAATTCAATAAATGTTAAATAAATGTGGACCTCCGATCCCTCAAGGAATCAAGTTAAAGTTGAGTTTGGACCTCCGATCTGTCAAGAAGGGAATGCGCTTTGAATTAAAATGGCATCCTGCTTGTGGGCGTGTCCCACAGCACCACAATAAACATTTAATGTGTATACAATACACATTTAATGCGTACTGTATTGTGTGTGTGTGTGTGTGTGTGTGTGTGTGTGTGTGTGTGTGTGTGTGTGTGTGTGTGTGTGTGTGTGTGTGTGTGTGTGTTAATAAAAATGTTTAATAATGGTTTAATTAATAAAAATGTTAATAAAATGGTTTTAATATGTTAATAAAATGTTTAAATGGTTTAATAAATAATTTTCTTTTACTTTTAACTCATCTTTCAAACAAAATTGATGTACTTTTATCATTTTTAAAGGGTTTATGGGGTAGTCTTGGGAGCCTTGGAACGAATCGGGCATTCAACATGTAAAATGCACCCCCTACTTAGGAAACTCCCGCATTACGAAAAAAGCTCTGAAATGGATTAATTTCATAAGTGGGGGGGGGGGGCACTGTATACGCACATACACACACACACACACACACACACACACACACACACACACACACACACACACATATACACGTACATATAATTTTCTGCTGATTATGAAGTCAACATCCAAAGAAGGGATTGCTGTTTTGCATAATTGTTTTTCATGTACAATCATTAGAAGGTTTAAAGGTTACTGGTTGACTCTGCACTCAGAGTACACATGTCCAGCCTCAAATGACAAGTGGAAATAGTCCGATATAAGACATTCACCAGGTTGAAGTGCTGAAAGAAGTCTTGTTTAAGGGTTAAAAAAATAAAGAAAAAAGAAACCTCATGGACCCAAACACACATTCCTGAGTTGCCATGGAAACTCATTTTTTTTTCCTTTCTGACAGAACAAAGAAAATCAATTATCCATCACATTGTGATAATGTGTATGATCTGACAATGTACTCCCATATCTCCGCATTGGGTATGAATTATTAGACAGCAGGGCCATAGCAGATTTTATGTTGCCGTGGTAACATCTTTCCTCTGACACAGACCAATGATGCACACAAATGTTATATTTATTTATGATGTCATTTTGTTACCATTTAACTTTTCAACTCTCAATATAACCTTTTTTTTTTTTTCAGTGGAGTTTGTCAGACAAGAATCTGAAAATATGTTGTATTTTAATAAACATCTCATTAAATTTATGAAATTTTACTCCGTTTCCACTTTGTTTTATACATAAGCAAAACATTAACTTAAGATTCCATGTGCACAGCACAGTGGTACCTCACCTTACGATAGTCCCAGCAAACGAAAAATCCAGGTTACGAAAAACATTTTCCAAAATTTTTTGTCTCTGTATACGACACAAGTTCTCCTTATGAAATGCGCCAAATGGGCCATTCAAACATTAAAAGGCACCATTAAAACAGTGCATGAGCTGGTCTCCCATTGGCTACCCCCCCAGCCTCCCATTGGCTAGGAGGGATGACACAGCCCACTAGCTATTATGGAGCACCCATAATGCTTTTCGTGTAAAGGACAGAGTTACTGTTGTTTCATGAGTTTTTCGAGTGTGCTCATTGCATTGTTATCTTTTTGGCTCAGGCTTTTAACCTTGCATAAACATTTGTAAGATTATAACTGCGAAGAAGACATTGTCAACACACGTGAGCACACACACACACACACACACACACACACACACACACACACACACACACACACACGCACACACACACACAAGCGCATGTGATTCCCAGTGCGAGTGAAAAGAAGAAACGGACTTGTGGCATGCAGTTGAGTGATATCACAAAGGAATATGGCAAATACCCAGCTATCATCGGTACGCTATTGAAGCAGAAAGAGGCCTTAAAATGTATGCTTTTATAATTTTTAAAGGGTTTAGGGTTTAGTTTTGGGGGTTTCGGAACAAATCATGCATTTTACATGTAAAATGCGCTTCAATTTCCGAAAAAATCCAGGTTCCGAAAAAGGCTCTGGAATGGATTAATTTCGTAAGGTGAGGTACCACTGTATGTGTATACAGAATGCATCTTGCATGGGGAAGCTTATATACGCCCCCCAATAGGTCTGGGTAGTTATTCAGGGTGTACCACACCTTCACCCAGGGACAGTTGAGAGAGGTAGGCACAGCAGCCTCCTTGTGATTAAGTGGTTCAGTAAATGGTTGAGTAAGTTGAATTCCATATATATGTTTGCAACATGTCTATTCGTGATGCTGCAAAAAGCAATCGATGCATGCAGCGATTTTTACAGCCCTGCAGATCCGTGACATGAAAACAGATCCGTGACATGTACATATGGCTGTGTTTTTTGGGGATTTTCTCATGCATAATGTAAATGAGACAGTCCTTACAAATAGCTAAAATTAAAAAAATGAGGCATTTAGGACCCGACACTGAATTTTGAACCGTAGCAGTGTCGCCCATGCAGTGCTACCTACTATGCCAATACCTTGAGCAGTTGGTTCATATTAAACAACACAAATTAATAGGCTACGTGTTAATGTGTAACTGCTAACCTACATAACTTAAGAAAAAGTGCTAAACATAGTCTGAGCGAAACTACAGATCAGTTTGTATGTGTGTTAGCCCTGCAACGGTCTGGCGAGCTGTCCACGGTGTACCCTGCCTTCAAATAGAGTCGGTTAAGATAGACACAGACATGCTCTAAGATGCTGTCAAACTGTTCTTTTGACAAACAAAAATATTTCTGATATGTTTCCTTGTCTACTTCAATTTGGCTTATCAGCTGATCGAAAGCGCACGTTTTATCTTGGTCTTGGTGTATGGGATGATATGCTTAGCTTTTTTTTCTTGGTTTTGTAATGTCATTGCATTTTTCGTTTGTTTGTTGGTTTTTTCACATCGAGAAAATAAGCAATTCTATAATTTTTCAAGAACAGGGTGACAAAGAGAATGAACTGATTGGGTTTCCAGGATCCATTGCTACTTCGTGCTTCAGTTTCTGTGGCTTCAGTGCATCGCAATTTTTTCAAAAATATTCATCGGAAAAACAAAACAAGGTAGTTAAAGAAAAATAGGAAAAAAGTTCAGGAAAATGCCACAAAACAAAGCCAATTATGCAAAAAAAAAGAAAAACCCAAAACAAAACAAACAAACAAACAAATAAACAACAGCACCCCCCCCAAACAAACAAACAAACAAACAAACAAAAAACAAACTAACAAAACTACTTACATTTTTCTGAGGTGCGCATCTGAGTGTGTGTGTATTTATATTTTATTTATATCTTATGCATTATTTTTGAATGTTTAATTATTATAAGCATTTATAATGTTGAATAGTTTGTAATAATTCATTTTTATTGTCTGAACCTATTTCTCAAATAGAAATAAGGAAAGCAGTGAATTCACTTAAGAATGGTAAATCAGGGGGTGTGGATGGTATTCCTCCAGAGTTCATAAAGAAAGCTACAGTTTTAGTTCCTTTTTTTTTGAGATTCTGTTTAATTCGGTTTTGGACGTGGTGTTTTCCCTGACAGTTGGAATATTGGAATGGTGGCTACTTTATTTAAGAAGGGTAAGAAGGTATAAGTATCGTGGTATATCTTTATTAAATGTTTTTCGGTAAAGTCTTTACTTCTATAATTGAGGATAGGATCAGGAAATGGGTAGAATTAAATTAAATTATTCATGAATCATAAACAGGCTTTAAGAGTAATAATTCGACTATTGATAATATATTTACTCTCCATTCATTATGTGAAAAATATTTAAGAAAACCAAGGCATCGTTTTTATGTAGCTTTCATCGACTTTCATAAGGCTTTCGATTTAGTTAATCGCCAAAAACTTTTGTATGTTCTTCATCAAAATGATATATGTGGTAAATTATTTAATGTTCTTTGTGATATGTATGCAAAACTTAAAGCATGTGTTAAGGCAAGAGAAACTCGAGTAACTTCACCACTTCTGCCGGTGTTTGTTAGGGCTGTATGTTAAGCCCACTTCTCTTCATCATTTTTATTAATGAAATTGTGTATGAATTTAATCAAAGTGATCTTGGAGGCATATTTGTTCAAGAGAATATAAAGGAAATAATATTACTTTTATTTGCAGATGATCTTGTTTTGATTGATGACACAGTGATAGGCTGAAAAAAACAAACAAAAAAAAAACCAAAAACTAGATTTTCTTGAAAAGGTCTGCATTAAATGTGGTTTTGATGTAAATCTTGACAAGTCTAATGTTGTCGTTTTCAGAAATGGGGGTCCATTAAAACGGAAGGAGTGTTGGTCTTATGCTGGTAGAGAACTCAAGTGCGTTTCATATTATAAGTATTTAGGACTTGCATTTTCTTCAAGATTAATTTGGTCGAGAGCGTGTGATACTATTCCTATCCAGGCACGAAAGGCAGTTGTTCCAGTATATAGATTAATCAATTATTTTCAATCAATGCCATTTCAAACTATTGCTAAAATATTTGATTATAATATTTCTCCAATATTATTTTTTTTATATTTTTAATATTATCAGGGGACCAATTGAAAAAGTCCAATCTGATTTCTTCTAAACATACGTCTAGTAACATGATCCTTGGTGATAAGGGGAGGAGTTATATGTGTGTTAGATATTACAGTCGTTGTATTAGTTACTGGTGTAAACTTATTCATATGGATAGTTCGCGTTACCCAAGGGCTTGTTACGAAATGTTGAAGCATTTTGATGAGCAAAATAAAATTTGTTGGGTGTCTCGTATTCGGGTTGGTTATTATTGTTTGAAACTGGGTTTGCACATGTGTGGATTGATCAAGATTGTGTTCGGACAAACTTATTTATGGAAATATTTTCACAAAGATGTAAGGATATTCAACTTCAAAATTGGCACTCTAAAATTTTCAAATCATCTTTTCTAAAATATTATAGTGGTTTTAAATCCAATTTCGGTGTAGAGAAGTATGTAGTGGAATTGTTTTCAGAAAAGGATTTACTAAGATTATATTGTAAATTCCGTTGTGCTTCACACAAGTTGGAAATTCTGTTATCTCTATTTAAATGTAATATAAATCCCAATGTGCACAAAGTGTAATTTAGACTATAAGGAAGATGAGTATCATTTCTTACTTGTTTGTCCTTATTTTAAGGCCAGCAGACAGCAGTTTTTACCAGAATATTATTATAATCAACCTTCCATTTCTAAAATGAATCAGTTATTATCACGTACAAAGGTGACAATAATCTACATATCAGATCTGTATCATTATACTTGAAAAGAAATCTGACAATATGATATGAAAAAAATTATTAAAAGCACACTGTATGTATTTTGTGTATTGGCAATATGGGTCATGAGGCCGCAAATGCAAATAAACTTGAAAAGATAAGATAAGATACAGCTTTATTAATCTCACAATGGAGAAATTCACTGTTACAGGCTCTTGAGGTACCATCAGTAGAGGGTGCAAAAATAGATACACATACAAACATACACACATACATATATATTATATAAGTAAATAAATAAATAGATACATAAATAATATAAATTAATAAACAATAAAAGAAAAGAAGGGGACGACTTTGTAGACTGGCCTATATTCAAGTGTATATGTATCTGAGGGCGGAGTAGATGGGTTGATATGGTTCATAGTCAGTGGGGTAGATGTGGCTGATTAAAGTGCACGGGGTTTTTATTGCACATAACCTTGAAACTATAAAACTTGAAACTATAGTGTTGAATATGTATTTATCAATATTATATACAGATATGTATACGTCAGTCAGGGGGGTCGATCCTACTTTATGGAAATCAGTGGTCGCGGGGGGGTCGGTCCCCATTAACCGCGGAAAGTCAGGGATCCCTGTATATGACATGAGTAAGCATTCGATACTGTGTATACATTATTCATATTCATACTTTGCGTATGAAATCTTAGCTTTTCCCAAGAAGAATCGCTGTAACGTGACACATGGTATAATGTAAAAATGTGTTAAAATCAAATTTTTAATTCTCTCATGACATTGCACTTTTTGATTTAATTTTTCAAAGCTGGATATTATTTTAAAGTTGTTTAAGTGTAATCTTGAGTTATATAGGATGAGCTTAGTTGACGGACAGATGGACCATTAGCTTGAACTATTCAAATTCCTTTACTCTGATTGCATAATGTAATCATGTGTGAAAGAGAGCTGAAAAATGTTAGCCAGTCCGAGTAAAGATATTCTCAGTTATAAATAAAGCACATTTGAACTAATTTATGTTTATGAAAAATAATATTATGGAAAAAAGTAATCTTTGACAACTCTGCTGGGATTGGGTTTGTGCCTTGGAATTAGTCATGTTCAACAGCTTGTTAAGGTCCGTGAGCACTCTCTTTTAACTGCAGACGTATTAGCATTTTTAAGCCTCTTTTACACAGGCAGCAGGAACAAGCTGCCCCTGGAACAACTCGTGCCCATTTTTCTATATCATCATTCTTAATTTGGTGGCAAGCAAGAAGCTAGAGAGGCAAGATGCAAGCAATTTCCTGAAAAAGGACCACACATCTGCCATGGAAGCTGGTGAAACAGCATAATAACTCTGATGGACACTACTGCACACACATAACATCTCCGACTCGTCATCGATTGTGTGCGGAAGTCAAATTGAACTCGGAACAAGACGCTCTGGAACGACTTGCACCACCTTGGAAAGTAGAGCAGGCTGTGCTCAATGGTGCCAAAGTGTTCCAGAAAAAAAAAAAAAATACAGGGGTCCCTCATTCCACGATTACTGGGTACTAAGACTCCCCTGTGACCACCGACACCCCCCCCCAACTAACGTATACATACATGTATGTGTGTATATAATATCAATAAATACATATTCAACACTTTAAATGCTTATAATAATAATTAAACATTCAAAAATAATGCATAAGATGTAAATAAAATATAAATACACACACACACACTCAGATGCGCACCTCAGATAAAAATGTAAGTAGTTTTGTTGAGGGGTTTTGGGTTGTTTTTTGTTTTTGCTTGTTTGGGATTTTTTTTTTTTTTTTTTTTTTTTGGATAATTGGCCTTGGTTTGTGGCATTTTCCTTAACTTTCCCCCTATTTTTGCTTAATTTCCTTATTATTTATTTTTATTTTTACAATGAGTATTTTTGAAAAACCCACGATGCACTGAAGCTGCAGAAGTGATTCCTTAATTATTTCCTCCACATTGATATATTTCATTTTTTTTTCTTTGTGTCTTGACAGATGGCCAAAGCAGTGGAGAATGACTTAATTAGATAATCATCCTCTACTAATCCGGAAAATATTTATGCCATTAATTTAATATATCTTTAATTAGTTTATTTAAGATATGTTTCATGAAGCCAGTGACGATGCACAGAATATTTTGGGTCAAATATGTGGTTTGTTCATTTGATATAAAGTTATAAAAACAAACAAACAAACAAAAAAAGATTGAATATCTTTTGGTGATGCTATACTTTTTATTAGGGGCAGTACATACAGTAAACAGATTGGTTCATGTTTTTAAGCATCAAATACATTTTTTTTCAGCTATAATGAAGATTTAAGAGTTTGGGATATAATTTTGAGTCAACTTTGAAAAAGTAGCTCTCTGAGGAACTGGAGATGCAACATTGCACCTGTTAAGCACAGCTAGAAATGGAGGATAGTAAGACTAATTACACTGCTGGTGTGCTTAAATCACAGCTGTCCGACATTAGATTTTACTGAACAATGAGGAAATATATTTGAGTTTTAGGTACACAGTTTGGAAAGAGGAGAAGCAAGTGGGGACCAGAACGGGGGAAGAGGGAAGGGGGGGGGGGGATCTAACAGGTATTGCCCTTGGACATCATGTTTATCGTATTTGTCATTTAGGCATGCGACAGTGGTTCTCTGTCAGCAAAGAACAGTCAGTCAATTAGCGTTTCTTAACCAGCAGATGCTGTATTACTGGAGGCTTTCAGAAGCCACAAAGCTGCTCCAGTGGCATGGCAGTGATGAATAGGGTCATGGCTTCGATGTCACTGTTGCAGATGCTATTAAGAAATGGGATACAGTCACTCCAATATATTGCTTTTCGAGGTCAGATAAAATGATCCAAATGCTAAGGTTAAGCACTTAAGAAAAAAATGACTCAAACAGTATATTCATTATTTAGCGTCAATTCTGTCAATTCAGGAAAAACGTCATTTCTTATCGTACATTTATGCCTTGATACTCAAAACAAATTTCCCTGTACATCCTACAAATAATTGTTTTATTATGCACATTTTATTATTGCACTATTGAAAGTTTCTACAAATAATTAAATTGTTTCCCTGACATATTTACACATGCAGCATAATTTACCATTTACAGTAGATAATCATGTGGGTATTTATCATCCTGACATTTTCCGTACACCTGTGGAACCTGTAAAATAAACACAAATTCAGGTGTTTGCATACTGTTATTTAAACAAGACTTATAATATATACACATTTCCCTGCACAAAAAGACATTAAGGATAAAATAAAAGATTGTTTGTGTTAATTTTATATGGATAAAAGAATGAGAAACACTTTAGAAGAGCCATCAGGACGGCCCATGAGTGAGCAGTAGGTTATTTTATGTTCCAAAGTATGGGCATGTGTTCTTTAAAGGAGAGGACATTAAAATTAACAAATCAGTGGCATTATTGTTCCTAAGACAACCCGAAATAGAGACTTAAATGCTTAATAAATTAACCTCCTGCATATAATGCATGTGTTGCTTAATTGAGTGTGATCTAAAAAAAAAAAAAAAAAAAAAAAAAAAAAAAAAAAAAAAAAAAAAAAAAAAGTAATAAAATGATAAATAATAGATGTGTTCTGGAACAAGTGCGACTTTATAACCTGCTGAATAATAGGGGTGGAAACCATACTGTTAAATAAAACCCAACTAGCAGTCATTATGATTACAGAAGATTACAACTTGGATTATTCATGCAGCATTATATTGTCAATATCCAGTATAGCTCTTGAATCCAAGAAGATAAAAAGAAAAGTACAGTCTTCTATCTTTCTATAGGGGGCATCACAGAAAATAATTGAGAAGCACTGCACAAGGCGTTCTCGGAGCTTGGAGGAATACACATTGAAATGGCCCAGATTAGCCATTTCCCCTGCAGAACTCATAAGTCAAAATATTGTTCATTGGATGGGGCAGAGTTTTGGTGGGATCGGAGCTCATATCATGGAAAATTTCTTATAAGGGGCACTCGTAAGTCAAGGTACAACTAGAGGAAGGCCTAGAGGAAGACCAAAGAGACAATTCATGGCTGTGGTGAAGGAGGACATGAAGGTCATTGGTGTAAGAGAAGAAGATGCAAAGGATAGGGTGAGATGGAGGCAGATGATTCGCTGTGGCGACCCCTGAAGGGAAAAGCCGAAAGGAAAAGGGGATATATATATATATATATATCCCCTATATATATATATATATATATATATATATATATATATATACGTGTGTGTATGTGTGTGTCTTTGTATGAATATATCATTTATTTTCCGAATTGCTTAATCTTGATTGAGTCAGTAGGCTGGCACCCATCATAGCCGACTCTGGGCCAGGGCAGAAATCACCCTTGAACAGCTCGCCAGGCCATCGTAGCGCAGACACACGTGAATGGCAATGCAGCCTACTGTTTCTTTTACATCACATAAATGATAATAAATACATAACTTAATTAATTATACTCAAATAAAAACACTACTGCCACTACTAAAAACATCAATCTGTCTCTATACTATCTGACATTTTCTCTGTTTCCTGATTAGTCTCCGGGTTACATGTGGCCTGCACGTCATTGAAAAGTTCAACCTTTGCCATATTTATTCATGAAAATCTGGAAACAAACACCTACATAAATTACTTCATCATGATCATTCCAGACATTGATGTACTGGTGAAGGATGCTCTCATTAACCCCCCCCCCCCATCCTATAGAACTAAGACATAACTAATAGTAAGAATGGTTGGTTAATTTCAACCTCAATAGGAAATGCTGCTGTTCCTTTCTGGTGATGGTTGTGGTGTTAAGTCTCCAGGTGAGGTCGTGTGACATGTACACACCCAGAAACATCATGCTGGGAACTGTCTTATCTGCAGAGCTATTTATGTAGAGTGAAATGTGGGTTTAAGGGCTTCTCTTTTGTCTTTTCAACATTCAGAGACAGCTCACCAGCTTGTCTAATCTGCTCTCTGTATGCAGACTGAACATTGTTTCTGAGGAGTCCCACCACTGCTGTGTCAGCTGCACGCTTGATAATATGGATACGGTATCATGTGTCAGCAGGGCGATCAGCAGTGGGCTGAGTACACAACCATGGGGTGTGCCAGTGTTCATTCTGATGACACTGAGGGGGTAGTTTGCTTCATGCCCAGCAGATTTAGCTTCAGTACTCAATGCTGTAGCTAAAGTCTATAAGATTTTGTGCATAACTGCCTTTTTTCTGTGGTTATGTGTGTGACCATACAGTGTGTTTGACCTGTTTGCCTTTCAGCACTCAGGAAAATGCATGTGGAGCATGACATCTGTTCAATAATACCATCTCCCTTGCATGGTGTATTGAGAGACTTTTCCAGCTGTGTGATGCTTGCTGTGTACAGATCTTTCTCATTTATCTTTCTTCATCTAATACTTTTTTAAACCTAAATATAAAGACTTTTTTTTTAAATCGTTATGTAGAACTAACAGTAAAAAGCTTGGTTATTACCGTCTCAGAACAACAGGAAACATGGGATGAAATATAATCTATGTGTAAATAAAGTAAATTAAAAAAAGAGAGGAGATGTGCAAGAAAAGTACTCAAACAATATGCAACCATTAAAGGTTAAAGAACTATAGTAGCATTTGTCACCATAAATTACAGAGGATGTGGCATAATATCACAAAGAACAATGTATACCATGAAAGCAGGATTTTTTTCTTTTAAAAACATTTACCATACATTTCCCCTCTTTTTTCCTAGCATTTACTATATCGTATATTTAGTTTTAAAAATTCCTGGCCTACACTGGGGGAAAAAACAAACAAATATTTTTTCCATTACTCACTTGGATAGAAACCTGGCTGATGATAAAACACTGTTCCAAAAGCAGCTGGATTCACTCATTAGATTGAGCTGAAAACTGTCCTGGAACCATGGCCTAATTTTTTTTAATGACTGTGCTTGTTTGGCCTCCCTCTGGCTGAGACTTCCAACATACAGGTCTCATACAGGTCAGAGAGAAGGGAAAAAAAAGAGCAAAATATGAATCAGACATACTGGCCATTAAAAACAAATCTCGTATTCTTCCGCATGTAGTCCTCCACTCTCCGAGAACGTCTTGTGCAGTGCTTTTCAATTATTTTTTTGACGCCCCTATAGGAAGAAGAAAAAAAAAAAACATCCCCCCCCCCCACACACACACAATTATTCCCATCGGAAATAACAGAAAACCAATTAATCCGGTCCAACCCCCTCCCAAACTCATATGACCTGCCACAGACACATATATTTGACCAAACATAAACATGTAAAAGCAATAAATATTTCATAATAATAGATGTACATTAACATTAATAATAATTAATAATAGATAATAATAAAACAGAACCTCCCATGGACCCACCACCTGTGGGGGGACATGGGGGCCAGGTGCGATGTGTGTTGGGTCGCAGCCGAAGGTATGGGTTCCGTCGGACCAATCCTTGGTTATTGACTCTGACTCTTGGGACATGGAATGTCACCTCTCTGGTGGGGAAGGAAACTGAGCTGGTGCGTGAGGTGAAGAGGTACCGACAAGATATAGCCGGGCTCACCTCAACGCATAGCTTGGGCTCTGGAACCACCCATCTTGAGAGTGGCTGGACCTTATTCCATTCTGGAGTTGCTCATGGGGAGAGTGCCCAAACACTGGGGTTCTCCCCGGTCGACGAAAGGGTAGCTTCCCTCTGCCTTCGGGTGGGGGGGACGGGTCCTGCCTGTTATTTGTGCTTATGCACCAACTGACAGTTCAGAGTACTCACCCTTTTTGGAGTCTTTAGGGGGTGTGTTGGAGAATGCTCCCTCTGGAGACTCACTCGTTGTCTTGGAAGACTTCAAAGCCCATACGGGCAACGATCGTGTGACCCGGAAGGGTGTGATTGGTAGGTATGGCCTCTCTAGTCCGAACTTGAATGGTGTTTTGTTGTTGGACTTCTGTGCTTATCACAGTTTGTCTATTACGAACACCATGTTCGAACATAAGGGTGCCCATAAGTGCACTTGGCACCAGGACACCCCAGGTCACAGTTCGATGATCGACTTTGTAGTCGTGTCACTGGACTTGCTGCCCATGTTCTGGAAAAGGGAGCCGAGCTGTCTACCGATCACCACCTTCGATTTTTTCACAGCAAGAAGGTCCTTGGTTTCAGTGCTGGGCTCAGACATTTCACTGTTGAGTTTGCATGTTCTGTATGTATCTGATGAGCTTCCTCAGGGTACTCCAGTTTCCCTCCACCATCTAAAGATGTGCACATTAGGATGATCAGCTGTTTGAAATTACCCCAGGTGAGAATGGTTGGAAGTGCATTGGTTACATGGTCTGGCGAGCTGTTCAGTGTATAATCTGTTGTTGCCCAGTGTTGGCTGAGATATGCTCCTGGAACCATAACGTGATTAATAGGTACAGCAAAGGAGTGATGAGTGTAAGTTGTTTAACTTTTCACTTAAATAAAACTGGATAGTTTCAGACACAGTTGTTGAGTTGATATTATTGTTATTGTGCTTCGGGGTTGCTCTGATGGGGTACATGGAATATGATGAAGGGATCGTCATTCAGTCACTGGTTAATGTTCATGCATGATGAAATGATGCCATATGTTGATGTTTTAAACCATGTGTGTGTGTGTGTATGTGTATATATATATATATATATATATATATATATATATATATATATATATATATATATATATATATATATATATATATATATATATATATATATATATATATATATATATATATACACACACACATACACACACACACACACACACACACACACACAGTATTCCCCATATGATCAAACATATAATGTAAATGTATAACAGTGGATGTTGTTGCTATATGGAGGATTTGTACGGTGTAATGGCCCCAGGTAGGCGGGACTTCCTGTCATTCAGTGGTGCATTTCGTTTGAATCAGACTCTCACTCAGCTTGCTCCTGTGACTGACCAGCAGGTTGTGAAGTGGGTGGAAGGTATTGTTCAATATTTTCTTTATTTTTTCGACAGCATTCACCTTTCTGGCACCATCATCAGAGAGTCCAGCTCCATCCCCACAACGTTACCGATCTTGCGGATCAGTTTATTCAATCTTTTTGTGTTTGCGACTCTCAGCCTGCTGCAACAGCATGCAACAGCATAGAGGATCCCACTGGCCAAAACAGACTCATAGAACATCCTGAGCAGTGTCGGACCATTGTTAAATGACCTGAACCTCCTCAAAAAAATAGAGGAAGAGCACCTTTTACATTCAGACCTCCACTGTTGAAAAACAGAGGAAAGCTTGACTATTTACTCACTTAGAAAGGCGTAATTTAAATTGTTTTCAAATATTTGCATAACAGTACTTTGTGTTGTGTGGTATATAGATAGTTGTTTAATGGAATTAATAGCTTCTGCAAGGTTTCTAGACAGATTCACATGTTTAAAAAAATACTTTATGGGTGTGGTGAGATGTCATAGACGGGTGTAATAGGAGGTCAGCTGGTGACTACAAGAAGGTGAAATAGAGAAATGGGGATAGAACTCATTTAGACACTGACAATAATCTTTGGCAGGATTACAAGGAGTCTGGTGACTGTCTCAGCCAACTCTGAAAAACACCCTGACCTGACACGGGGCATAGACACAGGTTGTTCTTGCTGTGAGTTCGAAAGGGTAATCACTCTGCTACCATATACTCCATATATATTGACCCCCAAATCAATATGAACCTAATTATCAAGAATTTATTGAGGTTGCCGTGTCTTTATTTAAAAATTAAATAGATAGATAGATAAATAAATAAATAAATAAATAAATACATACAATTATCACAGTCACTACACAACCAGGTAATTATTATTATTATTATTATTATTATTATTATTATTATTATTATTATTATTAATACTACTACTACTACTACTACTACTACTACTACTACTACTACTACTACTAATAATAATAATAATAATAATAATAATAAATTAATTTATTAATATATTTTTTGTATCATAAAGTATACACTACAAAGTGTTCCAATGCATTTTATTCATAGTAGGATAAAATATTTATGCCGATCACATGACAGCAATTTCACCCATAGTTTTGTTTGTGCTTATCTCTTTTATGTATAAACCCATGTACAGCAAAATCAGTTTGGCCCTCAAGCAGAAACTGCTTCTTCTTTTTATTTATTTATTTTTACCCCTTCTTAACAGCGTGTTCTACTTTTCTGCTATTCCAATCTTGTTATTTTTAACGGAGGTTATGCCTTTGCAAGCACGTTCAATTGAGGAAAGATGGAGCTTGCGATTTCCGTCATATCTGCAGCAAGGGCCGCTGTCCATGCTGAATAAAAGGCACTTGAGATAGAACCGACACATTGGAGCATATGAGGTTTTATCTCAGCCGGCCGAGAAATCAGTAGTTTGAGGCCATATGCACAATGCTCAATCATCACTGGATGGATAATTTTTTTTTTTTTTAATTGTGGTACAAACTTGTGGTGACGGTGATAAGATTCTTGAGGAACTACATGAACAGAATTTCCACTGTTACAAACAATCAGTTAAGGATCTACATTACTTACATTTACCAAAAGTTACGAACATGTTCAGGTTTCCGGCTGCAATCTTTGAATATACCCGGTCTGTTTGCCTCTTGTGCATCCAGTCAAAGCAATACAGTCTCAATTTTCTGATAAGGATGACATGCATCTATCAAGAGAAAGTTTTTTTTTTTTTTTTTTTTTTCTGCGATTTGAGTTTGATCGTGGAGATAACAGATGTAAAGGAAGCGCATCATTTCTTCATTGACTTTGTACTGACTAAAAAGGATAGTGTGCTTCACATGGAAAAAAAAAAGCAATGTCAAGGTGGCAGGTTCAGGATGAATGTAAAGGGTTCTTTATATGTCACTGAATCAAAGAATGGAATAAAAGGCCAGGGGGAGTCTTCATGATTGATGAGGTGTAGTACTTCACTGACCTGTGAATACATGCATAGGTCGCCTCTGAATTACTGATGCGTGCTCCGTCTCACTTTTTCTACATGCTTGGTTTCATTCATTATGTAGTGTGCTTATGGAGACTTCTGTTTGCTTAGTACGAGCTGGAATAAGATGTACTGAAAAGTCTAGCAAGATTGCATTCTTCTTATACATGGAATCTCACTTTTTTCCATTTCAAAAGTCTTAAATAAGATCAATATAGAGATTTAGGCACGGCCTAAAAGTGGAGCTCCTGTATAATTTCCCTTTCCCCTTCACCGTTAGAACTTGAAACCCAATACACGTAGCCTATGTATCATTCATTCATGTTTTGAACCACTTAATCCTGATTAGGATGGGTGGCACCCATTTCAGCCGACTCTGGGCGAGAGCGGGCGACACTCAGGACAGCTTGCCAGGTCATCGCAGCGCGTTATCTTACATATATCAAAGATTAGTTAATTTTAATAATTTCTTCATAGAAGGGAATGGAAATGAGGTAAACACATGCATAACCTTCATCTCGATATGTAAAGCACACCATTTAGAAATCAGAGGTTTAGAGAACATTTCAATAACACAGGAATGTTATTCATTCATTCATTTTCTGTAGCCGGTTAAGCCTAATTAGGGTCACGGAAAGGCTGGCGCCCATCCCAGCTGAATTCAGGCAAGGACAGAATACACCCTGGATGGCTTGCCAGGCCATCGCAGGGTGAAAACATGCTGATGGCTATGCAGCTATTCTTGTCAAAGGTCAGAAATGTTTCTTTTACATGAACCTCTCACCATAGATAGTGAGAGACATAGACGGCCTTTGATAACCCAGTTATTTGCACTGGGGGACAGTGACAACCCCATTGAGAGTGGGGCTTGAAGCCACAGCCTGGGGATCAGTGATCCAGCACCTTTTATCACCAGGCCACCACTGCCCCAAGAATATTATTAATTGTTTGTTTATTTTATGTTATTAACCTCCTCGGATCCAAAACCTAATGTTTTGTACTTTGATATTTCTCGGCACTTCCGTTCCGTACCACCTGAAGGATTTTGAACATGATGAATGTCTTCAAAAATGAAAATGTTTGGCAAAAGAATAATATCCAATGGCCTCTTATGAGGACCTTACAAAAAAAACAAAAAACAAAACATAGACTGTGTAGCTGGGGGAAAATATGATGTCCTCATATGAGAACAGTGGGCTCTCAAAATGGTAGCAATCACATCACATCACATGACCGGAAGATTGTACACCTTTTGTTCTCTATATTACTCACTGCTAGAAAAAAAAAATCTCTTACATTTTTTTCTTTTTTGAGATACAGTGGTACCTCACCGTACGAAATTAATCCATTCCAGAGCTTTTTTCATAACCTGCATTTTTCGTAAGTTGAACCACAGTTTACATATAAAACGTGCGATTCATTGTGTGTGTGTGTGTGTGTGTGTGTGTGTGTGTGTGTGTGTGTGTGTGTGTGTGTGTGTGTGTGTGTGTGTGCGTGTGTGTTGACCATGCCTTCTGAGCAGAGTTATAATCTTACAAATGTTTATGGAAGGTTAAATGTTCCGTGAATTATCCGAAGGTCTTCCTTTGCAATCCACACTGGATCAGAAGGTAATTCGATCGCTTTTATGCATGCATCCCAACATTTTACAATTTTCCGTAGGTTTTTGACCCATTTTCCATGTAAAATGCCGAAGCGTAGAGTGCATTCCGCGCCTTTCCGCCACAGTCATTGCATTCCACGCTCCAGTGAAATGGAGGTATTACAAGAATATTTACTCTATCCACAGTAAAATCTTGGAGGACTCAGGATGATTGTAATAATAATAATAATAATAATAATAATAATAATAATAATAATAATAATTTCCTTCTTCTTCTTCTTCTTTTCCTTTCGGCTTTTCCCTTCAGGGGTCGCCACAGCAAATCATCTGCCTCTATCTCACCCTATCCTTTGCATCTTCTTCTCTTACACCAACGACCTTCATGTCCTCCTTCACCACATCCATGAATCTTCTCTTTGGTCTTCCTCTAGGCCTTTTGCCTGGTAGTTCCAGCCTCAGCATCCTATTACCAATATACTCACTATCCCTCCTCTGTACATGTCCAAACCATCTCAATCTAGCCTCTCTGACTTTGTCTCCAAAACCTCTTACATGTGCTCATTCCTAATCCTATCCATCCTCGTTACTCCCAAGAGAACCTCAACATTTTCATCTCTGCTACCTCCAGCTCTGCCACCTGTCTTTTCCCCAGCGCCACTGTTTCTAAACCATACAACATCGTTGGCCTCAACACCGTCTTGTACACTTTTCCTTTCATTCTTGCCGATACCTTCCTATCACACATCACACCGGACACTTTTCTCCAACCATTCCAATCAGCCTGTACACGCTTCTTCACCTCTTTTCCACACTCTCTGTAATAATAATAATAATAATAATAATAATAATAATAATAATAATAATAATAATAATAATAATAAAAGCCCTGAGAGGTGAACTACCACCAACCTCAGTAGCATGCAAAAACAAGACTCTCAGCTCTGCTGCATCACTATTGAACTATGTAGCTGAGTGTTGATTGCATTCTCAATTCATGGGGTGTAATGCAGTCCATATAGTGCTGGTCATGGAATTGATTACACATTATTCATTATAACAGTGGAAATATTTCATTTTAGTTTGATTTCGCTTGAAGTGATGGCAAAGACAATTGTGGAAGTTAAATCATTTATGCACAAATATGGTTGGTCAGATTTGCTTAGGCTTACAAAAGTTCGCAAAAAGGTGTAAACACAAAGATCACAGAGATGACGTCTTAACATAAGGGTAACACACTATATAACTACATATATATACACACTCAGTGTGTAATTTGTAAACAATGAATGCAGCGTTATTGTGTCATTACATCAGCGTACTACGTAGGTACGTCTAAACTCAAAATTTGACTTTTTTTTTTAAACGTAAAATCGAAAAAACATAAAACGGATGAACGTAAGTCAGGGAGCATCTGTAATAATAATAATAATAATAATAATAATAATAATAACAACAATAATAATAATAATAATAATAATAATAATAATAATAATAATAATTATTATTATTATTATTATTATTATTATTATTGTTGTTATTATTATATTAATTTTCTAAGCTGCTTAATTCTAATTAACATTGTTATGCGAGTTGCATCCATCTCAATTGGCATTCGGCGAGGGTGGTGTACACTCTGAATAGCTCTCCAGGCCAACACAGGGCCCGCACTCACACCTTGGGGTGATTTGGAGGAATCAGTTATCCGACTATGCATGTTTTGAAGAGGAAACCGGACTGCCTGGTGGAACACGAGGAAAACACCGCTTAATCCGGGGTTGGTTTGCGGGGGGCAGAAGCCTAAGTAATGAGGTCCAGAAGTCCTTCTTCCCAGCCACTTTCTCCAGCTCTTTCTTGGGGCATTCCCAGACTAGCCGAGAGACATAGTCCCTCCAGCGTGTTCTCGGTTGACCTCGGGGTCTCTTCCTGGTTGGACATGCCCTGAAATACCACACAAGGGAGGCGCTCATGAGGCATTCATTCCAGATGCCTGAGCCACCTCAACTGGCTCCTCTCAATGCGGAAGAGCAGCAGGTCTACTCTATTATTATTGTTGTTATTATTATTATTATTATTATTATTATTATTATTATTATTATTATTATTATTATTATTATTATTATCATCATCATCATCATTTATAATTATTACTATTATTGTTATTTGCTTGTTTGTTTACTTGCTTTTTGCAGGCTTCATTCTCATTTTTCACTTTCTTCAAAGATTTGTCCAGAGTCATTTTTTCCTGAACTCTTGCACCACAATAATATCCCTCCCAGATTGAATGCTATTCGAGTGCTGTTTGCTGTTCGGTTTTAGAGGTTACACATGGCACTCATCCTTTAGCAGAATTTGCAGCAGACTGAAGGTTTTCGCTCCTCTCTGGACATGAAATCCACTCTGCATTTAAAAGCAAATGTAGAAATTATGAAGGTAACATATCTTCAAGGAGGGTTAAAAAAATCCCCTTAACAGTCCCAGCAGCTCTAACTCTAGCGTAACAACCTTAGCTCTATTAGTATGCATCAGGAACAACATTGGCCCTGTGCACCAATTTGTGTTTGAACCTGAAAATTGTCTCAGCAGCATGTTTTGACCCCAAACTGCCTGCACACCTTATGCTTGGACTGACAGAAATTATGCAGTGCCAAAATAACATTACATGTGCAATCAAACCCAAATGGTTCTATTCAAATTCACAGCATCGCTACTAATTTGACGGTGTGACACCAATATCCAGCGGGCCATGTTTTCCTGCCTGCCACATTCTCGTCCCTTTTCTTATTTACTCTTAAAATCCGCGGAATCATTGCCTCTTTTCACTCAGCATGAGAGGAAGATTTTAATGAGATTTTTTTTTCCTTTCTTTTCTTAGATTCTGATATGCCATTGAAGACTTATGGATCTGACATTTGCCTGAGAAAAGAGAAAGTTTATCTAGCTTCTTCACATTTACCTCTCCAGACATGAGTATTTGGTAACTGGAGGTTATGGTTTCTTATCACCCACGAAAGGATACGAACATTAATGATATTTTTTGAAAGTTTCATCCAAATGTAAATGGTGTTTTATTATGAGAAGAAATTCCATGCATTGAACTTATACTGGGACAAATGCAGCCATTTACCACGGAATCAATGGTTAGCATCACAAATAACACAATGCATAATAATAAACAATTATTACCTACACTCATAATCACCTCATCCACAGCCTCCTTGCCAATCATGTGGCAGCAACACAATGCGTAAAATCATGCAAATACAGGTCAAGAGCTTCGGTTAATGGAAAATAATTGGCTAAAATTGAGAAAAGTAAAAAGCCATTTCCAATATTTTTTTCACTCTCCACTAAATGATTATGTGTACCAATGTAGTACTTAATAAACTGGAAAATCAGTATGAGAGCCTAAAGTCCACAACATTTATGAATGTGTTTATTAAACCCAAATCATTCAGGAATTTGCATGGTCTGCATGGTACAACCACTAGAAGGTTAACTGGTTAAAAGCAGAGAATATCAGTTTCATTGTGCAACCAATTTGACTCCCAATATAATTTGAATGGATTATGCCAATAACCCAGACGTGTTAGGAATGGGCAGCGACAGTGGCACAATGATTAGCACATCTGCCTCACAGCAAAAGGCTCCTGGATAGCGCTGCAAAAACAAATCGATAAAATCGATAAAAATCAATTAGTAAAAGTGTTGGCGACCAATTTCATTGTTGAATAGTCATGCAATTATTGCATCAGTCGAGGTCACGGAGTATAGAGTTGAACGGACGTGTCATACGTGAGCCTCGCTGTACTTGTAAAACGTGGGTGACTTGTAGACCGAGATCGAGGATCATTTTTTTTTCCATCTTTCTTAACACTACAAAACATGGCCCAGTCATTTTTAAAAGAAAACATGTAGGAATTTGTATCATCATCATCATCATCATCATCCTCCGCTTAGTCCAGGGTCGGGTCGCGGGGGCAGCAACCTAAGCAAAGAGGTCCAGACGTCCCTCTCCCGATCCACTTCCTCCAACTCTCCCGGGGGGGACACCGAGGCGGTCCCAGACAAGCCGAGAGACATAGTCCCTCCAGCTTGTTCTAGGTCGACCCCGGGGTCTCTTCCTGGTTGGACATGCCCGAAACACCACACCAGGGAGGCGTCCGGGGGGGGGGGGGGGGCATTCTGACCAGATGCCCGAGCCACCTCAACTGGCCCCTCTCAATGCGGGGGAGCAGTGGATCTCCTCCGAGCTCTCTACGGATGGTGGAGCTTCTCACCTTATCTCTAAGGAAGAACCCCGCCACCGGGCGAAGGAAGCTCATTTCAGCCGCTTGTATCCGTGTTCTTGTTCTTTCGGTCATTACCCAAAGCTCGTGACCATAAGTGAGAGTTGGAATGTAGATCGACTGGTAAAT
>CM045741.1:11997500-12030000 GCA_024760905.1 Plotosus lineatus | reverse complement strand
AGTACACCTCTGCATAACATTGTATATTTACTGACATTAAAAACAAAACAAAACAAAACAAAACAAAACAAAACAAAACAAAAAAACACTAAGAAATATAGTTCAACTTATAATAAAGAAAAAGTGCATTAACATTGTTTTTTAATCTGTAACAGAAAAGACTTAAAGTGCACAATGTGCCTGAAATATTGTACGGTTTAGAAACAGTGACGCTGGGGAAAAGACAGGGGGCAGAGCTGGAGGTAGCAGAGATGAAAATGTTGAGGTTCTCTTTGGGAGTAACGAGGATGGATAGGATCAGGAATGAGCACATCAGAGGGACAACCCATGTAAGAGGTTTTGGAGACAAAGTCAGAGAGGCTAGATTGAGATGGTTTGGACATGTACAGAGGAGGGATAGTGAGTATATTGGTAGTAGGATGCTGAGGTTGGAACTACCAGGCAGAAGGTCTAGCGGAAGACCAAAGAGGAGATTTATGGTTGTGGTGAAGGAGGACATGAAGGTAGTTGGAGTAAGAGTAGAAGATGCAGAGGATAGGGTGAGAGGGAGGCGGATGGTTTGCTGTGGCGACCCCTGAAGGGAAAAGCCGAAAGGAAAAGAGGAAGAAGAAAAATGTGCCTGAAATAATAAAAAATACACCCCTATATAAACTCATTCAACTTATGTATGTCTTAATATCTTCGTCTCTCTCCACCTTTCTTTTTGTTCCTCTTAGAAAATTTCCTGTGTTGTTACTTGAGGGGTTGTTTACTGTATTTCATATATTTTGTTTGTGTGAAAAACTGCTACACCATCGTGTGACAATGAGAATGCCAACGCCAACTACTGGAGTGGGGGTGCAATTACACTAAATTCTTGTACACCATTTCAGAAAAAGCATGTTCGGCAGGGTCATACGTGCTCCCCCCTGGCATCACAACGTGCCCCATGGGTGGGGGGTGGGGGGAGGGGGAGCGCACCCCTCTATTTGAGAAGCACTGGTGTGTAGTATAAAGAGTATGAGAGATTGGTTTGTGTGTCTTATTGTATTCTGTTTGGACCATGTAGGGGCAGTGGTAAGGTGCTGGATTACCAATCCCAAGTTTGAGGGTTCAAACCCCATCATCAATGATCATTACTGCATTACATTAGTGCAGCTAACTGGGTTATCAAAAGTACGCTATGTCTCTCACTGTCTGTGAGGAGAGGTGCATGTAAAAGAACCATTGCTTCCTTTCGTCAAAAGGTCAAGAGAAGGCTGCATAGCCGTCAGCGTGTGTCTACCCTGCGATGGCATGGCATGCTGTCCAGGGTGCACGCCGCCCTCTGTCTGAGAGACAGAGCCAGCCTCCCCATGACCCAAATTAGGATTAAGTTGTTCAGAAAATGAATGAATTAATGTTTTCACCATGTAGCAGTTTTAAATTCACCAGTAAATGCTAAAAGGTTAAAGACTGCACTGGCAAAAAGCTTACCTCAGTCAAGGTGCATTATTTCTCAATAATATATTAGTCTTGATAATTTAATATAGAAGCCTAATAAATTAGTGAGGTCAGTTAAAAATTACATAGTGCTTATTCATCCACTTAAAGGTTAATTTTACTTAAGGGCTTTGACCGGTCATGTAGGTGAAATAAAAGAGAAAATCCAAAAGAGATTGATAAAAATATCCAATTCTGTAGTTTAACACAGAGCATACTCCGTAACTGCATACTCTGGGTGCGAGGCCCTTTTATCCAATTCAGCAGTGTAGTTTATGCAATAATATAAGTGCAGCATGTCATGGGGTCACTCTAGCAAGTTTAAATTGTTTTAATCAGTGGATAAAATGAAATTATCACAAAGAATCATTGATTGATGTGAGTGAAACAACAGCAAATAAATATGCATAATTTCTCTATATGTAGTTTATTGGGTATTAAAAAATCACGGATCTAATTTCATTCTCCAATTCGACTATAGCTTCTGTACTTACTCCATGATGGTGTATTATGATCCTTAACATGGACAAAGCTTGCAAGACCTCAGCATTAGAAGATGGAGGTGGTGAATCGTCATGATCGTAGTCGTTGTCGTCATCATCATCATCATCATCATCTTCTTACAATTGGGTATCACTGAGGGCTCCTTCTGATATATCGGGCTTATTTCCTCCTCATCTATTGCAACATAGTCCTCATAGTGTACGAACCGGATTCCCCCAAAAAATGGCACACTATACAAATTGTGAATAAAACTGAATGCAATGATGTGGAAGTGCCAAATTTCAATATATTATTCTGAGTAGAACATAGATGGCAGCTCAAAAAATTTAAACTGACAAAATGTATCATTTAAAGGGGGGAATATGTTGATTTTAAATTTCATTGTGTCAACAAGTCTCAAAAAAGTTGGGACAGGTAACAGTAAGAAGCTGGAAAAGTCAATTGCATGCATAATGAACAGCTGAATGACCGATTACGACTAATGAGGTCTATTGGCAACATGACTGAGTACAAAAAGAGCTTCTCAGAGTGGCAGTGTCTCTCAGAAGTGAAGATGTGTAGAGGATCACCAATTCCCCCAATGTTGTGCAGAAAGATAGTGGCGCAATATCAGAACGGTGTTTCCCAACGAAAAATCGCAATGAGTTTGAAGTTATCATCATCTACAGTGCATGACCTCTTCCAAAGGTTCAGAGAATCTGGAACAATCTCTGTGCGTAAGGGTCAAGGCCGAAAAAACATACTGGATGCCTTTGATCTTCAGGCCCTTAAACGGCACTGCGCCACAAAGAGGAATGCTACTGTAAGGGAAATCACAGAATGAGCTCAGCAATACTTCAGAAACCATTGTTGCTGAATACAATCCACCGTGCCATCTTCCAGCTAAAACTCTACAGTGCAAAGAAGAAGCCATTTGTAAGCAGGACCCAGGTGTCTTTTCTGGGACAGGGGTCATTTGAAATAGAGTGTGGCAGAGTGGACAACTGTTCTCTGGTCAGACTAATCACGATTCAAATTTCTTTATGGAAAACTGGACTAAATAGGACAAGGACAACCTAAGTTGTTATCAGCACTCAGTTCAGAAGCCTGCATCTGTGATGGTATGGGGTTGCATGAGTGCGTGCGGCATGGTCAGCTTGCACATCCAGAAAGGCACCGTCAATGCAGAAAGGTATCTTCAGGTTCTAGAACAACATATGCTCCCATCCAGATGTCATCTCTTTCAGAGAGGACCTTGCAATTTTCAACATGATAATGCCAGACCACATGCAGCATTAATTACAACATCATGGATGCGTAGGAAAAGGATCCGAGTATTGAAATGGCCAGCCTGCAGTCCAGATCTTTCACCTATAGAGAACATTTGGCGCATCATAAAGAGGAAGGTGCAACAAAGAAGGTCCAAGACAGTTGAACAGTTTGAGGTGTGTATTAAACAAGAATGGGACAGCGTTCCTATTTCTAAACTTGAGAAACTGTCTCCTCGGTTCCTAGACGTTTGCAGACTGTTATAAGAAGAAGAGGGGATGCCTCACAGTGGAGAAAATGTCTTTATCCATTTTTTTAAAATTTGTTGATACCATGAAGTTTAAAATCAACATATTTTCCCCTTAAATGATACATTTTCTCAGTTTAAACTTTTGAGCTTTCATCTATGATCTATTTGAAATGTCTGTCTTCCTTTTGGCTTTTTCCCTTTTACTCGGGAGTCGCCACAGCGAATCATCTGATTCACACGTTTGATTTGGTTTTAACGTCAGATGCCCTTCCTGTCACAACCCTTTTAGCAAGGGACAGAAACATGCCGACGACTTTGCAGCTACTCTTTATGAAAGTCAGCAATGGTTCTTTTACATGCCTCTCACCATAGACAGTGAGAGAAATGCCCCGCCTTCGATAACCCAGTTAGTCGCACTGGGGGACAGTGACAACCTTGTGGAGCGTGGGACTCAAACCCCCAACATTTGGATCAGCGATCCAGTGCCCTATACCACTAGACCACCACTGCCCCTACTATGATCTATTCGAAATAAAATATTGAAATTTGGCACTTCCACATCACTGCATTTGGTTTTTATTCACAATGTGTATAGTGTCCCAACTTTTTTGGAATCTGGTTTGTACAATGTTCATGCCAACAGAAACATCTTCTGCTGAAAACCCATTGTAGTCAATTTCCATTTCGTGCTAATCCAGGCATGAAGCCATTTGATATTGTTTCTCGTTTAATTGACTGCAGCCATTTACCAGGAGATGTATAGTATCTAGTAGAGAAACAGCCTTGTTTATCTTGTTTGCACTTTTTATTGTGCCTGAATCAATAGTACTCACAATTCTCTGCAATAAAGCAGAGTGGTAAAAGTGAATAAGATTCCGTATTGTCCCTTGATCCAGAGAATGCATACGAGAAGTTCTAATCGGGCAATCACAATCTCAATGTGATTGGGCAGTACAGTTGTCCAAAATTAGACAGACTTTCTTTTATCTTATCCTCATTTCATTGTCAAACTCCCTCAGCCAATACTTGAATAGGGCTGACATCATCCTAGCGTATATGTTAGCCAAGGATTTCACCGGCATATTCCACAGTCGCCGAAAACATCGGGGTGATACTGATTTGCTGATCACAAACAATTTGCGCTTGTCAGTACTGGTGTAATTGCAGCATACAAGAACTGTTATTTTCTGTTGATTTTTTTTCCTAAAGGTTTATCATGCTTAAAGACCATTCCACGAGTTGGAAAAGCTTCATAGAAAACTTCGGTTTATCACAGTTGTAGACATCATCATCATCATAACGTTCAAATACATTCATTTTCTGAACCACTTAATCCGAATTAGGGTTGCAGGGAGGCTGGCACCCATCTCATCCAATTCCGGGCGAGGACGGGGCACACACGGGGGACAGCTCGCCAGGCAATCGCAGGAGCAACACTCACACAATCACTCATACACACATTCATACCTTGTGGTGATTTGGAACAGCCAGTTCACCTATCGTGCATGTTTTTGGATTGTGGGAGGAACCCCCCACAAGCACGGGGACACCATGCAAACCCCAGACAGAAACACCTGAGCTGGGAATCAAACCTAGCTGTGAGGCGGATCTGTTGACCACTACACGACTGTGCCACCCACATTAAAATACATCATTCCACAAATGTTTCACCCAATGTTCTGCGGCAAAATTGATCGTGGCTTTGCTTCTTATGGTGAGACATTAATTTTTGAACATACACCACCTCTGCATCCATTTGGAGTAACTTGGTTTGAGGTCCAGTTGCAGTTCATTGCTGAAACATTCTGCCTTGCTGAACAAGATGGGTCCACTTATCAGCAGGTTCATTGACCTTGCTTGGATGTAACATCTCATAATAATAGTTGCTGTTCCCTTCAGGGGTCGCCACAGCAAATGATCTGCCTCCATCTCACCCTATCTTCTGCATCTTCTTCTCTTACTCCAACGACCGTCATGTCCTCCTTCACCACATCCATAAATCTTCTCCTTGGTCTTCCTCTGGGCCTTCTGCCTGGTAGTCCCAACCTCAGCATCCTACTACCAATATCCTCACTACCCTTCCTCTGTACATGTCCAAACCATCTCAATCTAGCCTCTCTGACTTTGTCTCCAAAACATCTAACATGGGTTAGTCTGATGTACTCATTCCTGATCCTATCCATCCTCGTTACTCCCAAAGAGAACCTCAACATTTTTATCTCTGTTACCTCCAGCTCTGCCTCCTGTCTTTTCCTCAGTGCCACTGTTTCTGGCCTGAACACCATCTTGTACACATTTCCTTTCATTCTTGCCGATACACTCCTATCACACATCGCACCGGACACTGTTCTCCAAGCATTCCAACCTGCCTGCACATGCTTCTTCACCTCTTTTCCACACTCTCCATTGCTCTGGATTGTTGAGTCTAAGTACTTAAAATCCACCACCTTCTTTATCTCTGCCCCCTGTAACCTCACCGTTCCTCTTGGGTCCTTGTCATTCACACACATGTATTCTGTTTTACTGCAACTAACCTTCATTCCTCTCCTTTCCAGGGCATACCTCCACCTCTCTAGATTTTCCTGCACTTGTTCTCTGCTCTCACTACAGATAACAATGTCATCTGCAAACATCATAGTCCATGGGGAATCTTGTCTCGCCTCGTTTGTCAGCCTGTCCATCACCATAGCAAACAAGAAGGGGCTCAGTGCTGATCCTTGATGCAGTCCTACCTTCACCTTGAACTCTTCTGTCACACGGACAGCACACCTCACGACTTTTACATCTCTCATACATGTCCTGCACCACTCTAACATACTTCTTTGCTACTCCAGACTTCCTCATGCAATACCACAGCTCCTCTCTCAGCACCCTGTCATATGGTTTATCCAGATCCAGAAAGGTACAATGCAGCTCCCTTTGGCCTTCTCTGTATTTCTCTATTAGCATCCTCAAAGCAAACACTGCATCTGTGGTGCTCTTTCTTGGCATGAAACCAAACCATGTATGTGTATGTGTGTATGTATGTATATATATGTTTCGTAACCTGATTTTTTCGTAAGTTGAGCCGCATTTTACATGTAAAACATACCTTTTAAGGCCTCTTTCTGCTTCAATATCGTACCGATGGTAGACAGGTTTTGGCCATATTCCTTTGCAATATCACTCAACCACATGCCACGAGCCCGCTTCTTTTTTCACTCGCCTCGGGAATCACTTTCACCAGGAATCACACATGTGCGCATGCGTGTGTGTGTGTGTGTGTGTGTGTGTGTGTGTGTGTGTGTGTGTGTGTGTGTGTGTGTGTGTGTGTGTGTGTGTGTGTGTGTGTGTGTGTGTGTGATGACCATGTCTTCTGAGCAGAGTTATAATTTTACAAATGTTTATGTAAAGTTAAAAGCCTGAGTCAAAAAATAAAGTTGCAATGAGCACACTCGAAAAACTCAGAGCTCTGTCCTTTGCATGAGTTAGAATTTTGTGACAAAAAATGGATCGAAGGCACACGAAAAGCATCATGGATATTATGGAGATGCAGCTCCATAATAGCCAATGAAAGGGAGCTGTCATGGGCATTATGGAGATGCAGCTCCTTTCTAGCCAATGGGAGGCCAGTGGGACTGGATGTTGGGAGAGAGCCAATGGGAGAGCAAGTTGCGCATTGTTTGAATTTTTGAGATGGTACGTTTCATAACCTGAATTTTTCATTTGTTGGGTCTTTTGTAAGGTGAGGTACCACTGTGTATATATATATATATATATATATATATATATATATATATATATATATATATATATATATATATATATATATATATATATATATATATATATATATATATATATATATGTGTGTGTGTGTGGATGTGTGTGTGTATATTATATATATATATATATATATATATATATATATATATATATATATATATATATATATATATATATATATATATATATATATATATATATATATATATATATATATATATATCACATGACTCATAAATGAGTCAAGCCAATCAGAATGCACAAATAGTAATTATTTAAACTGTACAATGCTTCTTTTCGTCATATGAAGCGATGAATGAAACAGATAAGTCAATCAGTATTCAGGATTTTTGGTCATAGTAAAATATCATGTTCCTACCATTGTTTGACTTATGACATCACTTGGAATTCACCCTTCTGTGCATGCGTTTTCAACATTTTTTGGTGATACAGGGAAATGCTAAGCAAAGCGTATTATGTGATTACCCGAGAACATATATAAACATATATAGTTATATCAGTTCATTTTCTGTACCCGCTTAATCCTAATTTGGGTCTCGGGGAGGCTGGTGCCCATCCCAGCCAACTTCGGGCGGGGGCAGAGTACACCCTGGACAGCTCACCAGGCCATCGCAGGGCATATATATATATATATATATATATATATATATATATATATATATATATATATATATATATATATATATATATATAATATTATTATTATATGAATTCTATTAAGTGGTGGTAATCACCAGTCATTGTGTTGAGATGCACAACGACATTTGGTGTTTTTTCTATTTTCTTTTTTAAAACATTGAGGTCAGGATTTAAGAAACAGGAAGTAACTAGCCTGTAGAAGAAGAGAGGAATTTCAAGTATATATAAATCTGAAATGTCTCTATTTGCACTGCAGTCTGCCTCCTGGAGACATACTCAAGAGGAAAAAAGAATACCCAAATGATTTTCTGGCTTTTTTCTGATGCTGAGGTGCCTATTTAACTGTCATTGGCACATAAGTCAATTTAATAGTGGTCTTGGAGGAAGAATTAGGGGCTGCAAGGTTCAAAACTGGAGTCGAATTATTTTAAGATTATTGACCATGTGGGAAGGGACGGTACACATTCTCATCCGTGAAAATGTACTTTCATTTTCATTCCTGATGATTCAATGAATGTCCTTCAAGACTTAGGCTGAGCGTATGAGTAATAATTGGTTTCTTGCTCTTCAGAACAGTTGATTGATAACTTTAATAATCATTTCACATAAAGTAATGTGCAGGTTTTTGTCCATGGTCAAAAATTTTGAAATTCTGTCTCTCATCACCAAAATGGCTTTAAGATGAGGCAGAAATAACGAGACTAAAGTAAAGACTTTTAAATGTAATTTAAGTGCCATGAAAAATAAAATTAAATAAAAAAATGTAAAAAATAATAATTGCATGAACCAGAAATTATAGCCATTTTTACACACTGTTCCCAGAGGCTTCAACATAACTGCACAACCTAACAAAGTTATGAATATAATTAAAATAAATTAATCTTGTTAATACTTGCATATGTTTAGTAGAGAGTACCTGTGAAAGTTCTGTAACCCACAGGCATCACCATATGCTAAGTTTCCACCCTTGAGATGCTTTGCCACCTGGGATGGTATGGCAAGCTGTTTGGGGTGTATTCTGCCTTTGCCCAGTTTTGGGTGAGTTAAGCTCCAGCCTTTTTGCAATCCTAGAAGGATTACGTGGTTCAGAAAATTAGCGAATAAGGGAAATGTTTTGTCAGGTCTTTAGCGAGCTTAGCTGTGTATTCCTTATGGTAAGGTGTTGGATTACTGATCTCAAGGTTGGGGGTTCATATTCCACTGCTTGCGAGTTTCATTACAGCCAACCAGTGTAGCTAACTGGGTTATCATAGGCCAGCCATATCGTTCACTGTCTGTGGAGAGAGACATGTAAAAGAACCATTACAAACCTTCGTCCAGGGTGTACTCTCCCTTTGTCCAGAGTCAATTGAGATAGGCGCCAGCCTCCACGCGACCCTAAAAAGAATTAAGAGGTGAAGAAAGTAAATTAATTAAATGACTATTATTACCAACAAAAGATACACTTCGTCTTGTGGTTTTCAACTGTTTATTCAATTAAGCATTATAAGCGATTGTGTGTACTGTATATGTTCTAACCGATATGCAATTAAGTCAGTGCTCCTCAAATAGTGGGCCACGCCACCCTTGGGGGACATGGTATGATGTCGGGGGGTATGATGCTGGGGGGAGAGTGAGTATGACCCTGGGGAACATGCTTTTCTGTAATAGTGTACGAGAATTAAGTGTAATTGCACCTCCACTCCAGTAGTTGGCAGTGGCACTCATCATTGTCGTGATTTGGTGTAGCGTTTTTTCGCACGAGCAAACGATATGAAGTGCAGTAAACAACCCCTCAAGTAACAACACAGAAAAATTTCTAACAGGAACGAAGAGAACGATAGAGAGGGACGGAGATATTAAGACATAAAGAAGTTGAATGCGTTTAAATAAGGATGTATTTTATTATTATTTTTTTAATTTCAGGCACATTGGTGCACTTTAAAGCTTTTCTACTGCAAATTAAAAAAAAAAAAACATTGTTCATGAAGATTTTCTTGATTGGAAGTTGAACAATATTTCTTTCTTTTTTGTTTTTAATGTTAATAAAGATACAATGTTATGCAGAGGTGTACTAATAACAATTTTATTGACAAATAATACTATTTATAGACTATTTATAGATTTTTTTATTTTTCTTCTGTGGGGGGGAGGGGGGCAAGAAAATAATTGAGAAGCACTGAGTTAATTGATTATGGTCTGTCTGGGCTTTTGGGTTCATAGACCTGGACGTGCTAAAACTGTCTTCATTGACATGCACCAAGTGCATCATTCATGCCAGGATGAAAATTTCCAGGTTATGTCTAGAAATATTGTAATGGACTGTCCTTGACTTTAATTACAGGCTATGATCACAAGGGCATTGTTGCAATATTCCTTTTATACGGTATTGGATTCATTTTTCATTGAAATCTTGAATTGATGAGGGGAAAATTGAACCACCCTATAAAGACATCTTCAGCACACCCCAAAGGCTTACAGTAGAATTAAGTTCAGAACTCTGGGCTGCCAAAACATGTGAGAAACTGTTTCTTATCTTCCGTAAGACACTCGTCTACTATTTGAGCTTCAATTTTATATACGTACCATCAGGGAAGAAAGAGTTCTAGTCAAAAACACATGTCTATTTCTCTTTCCAAGAACCTTTTTGAGAAGGAACTACTGTCGGTGGTTCTTCCCCATGTTCTCGATTTATTTATGGTCATATGTTAATGAACGATGACACCAAGTTCAGTGATCCCTCATTACTTCGTGCTTCAGTTTCTGCGGCTTCAGTGCATCGTGGGTTTTTCAAAAATTTTCTTTGAAAAATAAAGAAAATAAGGAAATTAAGGAAAAATGGGGGGAAAATTAAGGAAAATGCCACAAACCAAGGGCAATTATTTAAAAGTCAAAAAACAAAACAAAACAAAACAAGAAAAACTACTTACATTTTTATGTGAGGTGCAGATCTGAGTGTGTGCACGTGCATCTGTGTGTGCACGTGCGGTGGCTGTATGTGTGTGTATTTATATTTTATTTACATCATATGGATTATTTTATAGTGTTTAATTGTGATTATAAGCATTTATAGCATTGCGTATGTATTTACTGATATTATATACACATATACATGTAGCCTACAGATACGACAGCCAAGGGGGTTGATGCTACGTCGCGGAAATCGGCGGTCGTGTGGGGGAGTCTCGGTCCCCATTAACCGCAGAAAGTGAGGGATCCCTGTACTGTCATAGGTATGAATGATATGAATCGTCTATAGATATGTTATTTAATAAATAATTACAGTAGCACCGATAGAGGGCAAGACACTTCTGCCATGTTGCATAGAGAATGCAGCAAACAGGTTTGTGCTGGTACTGTCTTTGTAAACTCATGTGCTCGTCTATTGATACATCATATAGTAGAAGGACATGACCAACTTTGTTCAAAAAAAAAAACAAACAAACAAAAAAAACCCCAAAAACAATCATTCTAACGATCTAGAAAATGGCCCAGGTTTTGCCTTTAAAGGTCATTCAAGGTCAAAGGTAAAAATCTCATTCAAAAGGCCCATGTATGATTTCCTATTAGTCTTCCATAGTACCGATATGTCTACCAGCCCATCTTTACAAGTTATGAGGCCTCCAAACTCTGTGACCTTGATTTTCACCTGTCAAGTTCAGTCAAGGTCCAAGGCAACTGTCGAATTTAAAAGAAAGTATATGATTTCTTATTATTGATCTTTAGTCATGGTATGAATTTCAACAATTGTTTGACCCTTATAAGATTTCTATCATCAAAATTTTCTTATGTTGTTTTGACCTTTACCTTTGACCTTCGAATTCCAGAATCAGATCAAATCAGGGACTAAGGTAGGGTGGTGTTCTTATCAAATTTGGTTAAAATCCATGTATGGTGTTGTCAGGATTTCACAGACAAACTCACGAGTAAACAATTTTCCGCCAAAACCTTCGTTTCATGGTTAAGGTAACAAAATAAAAAGATAAAAATAATAATTCTATGAATTCTATTAAATGGTGGTCATCAGCAATCATTGCATTAAGATGCACAACAACTTTTGTCTTTTTTTCTTTTTTTTTTTTTTTTTCCTTTATATTTTTGAAACAGACTAATGCAGGATTTCGGGGCAGTGGTGGTCTAGTGGTATAGGGCGCTGGATCGCTGATCCAAAGGTTGGCGGTTCGAGTCCCACTCTCCGCAAGATTGTCACTGTCCCCCCAGTGCAGCTAACTGGGTTATCAAAGGCGGGCCATGTCTCTCACTGTCTACGGTGAGAGGCATGTAAAAGAACCATTGCTGACTTTCGTAAAGAGTAGCTGCAAAGCCGTCAGCGTGTTTCTGTCCCTTGCTAAAAGGGTTGTGACAGGAAGGGCATCCGACGTAAAAACCTCTGCCAAATTAAACGTGCGAATCAAAATGATTCGCTATGGCGACTCCCGGGTAAAAGGGAAAAAGCCGAAAGGAAGACAGACAGACTAATGCAGGATTTCAGAAACAGGAAGTAAACTAGAATGTTAAGGAAGAGAGTAATTCTAAGTATATATAAATCTATTCATTCATTTACTGAATGGCTTAATCTTGATTAGGGTCACAGGGAGGCTGGTGCCCATCTCAGCCAATTCTGGGTGAGGATGGGGTACACCCTGTACAGCTCACCAGGTCATTGCAAGGTCGACACTCAGACAACCATTCATACACACACTCACACCTAGAGGAGATTCGGAACAGCCAGTTAACCTATTATGCATATTTTTGGACTGTGGGAGGACACCAGACTACCCAGAGTAGCCCACACAAGCACGAGGATAACATGCAAACTCCACACAGAGATGCCCGAGCTGGGAATCTAACTCAGGACATTGTTGCTGTCAGGTGAATGTGTTAACCACTACGCCACCGTGCCACCCATTGACCGACTGGTGGGTCGCAGCATCGGGGCAGTCCCAGGTGAAGGAAGGGGGGGGGGTGCACTTTTGTTCAGGCACGCGGAGCATATATAAATCTGAAATGTCTCAATTTGCACTGCAGTCTGTCTCCTGGAGACATACTCAGAGAGGAAAAAAAGAATACCCAAATGATTTTCTGGCTTTTTTCTGATGCTGAGGTGCCTATTTAACTGTCATTGGCACACAAGTCAATTTAATAGGGGCTTGGAGGAAGAATTAGGGGCTGCAAGGCTCAAAACATGAGTAGAATTATTTTAGGATTATTGACCATGTGGGAAGGGACGGTACACATTCTCATCCCTGGAAATGTACTTTCATTTTCATTCCTGATGATTCAATGAATGTCCTTCAAGACTGAGGCTGAGCGTATGAGTAGTAATTGGTTTCTAGCTTTTCAGAACAGTTGATTGATAACTTTAATAATCATTTCACATAAAGTAGGTGCAGGTTTTTGTGCGGTGTCAAAAGTTTTGAAATTCTGTCTCTCATCACCAAAATGGCTTTAAGATGAGGAAGACATAATGAGTCTAAAGTAAAGACTTTTAAATGTAATTTGAAAAAAAGATTAAAAAATAAGTAATAATTGCATGAACCAGAAATTATAGTAATTTTTACACATTGTTCCCAGAGGCTTCAAAATAACTGCACAAACTAATAAAGTTATAAGTACTGTATATATGCATTCATTTTATGAACCACTTAATAATTAATAGGGTCTTTGGGAGGCCGGCCTCATCTTAGCGGACTCTAGGGTACATCCAGTGCTGTAGTGGTCAAAAAATAAGTGAGTACACGATGACAGCGAAACGACCGAGGCGTGCAGCAGCACCTCAGCCCACGAAGTGAAGCGCGGGGAGGGTGTGGCTTTGGCTTTGAAACTATTTATCACTTCATCTCCGCTTTTTATTTACACAGTCATGTAAATTTATGTTGATCAACTATGAAGTAGACCAAATTAAGTCAGTACATGCAACTCAGCCACTAAAACAAGTGGGTACACGGCGTGTACCGGCGTGTACCGGCGTGTACCCACCACTACAGCACTGGGTACATCCTGGACATCTTCCCAGGCTGTTGCAAAGCCAACACTCACGCAACCATTCATACTTATACCAGGGGGTGATTTGGAACAGCCAGTTAACCTACTGTGCATGTTTTTGGACTGTGGGAGGAAACCAGAGCACCCGGAGAAAACCAACACAAGCACGGGAAAGCATACAATCTCAACACAGAAACATCCGAGCAGAATCGTAACCCAGGACCTTCTTGCTGTGAGGCAGACGTGCTAACCACTACGCCACTGTGCCACCCATAATTAAAATAAATTAATTTCGTTCATACTTGCATTTGTTTAGTACAGTGCTTCTTGAATGCAGCCATGAGGCGGGGGGGGCACTAACCAGTGTCTCTCCCCCTTATGCCGGTCCCAAGCCCAGATAAATGCAGAGGGTTGCGACAGGAAGGGCATCCGGCGTAAAACTTCTGCCAAAAAAAAAAATGCAAATGATCAATACAGAATTCATACCGGATCGGTCGAGGCCCGGGTTAACAACGACTGCCATCAGTGCTGTCAACAAACAGGGTGTTGATGGAAATTGGACTACTGTTGGTCGAAGACGTCGAAGAAGGAGAGGCGGGAGGCGTGTCCGTAGGCAGAGAGAGAGAAGAGGAAATGCGTGAGCCTCGGACTGAGAGTAGGGACTTTGAATGTTGGAACTATGCAAGGAAAAGATAGGGAGCTGGCTGACATGATGCAGAGGAGGAAGGTGGACATACTGTGTGTTCAGGAGACAAGGTGGAAAGGTAGAAAGGCTAAAAGCTTAGGAGCAGGGTTTAAACTGTTTTATAATGGTGTGGATGGGAAGAGAAATGGAGTAGGAGTCATCTTGAAGGAGGGGTTTGTCAGGAATGTTCTAGAAGTGAAAAGAGTGTCAGACAGAGTGATGAGTCTCAAGTTAGAAATTGAAGGCGTGATGGTCAATGTTGTTAGTGCTTATGCCCCACAGGCAGGATGTAAGCTAGAAGAGAAGGAGAGATTCTGGAGTGAGTTAGATGAAGTGATGCAGAGTACCCCCAGAGGTGAAAGAGTGGTCATTGGAGCAGACTTCAATGGACATGTTGGTGCAGGCAACAGAGGGGACGAGGAAGTGATGGGCAGGTTTGGTATCCAGGACAGGAACACATAAGGACAGATGTTGATCGATTTTGCAAAAAGGATGGAAATGGCTGTGGTGAATACTTTCTTCAAGAAGAAACAGAAGCATAGGGTGACTTATGAAAGCGGAGGTAAGAGCACACAGGTAGACTACATTATGTGTAGGCGATGTAATTTGAAGGAAGTCAGTGACTGCAAAGTAGTAGTGGGTGAGAGTGTTGCCAAACAGCATAGGATGGTGGTGTGCAGGATGACACTGATGGTGAGAAAGGTGAAAAAGGCAAAGGCAGAGCAGAAGACAAAGTGGTGGAAGCTGAAAAAGGAAGAGTGTCGTGTTGTCTTCAAGGAGGAGTTGAAACAGGCTTTGGGTAGTCAGGAAGTGCTTCCAGAGGACTGGACAACCACAGCCAATGTGATCAGGGAGACCGGTAGGAGAGTACTTGGTGTGTCCTCTGGAAGGAAAGTAGATAAGGAAACTTGGTGGTGGAATGAGGAAGTGCAGGAGTGTGTACAAAAGAAGAGGTTAGCCAAGAAGAAGTGGGACATTGAGAGGACCGAAGAGAGTAAACAGGAGTACAGGGAGACACAGCGTAAGGCGAAGGTAGCAGTGTCAAAGGCCAAACAGAGGGCGTATGATGACTTGTATGATAGGTTGAACAGTAAGGAGGGAGAAAATGAGGAGAAGTGTGCTTGTGCCCATTTTTAAGAACAAGGGCGATGTACAGAGTTGTGGCAACTACAGAGGGATAAAGTTGATGAGCCATACAATGAAGCTATGGGAAAGAATAGTGGAAGCAAGACTAAGGGCAGAGGTCAGCATTTGTGAGCAACAGTTTGGTTTCATGCCAAGAAAGAGCACCACAGATGCAGTGTTTGCTTTGAGGATGTTAATAGAGAAGTACAGAGAAGGTCAGAAGGAGCTGCATTGTGCCTTTGTGGATCTGGAGAAAGCATATGACAGGGTGCTGAGAGAAGAACTGTGGTATTGTATGAGGAAGTCTGGAGTGACAGAGAAGTATGTTAGAGTGGTGCAGGACATGTATGATAGATGTAAGACAGTGGTGAGGTGTGCTGTCGGTGTGACAGAAGAGTTCAAGGTGGAGGTGGGACTGTATCAAGGGTCAGCTCTCAGCTCCTTCTTGTTTGCTATGGTGATGGACAGGCTAACAGATGAGGTTAGACAAGAATCTCCATGGACTATGATGTTTGCAGATGACATAGTGATCTGTAGTGAGAGCAGAGACCAAGTGGAGGAAAATCTAGAGAGGTGGAGGTATGCCCTGGAAAGGAGGGGATTGAAGGTTAGTCTTAGTAAGACAGAATACATGTGTGTGAACGACAAGGACCCAAGAGGAACTTTGAGGTTACAGGGGCAGAGATAAAGAAGGTGGAGGATTTTAAGTACTTAGGCTCAACAATCCAGAGCAATGGAGAGTGTGGAAAAGAGGTGAAGAAGCGCGGGCAGGCAGGTTGGAATGGATGGAGAAAAATGTCCGTGTGATGTGTGATAGAAGAGTATCGGCAAGAATGAAGGGAAAAGTGTACAAGACGGTGATGAGGCCAGCAATGTTGTATGGTTTAGAGACAGTGGCCCTGGGGAAAAGACAGGAGTCAGAGTTGGAGGTAGCAGAGATGAAAATGTTGAGGTTCTCTTTGGGAGTAACGAGGATGGATAGGATCAGAAATGAGTACATCAGAGGGACAGCACATGTTAGATGTTTTGGAGACAAAGTCAGAGAGGCTAGATTGAGATGGTTTGGACATGTACAGAGGAGGGATAGTGAGTATATTGGTAGTAGGATGCTGAGGTTGGAACTACCAGGCAAAAGGCCCAGAGGAAGACCAAAGAGAAGATTTATGGATGCGGTGAAGGCGGACATGAAGGTCGTTGGAGTAAGAGTAGAAGATGCAGAGGATAGGGTGAGATGGAGGCAGATGATTCGCTGTGGCGACCCCTGAAGGGAACAGCCGAAAGGAAAAGAAGTGCTTCTCAATTATTTTTGTGGCACCCCCTCTAGGAAGGAAAAAAAAAAACATTTCACGCCCCCCACCAACCTAAAAATCATATTATTTGTCTATAAAATTGTTATTAACGGGCAGTGGTGGTCTAGTGGTATAAGGCGCCGGATCGCTGATCCAAAGGATGGGGGTTCGAGTCCCACTCTGCACAAGGTTGTCACTGTCCCCCCCCCCCCCCACCCCCAGTGGAGCTAACTGGGTTATCAAAGGCCGGCCATGTCTCTCACTGTCTATGGTGTGAGGCTGTAAAAGAACTATTGCTGACTTTCGTAAAGAGTAGCTGCAAAGCCGTCAGTGTGTTTCCGCCCTGCGATGGCCTGGCTGGGATGGGCGCCAGCCTCCCCGCGACCCCAAGTTAGGATTAAGCGGTTACAAAAAATGATGATGATGAAAATTGTTATTAGTACACCTCTGTCTCACATTGTATCTTTCTTAACTTTAAAAACAAAAAAAGAGAAAGAAATGTAGTTCAACTTACAATCAAGAAAAACTTCATTAACATTGTTTTTAATCTCTAACAAAAAATATTTAAAGTGCACCAATGCGCCTGAAATAAAAAAAACAAAAAAAACAAACAAAAAAAAAAAACATTGTCATTCAACTTATTTATGTCTTAATATCTCCGTTCCTGTTAGAAAATTTTCCATGTTGTTTCTTGAGGGATTGTTTACTGCACTTCACATCGTTTGCGCATGTGAAAAACCGCTACACTATAGTGCGACAATGAGAGCGCCACTGCCAACTACTGGACTGGAGGTGCAATTACTCTTAATTCTGGTACACTATTCCAGAAAAGCATGTTTTCCAGGGTCATACGTGTGCAACACCCCCCCTCCTCCTCCTCCTCCTCCATCCCCGGCATCATACCACACCCCATTATCTGAGAAGCATTTGCCATCTGGGATGGTTTCGTGAGCCGTTTGGGGTATATTCTGACCTAGTGTCGGCTGAGTTAGGCTCCAGGGAGATGTTTTACCAGGTCTTTAGCAAGCTCAGCAGTGTATTCCTTATTTTTCAGAATATATTACATTGTTTATGCTACTCCTAAAGTTTCTGCTATCCCTATTTTCAAAGTGTATTTATTGTAAGGCTTAAAATGAAACATTCTTTTCTTGCAGTTGGAATGCTTATTGAGAGTTGTTGTTATTATTATTATTATTATTATTATTATTATTATTATTATTATTATTATTATTATTATTACCTCCTCCTCACTCACTCACATTCACTTGTCCACTTACTTAACCACTTAATCCAACCAGTGTCATGGAGAGGCTGGACACAGGGTAAACACCCTGAACACCTTTCCAGGCCATTGCAGGATAACATACACCATTCACAGTCACACCAGATCTTGTATCAGTCAATTAGCCTAATGTACATGTCCTTGAAATGTGGGAGAAAACCAGAGTGCCTGTAGCAATCATACGCAAGCATTGGAAGAACATGCAAACTCCACATAGAAACACCAAAGCCCGGGCCTCAAACCAAGGACCTTCTTACTGTGAGTTGGACATCTTAACCACCACACCACGGTGCCCCCTCATAAATAATACAAAATGCAAATTCAACAACTGGAATCAATTACAGACATGGTGCCCACTCTGGGAAAGGGCAGAGTACAACCCAGATAGCTCGACAGGCCATCGCAGGGCAGAAACATGCTGACGGGCTATGCTTTTTTTTATTTATTTATTTATTTTTTATTTTATTTTTTTTTATGTAACCATTTAATTTTAACCAATGAACACAAAATTTTCTTTTCTACTCTATAATAACTACTATCAGTGGTGGGCCATGCATTTGATACCTGGGCCTTCAGTGGACTCAGGGACTCAACGAACTTAATCCACCTCTTAATGCCAACACTATAACATTGCAATTACACAAACCATCAGTAATATACAAAAAACATAATACCGGTATAACAAGGTCTGGAATGGGTGGGGGGTGGGTGCGGGGTCGCGTATTTCTGCAAGTAACTCTGAGCTTTAAATAACTTTCACCAGCGCTTACCGGTGTAAATTGGTTCTGAGCCAAAAGTAAAAATATGTAAACCGTACCCTCACTTCCTCAACCGCTCCTTACAAAGTCTACATTTTCGGAAAATTCTGCCTTGAAAAAGGATTTTAAAGATTGACCAGAACTGCTGATTCTGAAGGCCCTGAGCTGATCAGATTGACATGGCAGCACAGACAAGCTGAAATCTGATTGGACAAAAAATGGTTAATATCTGTGTCCACTTGGAAGCAGTGCAGCCAGGAGACAAACTGTGAGTTAATGGGACAAATACGAGAATTTAAGTTGTAAATGTAGGTCAAACCTCAACCAAGCTAAATTCAAACAAACAAACAAACAAACAAGCAAACACAAATAAATAAATAAAAACATGTGCAAGCAAAAAACAAACAACAACAAAAAAAAAAACAGAACCAAATTCTGAACCTAATTAATTCCACAATTGAAAGCCACATGACCACCACCAAAATAAAATCCAAAACATATAATGTTTCGAAGAAGCAATCAGACAGAAAGACAAACAAACAAACCCAGACCACCACCATAATCTGGTTTATCTAAATTGTGTGTAGGTGTGAATATGAATGGTGACGGTTGTTGGCGTTCATGTTAAACCTGTAATGGATTTGCGATCTGTTGATGATGCACCTCACCCCCCCACCCCATGTCGGTTGAGATTGGCTCCAGAATTCCTTGTGACCTTGATCGATAAGTGTCAGAGATAAATGAATGGATGGATGGATGGGTGGTTGTAGACCTGGCTGGCTGGTGTGTATTAACTGAAAATGTGAGAAGAATGCTAAAAGAAAATCTAACATCACTGATATCTATTTATATTCCTCTTTTATATTATTTGGCACTGGCTGATTTATGATATTGCATTTTGATGGCACTATGACTGCACATTTTAACTGTGCTACGCTACAGAAATTTATTTTATTCTTTTTTTTAAGATTATGCAGATTATTCCGCAGCAATTAAAGCCCCTTGTGTTTGGAATAGAGAGTTTGTTTGTTTGTGTTATGTGTCACACATGAGCTGCCGTATGACACTGTGAAGTCCTGCTACACAATATAGAAGCACATCTATTTCCTCATTATCCGTAAATTGGTTTCAGATCTTATTGTTTCCAAACAGACAGCCGAAAGGTGGCACTGCGAGCTTATCCGACCATCTGGTTGCACCCGGGGCCGCTTAACTGTAATGAATTGCACTCTCTGCATACTAAACACTGCTCTGCTTTGAGGAAATAGCAGCAAGCTGTCCACTAGCAGCAGCAGGGTCCACTGAGTAAACACTCAATGGAGCTGCTGTTTGTGTGGCGCACTCCCCACCCCTGAGAACTCAACATGAGCAAATGTCCAGGTGGAGACCTTGTACACTGTTCCACTCTGTCTCATGAAAAGGTTAAAGGCAAGGACAAGATGGTCAGGGGTGGTTGCATGAGGTTTCATGATGGGGGGGGGGGGGGGGGGTGTGTTGATTTGGACACAACACCAATTTCTGGTACCTATAATGTACACACACATGCAAGTATGTAGATAGTCCCCCGCACGCGTGCACACACACACACACACACACACACACACACACACGCGCGCGCGCGCGCGCGCGCACCCAGTAGAACCTCTCAGGAGCTTATATTCCTGAGGTTTCTGTCAGGGTGTACAACACACTAGCACACAGCATGGCAAACTCCATCAGTTTGCTGCCCTCCGGAAACTGCCAATCACCTGACTGCCTTTAATCCAATCCGGCTTTATGCCTTTCACCATCACTGCTGAGCACATGAAAAGACACGGCTTCTTACATGTCTGCGGGTTTCCATCACCTATCTGTCACCTCTGTGTCCAACAAGGTCACAGATAATAGGTACTTTCATGGCAGAAGAACATGGTTGCTTCAAAAATAATAATTTTCCATTCATCATGTCACATTCTGCTGTGCTACAAAAGTAAAATTAAAACAAAGTTAAATCGATTTTTTTCTGTTGTTTAAAGAAATCGTTATGATATCAGGGCAAACTGAAGCTTTTTTTTTTTTTTTTTTTTTTTTGGCAACTACCCGTTCTGTCATTTGCCGAACCGCTTCATGATACTGCATGTTCATCATTCATTTTCTGTAACCGCTTAATGCTTAATACTAATTCGGGGCACAGGGAGACTAGTGTCCGTCCCAGCGGACTCCAGGCGAGGGCGCAGTACACCCCGGATGGCTCGCCAGGCCATCGCATGACAGAAACACGCTGCTGGCTATGCAGCAATGGTTCTTTTACATGAACCTCTCACCATAGACAGTGAGAGACATGGCCGGCCTTTGATAGCCCAGCTAGCTGCACTGGGGGCACAGTGTTAATCTTTTGAGAGTGGGGCTTGAACCCACAAACTTTGGATCACTGATCCAGCACCTATACCACCAGGCCACCACTGCCTGGGTTACTACACGTCAAAAAGAAAAAAAACAAAAAACAAAAAAAAAACAGGCATGAACATGATTTAATCTTGGTATTGACATTCCACATAAACAAATCCTGTAAACTCAATCTGTTTATTATTTGAAAACGGTATATTTGAGTTGGTGCAACATGATGTTAGCATTTTTATTTGATTCATTTCTCTACATTAAATAAACGAGTTTATACTATTTTAGTCTAAGAAAATGAAATCTAATTTAGTGTACATTGCTCATATATGTTGAGTAAACAGAATTCCACTGTGTTGTCTTTTGTGCTTCTGCCAATCTTATCGAATGAACTAAATTGTGTTTTAAAGGGCAATCCTGATGCATCAGTGATCAGTGGGCTACTTCTCAAAGCATCATGTACACAGCCCACAACTGATGAATTTACCCTGCAAAGATTTCAACATTGAATATCTTAATATTTTCTGCAAATACTGAAATAATGAACTCAACATAGTAGCCTTCAATCTGTCCAAACATTAAAATTCTTAAGAACAATTTTCAAACTCCTACAATAAAAGTAAATTTCAAAGCAGCGTCTTTATGAATGACTTCAAAAATATGTATTTTAACTCTTGAAATGCACAAATCCATGTGACCTTGCAAATTACAAAGACTCTACTCCTTCTGCAATGTTTATAAAATGTAACAGAAGTCTCTAAAATTAAAAAAAAAAATGCACTCAGAATAGCTTTGTGTATAAGGATCCACTCAAATTAATTTTGGATTCAAATACCATAATTACCAGACTATTGGGCGCGCCTGAATATAAACTGCACCAACTAATTTAAAAAGAAAAAAGAATGTGTACATAAAGGCCGCGCCCTTTCATAAGCCACAGATGTCTGTCCTACTCTTGTGCTTCCTACAAGAGCACCCCCTGGAGGCCGTTAGCCAGTATAAAATCTATAGATTAGCCCACATCATTGTTTTGGGTGCAAGGTTCAAAGCATCTGAAAAAAGTAGCGGCTTATAGTCCGAAAATTACGGTACTTATAACTGATCCAGCATCATGCATCAGGATTGTTCTTTAGAACACTGCGGGAAAATAAAACAAACAACGTTCATACAGCTACAATGGAAAGCTGCTGGCAAAAAAAACCAAACTAACAAAAAAAACCCAAAAAACAAAACAAAACAACAAAAATAACAAACAAAAAACAAACAAACAACAAACAAACAAACAAACAAAAAAACAAAAAAAGCAATTTTTCCAGTAATTCATCAACTCATTTACCTGGAATATAGGTTCTCATTTCAACAATTTCACGGATATATTTTTTTAGTCTCTCAAGTTATACAATGTTTACAGTGACATACATGTCACTGAAAAAACAAGGAAAAAAATCTAAACAATCATACATTTACAGCTACGAGGCAGTGGTGGCCTGGTGGTAAAGGTGCTGGATGACTAATCCTAAGGTTGGGGGTTCAAGCCCCACTCATCACAGGTTGTCAGTGTCCCCCAATAGTTCACTAACTGGGTTATCAAAGTCCGCTCATGTCTCTCACTGTTTATAGTGTGAGGTTCATGTAAAAGAACCATTGCTGACTTTCGACTAGAGTAGCTGCTTTGCCATCAGTGTGTTTCCTCCCTACGATGGCCTGGCGAGCCGTCCAGGGTGTACTCTTCCCTCACCTGAAGTCTGCTGGGATGGGCGCCAGCCTCCCTGCGACCCCAATAGGATTAAGTGGTTACAGAAAATGAACTGAACTGAACATTTACAGATTTTGTGAAATTATTCACCAATAATACCGGCCAACAGATATGTGTGTGAAACTCTTGTAAATGCAGGTCGCACAAATATATCACTTAAAAAGGGAAAACGAAAACATTAACATTTAAAATTGGCTACATCACTGAACCTTAAAACGTCCGTGTGCAAATGCAGAACTGAGACTTACCCAGAGAGGAGGAATGCAAATCAGGGAATGTGACCCACTACACTATTCGTGATCTGTGAAGAGATAAACAAGATAAACAACAATAATTACGATATAGAACATGTTCCACTTTAGTGAAATTTGACTCAATCTTGATAGGAAGAATGGTTAATCCTAGAGTGGCAAACTTATGTTGCACAATGAAGAAAGATTAACTAAATAACCGAGAATTTCCAAACAACAAAATATTTGCTTTGCTTGAAAAGTAATTACATAAACTAGTGAGCAGTGCTCGTCAACCACTGGGTACTGTGTCAGTATGAAATTTTCTTGTCAGTGAGTGTGTCATAAATAACAAAAAGTGAAGTTATGTTTAATTCTGTCACAGCAAACACAAATATCCAACTGAACCACATAGATGGTTTGTTTTTCATGTTTAACGGAGTAAAGAAGAAAAAATAAACAAACAACCCCCTCCACCTTTATTTATTTATTTTATTTTATTTTTTTCCAGGCTGGTGTTTTACTCTTACTGCCAAAACAGGGACAAACTGTAGAATAAATCTGATGTCCTATTGTCCACCCCAGTTTAACACATAATTCATATTAAAAACTTTGTTTTATTACTATACAGTGATACCTCAACGTACAAAATTAATCCGTTCCAGAAGTAGTTTCATAAGCTGATATATTTGTAAGTTGAGCCGCATTTTACATGTCAAAGGCGTGATTCGTTCCAAGACCCCTGATACTATCCCCTAAACCTTATAAAAATATACCTTTTAAGGCCACCTTCTGCTTCAATATCGTACCGATGGTAGACAGGTTTCGGCCATATTTGTTTACGATATCACTCAACCGCATACCACGAGCCCACTTCTTCTTTTCACTCGCCTCGGGAATCACTTTCACTGGGAATCATCACGTGTGTGTGTGTGTGTGTGTGTGTGTGTGTGTGTGTGTGTGTGTGTGTGTGTGTGTGTGTGTGTGTGTGTGTGTGTGTATGTCTGTTGACCATGTCTTTTTAGCAGATTTATAATCTGAGTTAAAAAAAAGAGTTATAAACAAATGTTTATACAAGGTTAAAAGCTTGAGCCAAAAGATAACGTTGCAAAGAGCACACTCGAAAAACACACGAAACAACAGTAACTCTGTCCTTTATGCAGGTTAGAACTCCATGACGAACAATGAGTTGAAGGCACACAAAAGCATCATGGGTATTATGGAGATGCAGCTCCCTCCTAGCGAGTGGGAGGCCAGCCGGGCGGGATGTTGGGAGATCGCCAATGGGAGGCCAGCGGGGCGGGATGTTGAGAAAAAGCCAATGGGAGACAAGTCGTGCATTGTTTGAATTTTTGAGATGGCGCGTTTCATAACGTGAATTTTTTTTCGTATCTAAAGACGGAAATTTTAGGTAAATGCATTTCGTAACCTGGATTTTTCATTTATTGGGTCTTTCATAAGGTGAGATACCATTGTACTTCGCATGGGAAAAAAATAAAAATAAAAATCTTGCTAATATCAAGCAGCACCACTGTTTATATTTTAATACCAGTTTGTAGTACCTGCTCGGGTAAATTTAAGATGTTTAATTTAGACGTTTTTCACAAATTAAGTTAGTTTCCCTCTTAACATGTGCCATTATTATGTTTTTGGACGGCCATGTCCCTCACCGTCTATGGTGAGAGGTTCATGTAAAAGAACCATTGCTGACTTTTGACAAGAATAGCTGCAAAGCCATCAGCATGTTTCCATCCTGCGATGGCCTGGTGAGCTGTCCAGGGTGTACTCTGCCCTCGCCCGGAGTCGGCTGGGATGGGCACCAGCCTCCCCGCGACCCTAATTAGGATTAAGCGGTTACAGAAAATGGACGAACGGCCCCCAGGCAGCATATCACATGCACCCCAACCCTCGAATGCTAATTATAGCTCTGCACCCAGTGCTATAATACACCGTGGCAAAACTCTCACTGCAACTTCACATACTGTTACCGTATAAATTCATGGCCAACAACAATGCACATAAAATACCAGAAACACCTGGACATCTCACGCTGGGTTTTCTCATTCATGTAACACACCAGGATATAGATGAAATAACATTAAAACCGTGAAGAAACAGCTGAGCTGGAGGCACTGCTGTCATCTGTGGAGTGCGGCCGCTGGGGCTACGAATGCGTAAAGAAACTCACGGCAGCATGAATAACATGCAGCACGTTTAGTGTTTATCCACAAAAAATAAATAAATAAATACATAAATAAATAAATAAATAAAAGAAGAAGAAAAAGAAAAGAAAAAAAGTTCTGAAGTTGGAGACTCTCTGGGCTGCTTATTCAAAGCCAAGTGTGCCATTGATTATGCTGTGGAGTGCCAACAGTGGCACATGTGCCTACAGTTACCAACCCTTAATCTAAATGGGGTGATGGGATATGGATGGCAGAAACATCAATGGATGCAGAACAGGCATCGCAGATATAATGTGTAAGTAATTAGCAGCAAGGATATCCCAGACCAAATGCCGCCAGGCAGTACAAAGCGTCCATCAATAACCATTTTTGGCGGCTGCAGAGTAACAATCACTACTACCCTGCACTGTCTCCCTGTCATTACACCTGCTGCTCCTGAGCCTGGTTACTGGTTAACTTTTACTAACCACAGTACTATACCTTCGACATACAAAGTCAGAGGAGTGCATGTTCCCGTTTCTTATAAATCCCCAGTCAGGAGCATGCAGAATGTGCAGTAGATGAGCAGACCAGAGTCATTGAATTAATGAATCTCATTCTCAACAAACATGATTAATTAATACACCACCAACATATTTCTGATTTGTTGATAAAACACACACCCTAGTTGATCTTTGTGAGTATAGTGTCTTGGGAAAGCTGGAGATACAAAGGCGGGATACACCCTGAACAGCTTACTAGGTCAACACAGAACAAACTGCTGACACATACGCACCACCATTCACATTCCTCCAACAGCCAATTAGCCTAATAAGCAGTTTTTGGACCGTAGGAGGAAACGGAATTACCCTGAAGAATCCTACATAAACACAGGACGAACATGAAAGCTCTACAGGGAAATGCCATTGCCAAGCCTGGGACTCAAACCAATGACCTTCTGGCTATAAGGTAAAGTCCTTTGGGCTTTTTACACCTGAGCCTCGTGGCTCAATGGGCCGGTGCTTATCCCCAGCTTTTGGAGCAGCGTAAAGCGACCAGAAGTTCAACTCCTCCTGGATGGGATGATAGTCCATCGCAGGTTACCGTCCCAGTATATTTTACTGGTACCCATTTATACTGCTGGGTGAACAGAGGGATTTCAACACACAACCTTCTGATCATGGGCACAGCACCCTAACCACTACACCACCAGAGCCACCTCTGGCTATAAGGGGGGCATGCTATGCACTATGCCACCATACTGGCCCATTCCCAATTACTAATAAAAAGAAAAAAAAAAATCCATTTGCATCATAAATGCTTTTTTTTTTTTTTTTTTTTTTTTTTTTTTACCTGCTTAGTCTTGATTCTTAGTGGTCACAATTTAGATTCTCATAAAGGATGATGGAATGGTGTCAAATACATCTAGAAAGTTTTACCCCGAGCCGTAGTGCATTATAATTATCCCGCTTCCCTGCCAATGTGAGCAGTCTTGGTAAATCTCTGCTGCTCCACTGAGGCAAAAAGCAATTACGTGAGAAAGCAAGCATATGAACAGCATAACTCTAATGATAATGAAAGCATATGAGTAATTCTTCTGCTTAAGGAAGTTCATGACAATTAAAAAAAAAAGAAAAAGAAAATGATGGAAATTTGTTTGTAGAAAACACTAAAAGAAACACGACTAAAACACGAGTTAAAAGAGCAAAGGTTAACGGCGTGTCTTCAAGTCATTAATTCTGGTTAAAATCCAGGTGGGAATTACGGCATATTTTATGATTTATTTTTGTTAAGTTTGGTTATTATGTTGGTTGGGGTTGCTCCTTAATTTGCTGCTTTATACTTGGCGGTAGCGGCGGGGGTTGGTTGCGGTATTTTAATTGGTCATGGTGGGTCATTAATTAGTTTAATGTTGTTTTTAATTTATTTGGGTAGAAGGGTGGTGGTGGTTGCATATTCAGTGAAATTAGCTGCTGAGCTTTTTCCTGAAACTTGTGGAGATGGGTCGGTGAAAGTTCATATTTTGGTTTATTTAGTAGGAATGGGTTGGCGTTATGAGGATTTTGATGGGGTTGAGGGGGGGGGGGGTGGGTCGGTTGTGGATGAATTTAAGGAGTTTTTCATAGTGTGGGGCGATATTGGTGTCGGTTCATTAATATATTCTGTAGGTGGTGGTATGTTAGATATTAATGCGTGGGTTTTGTTATTGTGTCTTTTTGTGGTGTTGAAGTTAACTCGAGGTCTAGATCGTGGGGCTCTTCGGGCAGTTTAGAATATAAATAGAATTCTGAAAATGGTTGTAGTGGTGATAACTTAATGTGCTCAGTCCTTTATAGTTCAGAGACAATAATCATGGGGGTAACACTACCCACGCTATTACTAGCATCTGCTTCCTATTTCAGGCCCATATCAATTCACGTGACTTCAGTGTATCACATTTTTTTTTTTTTAATATTCATCGAATTAAAAAAATAAGGAATTTAAGGAAGAATAGGAGAAAATGTTAAGAAAAATGCTGCAAAACAAATGCTGCCAATTATGCAAAAAACCAAACAAACAAAAACAAAAAAAACCCCACCCCCTTTCCCCCCCCAGCAAAACAACTTACATTTTTATGTGGGATGCACATCTGAGTCTGAGCGCACATCTCTCTCTCTCCCTCAGTGTGTGTGTGTGTGTGTGTGTGTGTGTGTGTGTGTGTGTGTGTGTGTGTGTGTGTGTGTGTGTGTATTCGCACACATCTGTATGTGTGTATTTATATTTTATTTACATCGTATGCATTATTTTTGAATGTTTAATTGTTATTGTAAGCATTTGTATCTTTGAATATGTATTTATTGATCCTACATACATATATACATGCACGTACATGTCATTTTTTGGGGGGAGGGTCCTACTTCATGGAATTCGGTTGGCCGTGGCGTGGGATTTTTGGTCCCAATTAACCGCGCAAAGTGAGGGATCCCTGTATTGTTACTTATAACCTGATTTTGCTGACATCGCCAATTGGTGTAAATCCATGTTCAACAATAACATACCTATAGCATAACAACAATAACATAACAATAACATCCATGTTCAATAATAACCTGGCATGCCAAGGCATTCCTTTAAAGCAGTGGTTCTTAACCTTGTTGGCGGTACCGAACCCCACCAGTTTCATATGCACATTCACCGAACCCTTCATCAGTGAAAAATAAAAATATGATTTTTTTTACAAATTCAAGACATAGGTACTGTTGTGTTCTTGTATTCCCATCTCCATGCAGTTTCACGAAGTATTCCTTTAGTTTTGCCGGTGCGAGACTAGAGTTGCTCAACTTGGCATTGCAAATCATTCAAGTAGGATGCTGAGTCCCATCACGTTCCGTGATGCATGTGAATCCATGTTGTACATATTCGTCCGACCACTTTCTTTATTTGCTTGACATAGTTAGTATGGATTAAAATATTCCGAAAAAAATCTCACGACTTCACACATTGACTACTGAGCGGGCTAAATTCCCCGCGGCACTGATTGGCCAAGCAATGTAATGTGATCATCTGCAGCCAGTGATGGCCAAGCAGGGCATGTCATCACTAATTGACATGATGAGTCGGGTGTGTCCTGACCTCCGTGGCAGAGGCCCCGCCGAACCCCTGAGACCGACTCACCGAACCCCGAGGGTTCGATCGAACCCAGGTTGGGAACCACTGCTTTAAAGGCATGGGGGTGTAATCATGATGTCATGTCGTCGCGGTGCATGGTCATTGTTTTTTGTGTCAGATGGGCTGTAAAATGCCATATGATGACAACAAACCAAGACAGCATGGTGGTGTTGCGGTTAACACGCCCCCTTACAGCAAAGAGGTCCTGGTTTCAAATCCTGGCGTTAGAGAGGGAGTGGAGCTTGTATGTTGTTCTCATCATGCATGCATGGGTTTCCTTCAGGTAGTCCAGATTCTTTATACAGTCGAAAGACATGAACATTAGGCTAACTGGTTCCAAATTGCCCCTGTGTGTGTGTGTGTGTGTGTGTGTGTGTGTGTGTGTGTGTGTGTGTGTGTGTGTGTGTGTGTGTGTGTGTGTGTGTGTGTGTGAATTATTTTTTTTCAATGAAATATTAATTTTTTTTTCATGGTTGTTCAGTACAAATGTAATGTTTTATTCATAGAGGATCATAAAGACAGTTTAACCAAAATTTCTAAAGAGTTAGTCTTTGGAGAAAAACTAAAGGGATTTGCTGCTTTCTGACAGAGAAACCTTTTCACTGGTTATAGTACATGCATAATACATAACGTTATACATAATACATCACGTGTAATACATAATACACCTAGAATAATACGGTATTAATCGGAATGTTAAACACTACATGGTGTATGAGTTTGTACTTTTGCTTTGAGTGAGTGAACATAACCTGTATTAACAAATGTTGTTTATTTACACCAGACATTTGCTGAACTGCTTCATCCTAATAGGACAGTCAGAGGGAGACTGAAGCTTATCTCTGGCAAGACTGGCAAAGGCAGGGTACACCCTGAATAGTATACCAGGTGACAGGAAGCCATTTCTCTATGTGTTATTACCTAATCATTATTTTCTCTGCATTTCTTCTATTTCAACACACACACACACACACACACACACACACACACACACACACACACACACACACGCACACACGCACACACATACACACACACGCACACACACACTCACACACACGCACACGCACGCCGCACACGCACACGCACACACACACACACGCGCACACACACACACACACACACACACACACACACACACACGCACACACACGCACACACACACACATGTAAAGTGATCCCTCACTAATTTGTGCTTCAGTTTCTGCAGTTTCAGTGCATTGTGGGTTTTTCAAAAATATTCACCGGAAAATAAGAAAATTAAGGAAAAATATGGGAAAAGTTAAGGAAAATGCCACAAAACAAGGCCAATTATGAAAAAAACAAATAAACAAACAAACAAAAACAACCCAACACTCCATAAAAAAAAAAAAAAAAAAAAAATACTTGCATTTTTATTTTATCTGTGTTCATACGCGTGTGTACAGTGATACCTCTGCTCACGAACATAATTGGTTCCCAGAAAGTGTGTGTGAGGCGAAAAGTTCGTCTTCCGAACATTTATTTCCCATAAGAAACCATTAAAATGAGAATAATCCGTTCCCAGGTCCCCATAAAACATAATTTTCAACTAAATAAGCCTTAAAACTACACAAAAATATACCTTATTTTATGTATAATAAATGTGCTATTGTATTGTAATTAAAGAAATAAACTGTACTGTATAATAAAGTGGTTTTATTTACCTTTGTGATGGTAGTTGATGGCTTGATGGAATGGAGTGGGAGGAGGAGGGAGGGAGGGACTTACTGTTTGGAAGGAGTGTTTGGAAACGCCTACTGTTTGGAAACACCCTTAGCCACACACGCACCCTTAATAGCTTCCTTGTTCTTAAGGATGGGAGCAATGGTAGACTTAGCGTACTGGTACTGGGACGCTGAGTCACACAAACGCACACCTCGTTCGTGTTTTTCAATGATCTCCGCCTGTGGTGGCGTCTTTTTCGGTCCCATAATAGCAAAAGTACACTCGATATGGTCCAAAATGTCTAGCAAACACAAACCACTTCCGCACTCAAAGAAAGGGGGTGACGAACTGTGACGCCGTGAGCGTGCGTCAGCTTCTCGTGGCCGCCACCGTGGCGCTGTTCGACCGCGTGGTTTGGTTCGTCTGCCGAAAAGTAGTTCGTCAGCCGAGACTATATTTTCGCGAATTTAAAGTTCTTGAGGCGAAAAGTTCGTGAGCTTAAGCGTTCGTCAGCGGAGGTTTGACTGTATTTATATTTTATTTACAGCTTATGCATTATTTTTGAATGCTTATTTGTTATTACAAGCATTTATCGCATTGCATATGTATTTATTTATATTATATGCATATACATGTATGTATATGTCAGTCAGGGGGGGTTGATCCTACTTCGTGAAAATCGGCAGTCGTGGGATCTCATTAACCATGGAAAGTGAGAGATCCCTGTATACACACACACACACACACACACACACACACACACACACACACACACACACACACACACATATATATATATATATATATACATATACACTTCTTGAGTACATCAGAGGGACAGCACATGTTAGAGGTTTTGGAGACAAAGTCAGAGAGGCTAGATTGAAATGATTTGGACATGTACAGAAGAGGGATTGTGGATATAATGATAGTAGGATGCTGAGGTTGGAACTACCAGACAGAAGGCCAAGAGGAAAACCAAAGAAGAGATTTCTGGATGAGGTGAAGGAGGACATGAAGGTAGTTGGAGTAAGAGTTGAAGATACAGAGGATAGGGTGAGATGGAGGCAGACAGTTTGCTGTGGTGACCCCAGAAAGGAGAAGAAGATATAAATATATATATATATAATGCATCAACATCGTCATCATCATGCTACTGTTTCCAGGCAGAATTATGAGTTATTTTTAGCGAAATGACTTCACTACTTGGATAACGTTTTTGTAGATTCAGTTTTTGTAGATTCAGAATCATTCATTCGTTCCAGACTAATTAGAAAACATCACAAAACAGAAAATAACATGTAAAACTGGCAGTTCTGCTGTTACAAATAGCCCCCCGACTGATTACTGGTTTCCGTGTAGATTTTTAATGTGTACACTCGTGTTTCCTAAAACTGGAGCACAATGACATTTAAACATAAATTAATATTACAGAAGATCCAGGGCATCTGACAGTGACTTGGGATCATCATTACTGTCATCAGTATTCTTTCTTTTTTTTTGTTTCAAGAGTCGTTTTTAAATATATGTTATGCACTGTGGTGTTATAAACACTACTTCAAAAAATGTCAAGACAAAGCATCCAAAATGGAAGATGGAAGAATCACAAAATGGTGTCTGACCTTTTTAGACAGACAGACAGACAGACATA
>CM045741.1:11917500-11992500 GCA_024760905.1 Plotosus lineatus | reverse complement strand
TTTAAATCCTCTCCATCTCTAAGGTGATGTGATGACTTGTTAGGATTTTGTGCACAACCCTTACTGAAAAATCCCTGATCATCCGCATAAATATTAATAAACACCAAAAGAAAATCATACATTTGTCCAGATACATCTATATACTGCACTGCCGGATCTGAATCCACATTAGTTGCTATAAATGGAAAAGTATTGTTGATAAAAATGATTTTGATTCAGAGTGGAAATTCAATTGGAATTGCTTGACCCACCCAGCCAGCTGTTATTCTAAAATGATCACAATTTCACAAGTGTGCCTCCTGCATAAATATTGCATCAGACTCAAGTTGTTGTAGATTAATTAAAACTTTGTTATAGTTCATTGGGTGGTTGAGAGACTTAACATTCCAGCTCACAAGCTTAATTAAACCAAAAAGAGATGACTTGAAGTTTTGTCTTTTCATCAAGAATCATCTAACTGTAGGGAGTAACTGGTAGCAAATAACCAAGGAAAGCAAAAGGAAGGGGGCGGGGACAACACAAAACAAAACAAAAAAAAACCCAAACAAAGAAAGAAACAAACAAACAGCCAACCAACCGACCCAAAGGTAAAAATAAATACAGGGATCCCTCACGTTCCATGGTTAATAGGGACTGAGACCGCACATGACCGCTGATTTTTTTGAAGTAGGATCGACCCCCCCCTGACTGACATATATGTACATGTGTATATAATATCAATAAATGCATGTTCAATGCTATAAATGGTTATAATAACAATTAAACATTCAAATATCATGCACAATATGTAAATAAAATATAAATACACACAACTACAGACATGGGCGCGCACACACACACACACACACACACACACACACACACACACACACACACACACACACACACACAGATGCGTGTACACACACACTCGGATGCGCGCTTCACATAAAAATGTAAGAAGTTTTGTTGGGGGCGGGTTTTTTTTTTTTTTTTTTTGCATAATTGGCCTTGTTTTGTGGCATTAAAAAAACAAACAAACAAACAAACAAAAAAATTCCCTATTTCTCCTTAATTTCCTTTTTTTTAATATTTTGATGAATATTTTTGAAAAACCCGCGATACACTGAAGCCGCAGAAACCAAAGCATGAAGTAACGAGGGATCACTGTAAATAGAAAGGATAAAGATTTGGGCTGATATACAACGTTATCAAAGTTATCGCCTAACACAATATGGTGGAATAGTTTCTAATCAAAAATCCCCACAAAAAAATGCTTATCTGTTTTCGTTTCACTTTCATGAGATTCCCTCTCAACAGAACAAAATAAAGTCCATAGATATGCAGACTGAATAACATAAAACACTCCAAAAGGATCTGCTTTAAACCGAACCAGAGACAATGATTGTGATGCTCCACTATATTAATACCGAATTAGATGTTTAAATGCTGTGAATTAAGACAAACCTACATCCAGACAGTTAACATTTCTGAAAACCCTTCCAAACCTGAATGGCTTTACCAAAAAAAAAAAAATAAATAAATAAATAAATAAAATAATAATGATAATAAAATAAAAAAATCTGCTGTAATGCAAGGGCTACATCTGTCAGCTGAGTCAGCATCCGCAAATTAACAATAGTCTTGGCAATCGCCCCTTTTGACATCGTCCATGGCTTTTCCAGGGTCCAACAATCCCCATTCCTCTCTGTTATGTGTGATGCAGGGCATGCAGGGAAGAGGATATCAAGACAATCTCCCGGCTGACCACGAAGAATCTTTCATACATCTGCAAATGCAGTCCATGCTGAGACCACATCTGTAGTGTAATCAGAAAAAATGGCAATCGATTTACTGTTGAAATGAAGCAGTCGACCACTCTGAGCGTGACGCAGAATCTCGGCACAGTCTTTATCTATCTGCAGCATTTCTTTCAGAAGTTTAGAAACAGATGTTGTAGAACTGAAGCTCCTACCGTACGCCCAGAATTTGAATATTACATTTCCACATCCTCTCCTTCATGTCTTCACATTTTTAGTAGAGAATTTAATTATTATTTTTTTTTAATTTGGTAGAAATTGGTTCCAGCCTCCCCATGACTCGAGTGGGAATTTACGTGGTTGCCAAATGAGTGAGGAGTAAGTGACCAAGTCAAAATAATTCTATATCTGTCTTTTTGCTCATCATTCCTTTTTGTGCTCTTGTTTATCGGTGTACTTGAACTGTTATGGATTTTGTGGGTGTCACCATGTACAAATGAGCTCTGATAGGCTTAAACTTTATTCTATATTGATGATTGATGATCAACATATGCACAGAGTCTAAAGAAAACTAGAAGCCATGAACAGAACATCCTGCAGACAGTTTAGTTTAGTTACATCAGGACCTAGCTGTTATATTATTAAATTTCTTAGAATTTCACTGCTGAACAATAAATAAATAAATAGATAAATAAATAAATAATAATAAAAACAAGTCTAGAATGGGTAACAGATAATCATGATGGACAGTGATACCTCGAGATTTAACTTTTCCCCCCAGCAGCTCTTTTCCAACTCTCACTTTGAGCCCTTTGGCCAATTTCAAAGTGCGCTCTGGCTCACTGGGACTTCGTGGAGAAGATTATGGATCTCACAGGAGCTTAGGCTAGGCTCATGCATTAACCTTAACTAAGCCACTCCTCAGAGTCTGCAGATTTTAGGCCAAGTTTCTGATAAGTATCCAAATGAAATCTGAGAGGGAGAGAGCCCTATGCCAGTTCATCAGTTGTATCTTCAGACATATAGCGCTCACTTTCTATGATGTTGGGCTATCAGTTAATAGCTTCTGTGAGAGTAAATGCATAACTAAAACTCTTGATGGCTTCCAATTGACTGTCTACATTTATTTTCATTGTTCTTCTAAAGATGATTGACATGTGTTAGTTGATGACTGATGAATTTATTGTATAAGGATTGGACTAAAGGAAAGAAGGTTGGACAGGATTGTAAGGGGCCCTTGTATTTTATTTAAAAATGCAATTTTTCAAGCAGTGAATGTAACATCTGACTCTCAGCAAGAAAGTTCTGGGCTCAATTCCCAGGGTCTGCAGGACTGGCAAGGTGTTTAGGGTGTAGCCCACCTTCACCCAAAGTTGGCTAAGATCCACCCTCCATGCAAACCTAGTAGGTTCAAGTGGTTCTGCAAATAAATGAATTTCTAAGTATTTACCCACATTCTAAGCACTTGAGATATCAGTATTACTGGATGAGTTTTAGTGGTAAGGGTCTCTCTGACAACTGATGGCCCTCATAAACTGTTGTACAGACGTTGATGGGGGGGGGGGTCTTCTTTTCCTTTCATCTTTTTCCCTTTTGCAGGAGTCCCCACAGCGAATCATTTCATTCACACGTTTGATTTGGCAAAGGTTTTTACGTCGTAAGCCCTTCCTAACACAACCCTTTAGCAAGGGGCAGAAACTTGCTGACGGCTATGCAGCCTACTTTTTTCAAAATGGTTCTTTTACACCTCTCACTACAGACAGTGAGAGACATGGCCTGCCTTTGATAACCCAGTTAGCTGCACTGGGGGGACAGTGACAACCTTGTTGAGAGTGAGACTTGAACCCACAACCTTTGGATCAGCGATCCAGCACCTGTTACCACCAGGCCACCACTGTGTGGACCACAACATTTCATTTGTTTGCAATTGAAGACCAGGGTGTAAGAGATACTTTAGTCACAAATAAACTTTTGAGATGGACCTCGGTACTTTTACCACACTAATGCCGTTTCACTCAGTTTATGATTACCAAACAGGCATTGTTGCTATACACTGTATTACTTGCATTTTATTATTTGATTAGTTTCGCAGTACAAAATACCTGACTTGTTAACTTTTATCCAGCAAATCCCTTTTTGGCTCATTTTTATTTCCGCAATGGCTGAAAAAACTTGAGTATTTCTTTCACAAAAAATCAGTATATTTAGAGAACGCAGAATATACCTATATTTGTAGATTTTTTTGCCAGAAATGATGCACATAACACCCTACTCCTGGCTGTTACAGAAAAGCTACATGCTGCAAGATCAGCCAATATGTCGTTTCTCCTCATCCTATTCGACCTTTCAACACCATTTGGCATGGTCAACCAAAAGACTCTCCTGTCCTTCCTCACGAGTCTAGGACTTTAAAGTGCAGCATGTCAATGATTTGCTTCCAGCCTGGAATGTTGCTCATATCGGGTTACTTGGAGGGGATCCAACTCATCTTCTTTATGCCGACTTACCACTGGCATTCCCCAGAGCTCCGTTTGTGGTCCACTTATGTTCTATCTTTATACTAGGTCCTTTGGTGATTATCACTGCTATGCAGATGACAGTCAACTTGTTCCATTTCTTTTTCCACCAGGCACTGATGTTTTTGAAATCTCCTTGGACAACTCTGTGATCTCTCCTTCAGGCACTGTACAAAGCCTTGGAGTAACCACAAACAATTGCCTGTCCTTCTTTCTCAAATAACTAATCTTTCTCAATCAAAATATTGATTTCTTCTGTTTTACATTCAAATGAGTCCTCCATTTTTTCCACTGAGGCCACTCAGATACTTGTTCAGTCCCCTGTCATCTCAAGACTACACTACTGCATCTCACTCCTGGTAGGTCTACCTTTCAATGCTATTTGGCATCTGAAACTGAATCAGAATCCAGCTGAATGCCTTGATTTCAACCTTTCCAAATTTTCCCACACTATGCCACTGCTACAATTGGACCACTGGCTTCCTCTAGATGCCTCCACTACGTTTAAAACACTAATGCTTGCCTATACAGCCAAAAATGAAGCTGCACATTCCTACCTTAAAGCACTTATCACACCCTGCACTGCACTGTGTTTCCTCCTCTAGCACTGCTACACTGGTTCTTCCTTCTACCAAGGGGCAAAGGAAAAAAAAAAACAATCAAAAATATTCTGTTTTCGCTACAAGGTGGTGGAATTGACTCACACTGGATGTTTGGACAGTCAAGTCACTGGGTTTCTTCAAATGGTGGGTGAAAACGTACTTTTTTTTGCAGTACTTAGATTAGCACTATGCTTTACACACACCCTTGTATATACAATAATTAAATAAATAAATACAATAAAATGCATACAACACTTACCCACTGAGTTTGGCTGATGGTATACTTGGTCTGTGTTCTAATAAACCAGTATAAGAATATATTCACTGATAGTGACTTTAAAGTGCCCCTGTAAGTTGCTCTGGATAAGAGTATCTGCCTAATGCTGGAAATGAAATTGATTTCGTAGCTTATGGTTGGAGTGTTAGCTCATAAAAAAAAAAAAAAAAAAAAAAAAAAAAAAAAGACTGAAGTACTTACTTGCACCCAGATCTGCAATTGTGAATCCTCTATGTAAATTTGGAGCTTATTTTGAAAAAAAAAAAAAAAAATTGACAGATAATGACCATAGTGTGAGAGCTTGTAAAAACGTCAAGGTCACATACGGCAGATTACTGGGGCATTTTTTTTTTTTTTTTTTTGGAGGGGGGGGGGGGTGTCTGAACTTCATGATGATGGTCTCAACACTGAGCTTTCTTTAATTTAATCTATTCATCTGCTGATTGAAATGAGAATTCTATGTAAATCCGAAACAAATCTTTCTTGAGATTATAGACAAATAATAACCTCGGAGGGATTGCCTAGCAAATGGATTTTCAACCAAAATGAAAACTGCATGACCGAAAAAAAAAAAAAAAAAAGAGAAGAAAGATAAAAAAATAGGTGCACACAATTTAGCTTTGGTTATAGCATCTAATCTTCATGCTCCAGTTCGTGATGTCGAGAATCAGCTGTGACACCCGGAACATTCAGTCGGACCCAAAAATGCAGGAGACAGAGCATGATGGAACAGATGAGATTTATTGTTCACAGGGAAGGCACTTGAGTAGGGGAAATTTGTAGTCACTGTAGAGATGAGGGGAAAACACGGAAACCAAAAAACTAAGGGAAACTTCAGAGCGGGAACTGGTCGAGCACAGAGCTGAGAACCAGGAGCCAGAGAGATCACAGGGAAATGGGATCATGATGATGGACAATCTTCTAGCGCTGGGAGAAGCGTGCTGCTGGTCTTTATAGCCTGGTGATGGCTGAGTGGAGTCAGGAGAGAGCGAGAGAGAGAAAAGCCACCAAAACCATGACATCAGCAATAGTAATGTGGTAATAAAATGAAGTCAACTGATGACCTGAATGTATCTAATGACCAGATTCACAATTAATGTTTTCTTCCCTGATATGACAGATACGAAATTGGGACTCAAATAGTGAATGAGTGATTCAGGGAGCATAGGAATCCTTTTCACATGTGTATTGGCACCCCAGAGCCCTGATCATAACCCAAGTAAACGTTTTCAGGGAGGGTGTGGTGTCGAAAATGTTATTGAGTGGTTCAGTTTTTCCCTCATTGATTAAAGATGTTGGTAAAAAATGAATCCAGCAGTGGACAGAAACAAATGTTATGTTGATTAAATTTGTTCAAAAATGGCATGATGATTATGTGCTGTATGCAAGGCTAAAAGTCCACCAACAACATATTAATGTGGGTGACTTTTGTTTTATGCAGTGTACAAATCACTTTTAATCCCATCATGCAGACATCGTGCAAAGTTTGGTGTGATTTAGGTGAAATGACAGAAAAAATAATAATGTTTTCTCACGTTATGTCAAAATATCTAAATCATTTAATTTATAAATTGCCGTATTAGTGTTGTGTCTTCACATATACACTGGAAATTATTCTTCAGAGAGTTTTTTTTTTTTTTTTTTTTAATCTTGCCTTCAGGAAAAATTAGTAAATGAACAGTCGGCCACCTGCTAATGCTAAAATCAGAGCTATAAAGATAAAACGTTTCTTAAGTGAAATGGTTTTGGGGGAACATGTTTGAAATAAGAATGCAAATGAGTTGGTAATTGCTGGTTCCTTGAATTGGCTGACATGGGCATCCATCTGCTGTGGTGAGCAAAGTACTTGCTAATTAAAATGTTTAAAAGTAAATTGATAAGATTTTAATTATTAAATAATAACGTATATAATTTGAAGACACTTGGTGAAAGGGGAATAAAAATGACATTTTTATTATTTCGCTCTCCTGTGAAGACAAAGAGGAAGGATGTAAAGTCTTTATGCTCTGCATTCAAGTTAATGATGGGATACAATTACTGATGACACTATGGTAAATAAAGCAGATGCTTCCTCATGAATTTCATTTGTGCTACGACTGGGAGAGAAATCTGGCAAAATAACAATAAACCACATGCCATTGAATGGCATAGATTGGGAAATATAACAGTGAAAGTATGTACATATGCATATGCACCATTCATAACATTATATATATATATATATATATATATATATATATATATATATATATATATATATACTCACTGAACTAGTCACATGGTAAAGTACACAGGTCCTTCTCAGGGCCAACACGCATGCACTCACAACCATTTATAGTCAAGCCTAACTAATTAGCTTAATGCACATGTCTTTGGACTACAGGAGGACAATAAAATACACATACGGGTGGAGAGAGTAAACAAACTCCACATAGATACGCCTTCGCTGAGCACCAGACTCAAACCTAGGACCTTCTTGCTGTGACTCAGGCCTGCTCACCACTTCACCACCATGCCATATTGTGCTACGTGCACCCGGGTATAAATAGTAAAAAACACTGCAGGAGAATTTGTCAACTTAGTCAACATATATAATTATGACTCAACTTTCTTTTATTTGGTTCAAATCTTAAAATTCAAACAAAATAAATTGTTATTGAATCAGGACGTTTATAGAATCTTGATACTGACAAAAACACAATGCAAATTGAGTGAGCACTGGCATCTCCCTCCAACATATTGCAGGTTTTTTGAAAGTTGTCCCAGTTGAAACTCTGTATTTACTCATTTTAATTATTTGTTTATTTATTTATTTAATATTTATTTAAAAATGATGCATTAAAAAGCATTTGATGTAGCCTAATTTACATTGCCATTGAAATAAAATTCAAATGTGTTTGTCCGTTTTTAAAATCCCCTTAAAAAACATGTTTTCATCTCAGTGATGAAATGCACACACACACACACACACACACACACACACACACACACACACACACACACACACACACACACACACACACACACGCACATATCTATCTTTGTGGGGACGTTCTTGACATAATGTATTCCCAACCCTTATACCCAAACCATTACAATTAAATATCAAATGCCAACCTTTAGCCAAGCTCGAAATTTAATTCTCATCCAAACCCCAAAAAAAAAAAAAAATAAATAAATAAATAAATAAACAAAATAAAATAAAATAAGTCTTCACCCTAATAAAAGCATTTTGAAAAAGTGAGAACTAGCTGGAAAGGCCTTAGTTCCCAATAATGCCCTCACTCTGTTGGTTAAAAACTCTGGTGCTCATTACACAGCAAATACAAGATCTCTCTCTCTCTCTCTCTCTCTCTCTCTCTCTCTCTCTCTCTCTCTCTCTCTCTCTCGCTCTCTTCAATTGTGCACACAGGAAGCTATTCTAAACATCTGGACCACATGCTGTGCGGACGCCCTTCAACTTTTTTTTTTTTCAATAAAACCTTTTCATTACCGTAAAATCTGGATACGATTTGAAAATTGTGGCAAATGAGCACCAGGTATCTCAAGCAAACCATCAAAACATACATGTTTTATAAAAATGATATTCATTTGTTCATATATAAACATGAAATGGGCATACAACATATTGCTTTCAATCAGTTCTCACTTCAGCTTCAATAAAAAGAAATGCATCAGTTCTCAGACCACTAGAGAAAATTACAACAAGCAGACTGACATGTTGATTAATAACTTTTGACTGATCTGTGCTTCTTCCTCACACACTTTCTGAGATCTTCTGCCAACACTTTGGACTTCCATCTACTGCTGGAATTACTCCGATGATGCCATGTGACAATGCAGGACACATGATGTATATCAAATTCTATCATTTTCCTAAATGAATAATTAAAAAAAAAAAAAAAAAAAAAAAAAAAATATATATATATATATATATATATATATATATATATATATATATATATATATATATATATATATATATATATATATATATATATATATATATATATATACACATACAGTGGTACCTCCCTTTATGAAAGTCTCACCACACGAAAAATGCAGGTTATGACACGCATTTTCCTCAAATTTTTGTCTCAGGATATGAAACAAGTTCACGTTACGAAAGCGCCATATGAACAACTCAAACGCTCCATTCAAACATTCAAACAATGCACGAGCTGCTCTCTCATCAATGACATTCAAACATCCTGCCCCACTGGCCTCCCATTGGCTAACAACTGAGTTGTCATTCATGTCGCCTTCACTTGAGCGCCATCTTGGACAGGTCCACCTGATGCCATCTTGGACAGGGATCCCATTGGCTAGGAGGGATGAAACAGATACCTCTTATTGCCTATAATGGAGCTGAATCTACCATGATGCTTTTCGTGTAAAGGACGGAGTTATTTTTTTTTTTTTTTATGTTTTATGTCTTGACTTAGGCTTTTAACCTTCCATAAACATTTGTAAGATTATAACTCTGCTAAGAAGACATGGTCAACAGACACGCACACACACACACACACACACACACACACACACACACACAGTTACATTCATACAGTTCAGTTCAGTTCATTTACTGTAACCGCTTAATCCTAATTAGCATCGTGGGTAGGCTGGTGCCCATCCCAGCCAACTTCAGGCAAGGGCAGACTACACCCCGGACAGCTCACCAGGCCATCGCAGTGCAGCAACACACTGACGACTTTGCAGCCTACTCTTTATATACAATCAATTTTTCACATTTTATTTATTTATGGTATTCATGTCACATTTTCCCCACAGTGCAGCTAACTGGATTATCGAAGGCGGGCTATGTCTCTCACCGTCTATGGCGTGAGGTTCATGTAAAAGAACCATTGCTGACTTTCAGCAAGAGGAGCTGCGTAACCATCAGCGTGTTTCTGTCCCTTGCTTAAGGGTTGTGTCAGGAAGGGCATCTGACTTAAAAACCTACGCCAAATCAAACATGCAAATCGAATGATTCAATGTGGCGACTCCTGAAAAAGGGAAAAAGCCGAAAGGAGAAGAAGATTTATGTGATAGTTCTAAAGTCTGTTCCTTTTTTAACATCAGACATCTTATTGTAATCTGTTCCACTGTGGAAGTGGCTTCTTTACACCATTTTATTATTTTTTATTTTTTTAAGCTTTCAATTCTCACATTGGTTCAGTATATCTGTTTTCACGCAGCTTTCTGGACCTGCAATCACGGACAATCCAGACATGATGGCTTCAAGATACTGTATCAAATGTATCACTCTAATAACCCATTACGCAGCTGCCACGCTGTGATTGCAGTGAGATAAAATCCCACTGCCTGATTTATTTCACTGGAATTGCCCATTGGATTGAAGTTTGTGGGAAATTACCATCGAGCTCAGGGCATGGGGACTGCAAAAGACAAGAACTGCATATCAACAATAACCTCTGCAGGAGTCCTTACAACCGTAGCAGGACAGAAGCAAAAAAAAAAAAAAAAAAAAAAAAAAATAAAAAAAAAAAATAAAAAAACTTTGACCCTCTTTCAGGAGGAACTTCACTTTGGATCTCTCAAAATCCTAAATAAATAAATTCATTTCTTCATTAATTTTAGTCACCCCTTAACCTTTAACCCTTTTAGACTTGCAAAGGAGGCTGTACCTATCTCAGCCAACACTGGTCGAAGGCGGTGTACTGTATACCCTGAACAACTAAACCATTACCGGGCAACATACATGCAACCATTCCCACACCTGGGTCCCAATGATGGGCCAATTAGCGTAATATACACGTCTTTAACTGTGGGAGGAAACTAAAGTACCCAGAAGAAACCCTTGCAAGTATTGGGAGAAGATGGATACTCCACACAGAAACATCTGAGCCAGAGAATCGAACCCAGGATCTTCTTGCTGTGAGGTGGACCTGCTAACCACTGTGTCACCATGACGCCCTTGTAAATTCACCTCCAACAAAACTGGACCTCAATCCCATGGAAAACTTGCAGGTTTATTTGGCACAGCAGATGCAACACCAAAATAGGTTTAATGATGTCTCGCTAAATTGCAGACCCAATCAGTGGAAGAAATGTCTCTGCAGACAAAAACCTAACTGCGTGCGTCACGCAATTTCTGTCCTGATAGTTAATTATGCTTCTTCTTGCTTCAATATCTGTGCCAGTGGAGTTAGATAAGAACTCTATGAGCTCATGAATAGGATCCCACCTGTCTTCAGCTTGTTGTTCATTTTATTTTATTTTTCTATAGATATTACAAGGCAAAGTGCCTCAGTGTTCTTGTGAATAGATATAATAAAAGTCTTTATGGTGGGATGGAAAGTAATTATTTAATTATTATTCAGATATATAGTGTTTTTTTTTTTTTTTTTTTTTTTTTTTTATTTATTTATTTTTTTTAATTAACTCACAAAGTCTGAACGCTGAGAGCTCCTAAGTATCATATCACACATGGAGCCCAAGCTGTCAATTATGATAATATTAGCCAATCACAGGCTTCTGTGATCTCAAGTGCATTAAAGAGGGTTGGTGGTGCTTTCCTTTGTGCAGCAGTTTTTAAAGGTACCAATGTTGGCTTCAAGTGTCTTGTATGAAGCATGTATTTGACTTAACCCTCATCACTTAGTATCTGTGGTGTTATGGAGCATTAGCATAAGGAAATCGAGAGCAAAATGGAGGGAAGGTCAGTGGCGTTGCCTTCCATAGACTATAACATTCATATCAAGACATTATGATGTTAATTCATAATTACCCTGAGGCAACTTTTACAAGCAATCTTCAACAGGGGGCAGTGGTGGCCTGGTGGAAGGGTACTGGCTTCCTGATCCAAAGGTCAGGGGTTCAAGCCCACTGTCACCATGTTTTCACCGTTGTCCCCCCAAAATGCAGCTAGCTGGATTATCAAAGGCCAACCGTCTACCTCACTGTTTGCGGTGAGATGCATGGAAGAAAAAAAAAAAAAAAAAAAAAAAAAAACATTGCTGTTGTTCTTAAATTGTAGGTCATTGGATTGCCTTCAGCATACTTCAACCCGACAATGGCCTGGCGAGTGGTCCAGGATGCGCTCCACCAGCCTCCCTATGATCTAGGTCCAGGACATGCAGGTGGATGCACATTGGTTGTTACAATTTGCCCGTATACATACCTGTCAACCCTAGGCCGTTGGCGATCTTACAAAAGGCTACTTATGCCCTTACAAAATAGCAACTAATCTTACGCGTCTTATTATCGCGTGCAATATGAAACAAAAATTAAACTCTATTTTTAATATAATATGAATTTATTGGTAATGTTGTAACATATAACCTGGTGCAATCAAATAAAAGAGTAATATCTTCAGCTGCATGATTAAGAAAATTTAACAGTGATCTTTATTATAACTATATGTAGCACTTTTGGCACTTTCAATCATTTCTTTTGATGGCTTCACTTCATGGCACTTGAGCTCGCAATTAAGTTTGACTTGAAGGTAATTTGTAAGTGTGTCCACTCCAAGAGATTTCCTGTACTCCGTGTTGATCTTTCGGACATGTGAAAATGCACGTTCACTGTCTGCATTGCTGTGTGGTAGACAAAGGAGACTTGAAAACAATACCTTCATCTGTGGGAACCTGATGTGTCCAAGAGGAGTGACTTGTTTCAAAATATTGGCCCAGTATTTGTCACAGTCCCCAGAGTCCATTTCTGTAGTCATGTCCATCACCAAGAACTGGTAATCATCCCATTCCTCTTTGAGTTGCTCTTCATCCACATACACTGAAAGAGACCTGTTCAGTGACACAACATGGGTATAGTCACACTGTTTTTTGGGTTCCAGCACTACCAAGTCTTTCAAAATGCTGTCTTCAAAAGGAAATTTATCAATCATCTTTTTGACAACAGCTTCATAAAAGCCTCGAACAGCCTCGAAGAATTTTGTTGTTGTTGCAGGGGGAATGGTGTCATCTTCTCTCAAGGTCTTCCGGGCTGCCATTCTGGTAGATGGCGTCCGTGGGCATTAGTTTTCCTTTTCTTTTTAGCTGTTCCATCCATATTGTTATCACGTTTGTATCAACTGTATCCACTGCGAGTCACGAAAACTAACTGGGAATGATGGCGGAAGTGAAAGTGCGGTCACATGGTCGGAAAGAGCAGACGATAGCAGACGATAAACGCAACGCGCGATTCTCGCGAGAAAACGGCTACAGACCAATTCGGCGTATCGTCTCTTTACCGAAACGGTGACACAAAAAACGGAGTTAAAAAAAAAAAGACGAAATGATCGAAAAACGTACAGATTTCGGACGTACGGCGTACACATTTAAAAATCAGTGCTCACTTGTACAAATTACGCCAAAACCGTACAACTTGACAGGTATGCGTATACTCTATGTGTGAATTTTGTATGCAAGAACCAGACAACATACACATTTTTGAGAGAAAAAAAATATATTTTTGTACAATTCATTATTATTGTTATTCATCCATCAATTCATTTTCTTTTTTAACCGCTTAATCCTAATTAGGGTCACGAGGAAGTTGGCCACCATCTCAGCTGACTTCGGGCGAGGGCAAGATACACCCTGCACAGGCCATCGCAGGACCACACTAAGAGAACAATTCACATTCACACCAAGGGGAGACTGGAATAGCCAAACTGGAACAGACAAATTAGCATACCGTGCATGTTTTTGGACTGTGGGAGGAAACCAGGGTACCCAGAAGGACCCACACAAGCTGGGGAGAACGTGCAAACTCCACACAGAAACACCCAGGCTGGGAATCGAAAAGCCGCCCTCCTTCTGTGAGGCAGATGTGCTAATCACTACGCCACCGTGTTGCCCAATTTATTATTATAAAAAAAAAAAATAAAAAAAAAATAAAAAAAAAAAGATGATTAAAAATCAACAAAGATGAAATTTATGAAATGGTAATATTTCTGAAATGAACATTGTGCACAATTTATGTAAAATAACATTTGTCTTAATCTGACACTTTTATAGCAAACCTATAACGGCCTCAAATTAAGAAATTATTTCTGTGCATGAACCAGATAACCAACATAACAATTTTCAAACAAATAATTTGGCAAAAAAAAAAAAAAAAAAAAAATCCTCCTGTTTGAATTCCATGCAGATATCACTCTAATACACCACAGTGAGCGTTTAGCCTTCATTCTTCTCACTGATTCGGAGCCCTCGGAGACACTTGCCTCATCACTACTTGATTGCCAGACTAACCAATCCCCTTCTGAGACATCTCAGATTTCATGAAATTGTAGGTTATCTGCTTTTTGCATATAAATTAACAAGTATCATAATGCTTTGCCCTGCGAATGACACCGATTGCCCTTTGAATGAACTGATACTCTTCTAACAATGTTATAGACTGTACTACGATTCCAAAGGTCTACAAAACTGCTGTTGACTCACTTCTATTGTTCAAGTGGGCGATCTGGCTCTTGCACAGTGCCACAGAATGTGTGTGTGTGTGTGTGTGTGTGTGTGTGTGTGTGTGTGTGTGTGTGTGTGTGTGTGTGTGTGTGTGTGTGTATGGAACGGGAAGCTGGTAAAAAAAAGTGCACTCCCTCTTCACCCACAGTCGGCTGAGATGGGCTCCATAATAAAGGAATAAGTAATTTGGCAAATAGATGAATGGACGAAAGTACTTCCGGTCCTTATATAGTAAACAAACTGCCGGTTCTTACACTGACTTTACATTTATATATCTCATGCATATGATTCCTAATTCCTAATAAATCTCCTTTCATCCTACATCTCGTTTAAATTAATATTTTCTATTTTTTAATGAATTAATTTGTTTTTATTATTATTATTTTTTAAGTAGACAAATAGGCTGCTTTGCAGCTAAATCCTGGGACTGGACAGCACACAAGAGCTTTCAGTTGTCCTGTTGGCTGAGACCTTCCACATTTATCCACCTGATACTTCTTTCTGTCAATTTAGTTCTATTAACAATTTCTCCACTTCCTGCACCGTGAGCACCCCCCACCCCCACCCCCACCCCTGTCATGCTCACTGCTTTCTACAGAGGGACAACAGAGAGCACCCTGACCAGCTGTCTTACCGTGTGTTATGGGAGCTGCATAGTCTCTAAACACAAGACCCTACAATGAATTGTGATAACAGCTGAACGATAATCGGTTCTCTCTCCACCCATCAGACACCTCTGACATTCACCGCTGCATCTGCAAAGCCACCTGTATTGCACAGAACACATTCCATCCTCCTCGTGGAGTCTTCACCCTTTTGCTATCTGGAAGAAGATACAGGAGAACCTACACCCAACAGTACTAGACTCCATTGTAATTTCTTTCCCAAATTTCTTAATACCCTTCTTCTTCTTCTTTTCCTTTCGGCTTTTCCCTTCAGGGGTCGCCACAGCGAATCATCTGCCTCCATCTCACCCTATCCTTTGCATCTTCTTCTCTTACACCAACGACCTTCATGTCCTCCTTTACCACATCCATGAATCGTCTCTTTGGTCTTCCTCTAGGCCTTTTGCCTGGTAGTTCCAGCCTCAGCATCCTATTACCAATATACTCACTATCCCTCCTCTGTACATGTCCAAACCATCTCAATCTAGCCTCTCTGACTTTGTCTCCAAAACGCGTCTTACATGTGCTGTCCCTCTGACGTGCTCATTCCTAATCCTATCCATCCTCGTTACTCCCAAAGAGAACCTCAACATTTTCATCTCTGCTACCTCCAACTCTGCCTCCTGTCTTTTCCCCAGGGCCACTGTTTCTAACCCATACAGCATCGTTGGCCTCAACACCGTCTTGTACACTTTTCCTTTCATTTTTGCCGATACCCTCCTATCACACATCACACCGGACATTTTTCTCCAACCATTCCAACCTGCCTGCACACGCTTCTTGACCTCTTTTCCACACTCTCCATTGCTCTGGATTGTTGAGCCTAAGTACTTAAAATCCTCCACCTTTCTTATCTCTGCTCTTTGTAATCTCACCGTTCCTCTTTGGTCCTTGTCATTCATGCACATGTATTCTGTCTTACTGAGGCTAATCTTCATTCCCCTCCTTTCCAGGGCATACCTCCAGCTCTCTAGATTTTCCTGCACTTGTTCTCTGCTCTCACTACAGATCACAATGTCATCTGCAAACATCATAGTCCATGGGGAATCTTGTCTAACCTGGTCTGTCAGCCTGTCCATCACCATAGCGAACAAGAAGGGGCTGAGAGCTGACCCTTGATGCAGTCCCACCTCCACCTTGAACTCTTCTGTCACACCAACAGCACACCTCACCACTGTCTTACATCTCTCATACATGTCCTGCACCACTCTAACATACTTCTCTGCCACTCCAGACTTCCTCATGCAATACCACAGTTCTTCTCTCGGCACCCTGTCATATGCTTTCTCCAGATCCACAAAGGCACAATGCAGCTCCATCTGACCTTCTCTGTACTTCTCCATTAACATCCTCAAGGCAAACACTGCATCTGTGGTGCTCTTTCTGGGCATGAAACCAAACTGTTGTTCACAAATGCTGACTTCTGCCCTTAGTCTAGCTTCCACTATTCTTTCCCATAACTTCATCGTATGGCTCATCAACTTTATCCCTCTGTAGTTGCCACAACTCTGCACGTCTCCCTTGTTCTTAAAAATGGGCACCAGCACACTTCTCCTCCATTCCTCTGGCATCCTCTCGCTCTCTAAGACCTTGTTAAATGTTCTTGTCAGAAAATCTACTGCTACCTCTCCTAGACACTTCCATACCTCCACCGGTATGTCATCAGGACCAACTGCCTTTCCATTCTTCATCCTCTTCAATGCCCTCCTCACTTCACCCTTACTAATCTTTGCTACTTCCTGGTCCTCAATAGTCACCTCTTCTACTCTTTTTCTCTCTCATTTTCCTCATTCATCAGCTCTTCAAAGTACTCTTTCCATCTTCCCAGCACGCTTCTGTCATCAGTCAGTACATTTCCCTGTCTGTCCTTTATCAATCTAACTTGCTGCACGTCCTTCCCATCTCTATTTCTCTGCTGTGCCAACCTGTATAAATCATTTTCTCCCTCCTTACTTTCCAACCGAGCATACAAGTCATCAAACGCGCTCTGTTTGGCCTTTGACACTGCTACCTTTGCCTTACGCTGTGTCTCCCTGTACTCCTGTTTACTCTCTTCGGTTTTGTCTATGTCCCACTTCTTCTTAGCTAATCTCTTCCTTTGTACACACTCCTGCACTTCCTCATTCCACCACCAAGTCTCCTTATCTACTTTCCTTCCAGATGACACACCAAGTATTCTCCTACCTGTCTCCCTGATCACATTCGCTGTAGTTGTCCAGTCATCTGGAAGCACTTCCTGACCACCCAAAGCCTGTTTCAACTCCTCCTTGAAGACAATCTGACACTCTTCCTTTTTCAACTTCCACCACTTTGTCTTCTGCTCTGCCTTTGCCTTCTTCGCCTTCCTCACCATCAGCATCATCCTGCACACCACCATCCTATGCTGTTTGGCAACACTCTCACCCGCTACTACTTTGCAGTCACTGACTTCCTTTAAATTACATCGCCTGCACAAGATGTAGTCTACCTGTGTGCTCCTACCTCCACTTTTATAAGTCACCCTATGCTCCTCTCTCTTCTGGAAGAAAGTATTCACCACAGCCATTTCCATCCTTTTTGCAAAATCTACCAACATCTGTCCTTCTGCGTTCCTGTCCTGGATACCAAACCTACCCATCACTTCCTCGTCCCCTCTGTTTCCTGCACCAACATGTCCATTGAAGTCTGCCCCAATGACCACTCTTTCACCTCTGGGGTACTCTGCATCACTTCATCTAACTCCCTCCAGAATCTCTCCTTCTCTTCTCGCTCACATCCTGTCTGTGGGGCATAAGCACTAACAACATTGACCATCACACCTTTAATTTCTAACTTGAGACTCATCACTCTGTCTGACACTCTTTTCACTTCTAGAACATTCCTGGCAAACTCCTCCTTCAAGATGACTCCGACTCCATTTCTCTTCCCATCCACACCGTGATAAAACAGCTTAAACCCTGCTCCTATGCTTCTAGCCTTGCGACCTTTCCACCTGGTCTCCTGAACACACAGTATGTCCACCTTCCTCCTCTGCATCATGTCAGCCAGCTCTCTACCTTTTCCTGTCATAGTTCCAATATTCAAAGTCCCTACTTTCAGTCCTAGACTCATGCCTTTCCTCTTCTCGCTCTGGCAACGGACGCGCCTCCCGCCTCTCCTTCTTCGACGTCTTCGACCAACAGTAGTCCAATTTCCATCAGCACCCTGTTGGTTGACGGCACTGATGGCGGTCGTTGTTAACCCGGGCCTCGACCGATCCGGTATGTCATTCTTTCTTGTGATTCGCATAGTTTATTTGGCATTTGTTTTACGCCGGATGCCCTTCCTGACGCAACCCTCTGCATTTATCCGGGCTTGGGACCGGCGTGAGGGAGAGACACTGGTTTGTGCCCCCCCCCCTCACGGCTGCATTAAATTTCTTAATACCCTGCTGATTCTAAATGCAGGGATCCCTCACTTTCCACAGTTAATTGGGACCGAGATCCCAACGCGACCATCAAAATCCACGGAGTAGGATCACCCCTTCCCACGTCACAACCCGACTGACGTATACGTACATGTATATGTGTATATAATATTAATAAATACATATTCAATGCTATAAATTCTTATGATAACAATTAAACATTAAAAAAATAATAATGCATAAGATGTAAATAAAATATAAATACACACACATACAGATGCGCACCTCACAACAATGTCAGTAATTTTGATGAGAGATTTTGTGTTGGTTTTTTTGTTTTGTGTTGTTTTTTTTTATTTTTATTTATTTATTTATTTATTTATTTTACATAATTGGCCTTGATTTTGTGGCATCTTTCTTAACTTTTTCCCCTAATTGTACTTAATTTCCTTAGTTTTTTAATTCTACCTGTCTTCCTTTCGGCTTTTTCCCTTTTACTCAGAAGTCGCCACAACGAAGCACGTTTGATTTGGCAGAGGTTTTTACGTCGGACGTTCCTGTCACAACCCTTTTTAGCAAGGGACAGAAACACGCTGACGACTTTGCAGCTACTCTTTACGAAAGTTCTTTTACATGCCTCTCTCCATAGACAGTGACAGACATGGCCCGCCTTTGATAACCCAGTTAGCTGCACTGGGGGGGCAGTGACAACCTTGAGGAGAGTGGGACTCGAACCCCCAACCTTTGGATCAGCACCCTATACCACGAGACCACCACTGCCCCTTCCTTATTTTTTTTTCGATGAATATTAAAAAAAAAAAAAAAAAAAAAAAAAAAAAAAAAAAAAAAAAAAACATGATACACTGAAGCCTCATGAATTGAAGTGAGGGATCCCTGTATATAGTATTTTGTATATCTATCATTATACGTATCTTACAGTATATTTGTACTTTATAGAGTCACTTAGACTTGAAGTTGAGTTTCTTTTCTTTTATTTTCCAAAAAAAAGCTTTTTGAATTTTGACACTTTGTGCATTGCCTCAGACTTAACATCCAAAGAATTGAATTTGTAGCTCACGGCACTTCCTGTATGTCAGTACCGCATAATGGTGGTAATGTGTTTTAGCTTGCCAAGTGAAGGCTGAACACATCACTTCGGAAGCACTACATTAAGGTTCTAAAGCATACTGTATAACGCAATTTCATAGATTTAACAAGAATGATCATCACACGTTGAAAAGGTTAAGCATATTTTCTCTGGTCCTTATGAAATACAAGATTAATTTAAATAGTTTCAACTTAATGAATATGGAGATGGGATTATTATAAGTCATATACTTTCTTCTGTGTATTATTGAGGAGGGCGGTGTGATGGTGTAGAACATCTACCTCACAGCAAAACAGTCCTTGGTTTGATTCCCAAATTTGGATCTGTGTGTGTGTGAATTTTGCATATCGACCTGAGAACTGTTGTGTGTTGGCCCTGCGACACTGTGGCGAGCTGGTCGAGGTGAACCCTGCTTCGCCCACGTCACCCTGGTACAAGTAAATGGTTTGGTGAATGAGTGAGTTGAGTGAATAACATTTACATAGACACAGACACACACACACACACACACACACACACACACACACACACACACACACACACACACACAGTACAGTGATCTCTTACTACTTTGTGCTTCAGTTTCTGCGGCTTCAGTGCATCGTGCGCTTCTCAAAAATATTAATCGAAAAAAATAAAATAAAGAAATGAAGGAAAAATAGTAAAAAAGTTAAGGAAAATGTCACAAAACAAGACCAATTATGGGGAAAAAAAAATACTTACATTTTTATGTGACGTGTGTATCTGTGCGCGCAAGTCTGTATGTGTTTGTATTTATATTTTATTTACACATCATGCATTATTTTTGAATGTTTAATTGTTATTATCAGCATTTATAGCATTGGATATGTTCAGTTCATCAGTACATTTTCTGTAACCGCTTCATCCTAATTAGGGTCGCGGGGAGGCTGGTGCCCATCCCAGCCAACTCCGGGCGAGGGCAGAGTACACCCTGGACAGCTCGCCAGGCCATCGCAGGGCGGAAACACGCTGACGGCTTTGCAGCCTACTCTTGTCGAAAGTCAGCAATGGTTCTTTTACATGCCTCACACCATAGACAGTGAGAGCCATGGCCGGCCTTTGATAACCCAGTTAGCTGCACTGGGGGGCACTGGATATGTATTTATTTGTATTATATACACATATACATGTGCGTATACGTTAGTCAGGGGGGGTCCATCCTACTTCATGGAAGTCGCCGGTCGCGGGTGGCTTCCCTCGGTCCCCAATAACCATTGAAAGTGAGGGATCCCTGTACATACATACATACACACACATACATGCAAACCCCTCTCATTCTAAATCCAATCAATACAAAATAGGCAGCTTGGTGGCAAAGTACTTGGCATGTTAACCTCACAGCCTGAGGGCCCTCCGTTGATTGTTTTGTTGGGTGTCTCTGTATCAGGTTTGCATGTTCTCTCCATGCTTGTAAGGGTTGGAGAATGGGAACCAGCCTCCCTGCAACCCGAATTAGGATCAAATGGCTTGAAAATGAATGAATGTACATGGACAGCAAAGTCAATTCATATGTAAGGAATGAAAAAAAAAAAGCAGTCTAAAAGAGGAACATAGTCATTCTTCCTTATGCTGTACTTATCTTCAGTAAGCACTTCATCTCGGGTCATAAAAAGTCCAGAATCTATCTTGGGAGCTGTGAGCACAAAGCTAGAGAACCCCCGCCCACATATAAGGTGACTGCCAGTCAGTCAACCATCAAATAATTAAAGGTGATTCTTTTCATGAGATACTTTATATTCAATCTTATATATATATAATATCTTCTTTCTTCTTTTCCTTTCGGCTGTTCCCTTCAGGGGTCGCCACAGCAAATGATCTGCCTCCATCTCTCCCTATCCTCTGCATCTTCTACTCTTACTCCAACGACCTTCATGTCCGCCTTCACCGCATCCATAAATCTTCTCTTTGGTCTTCCTCTGGGCCTTTTGCCTGGTAGTTCCAACCTCAGCATCCTACGCCCAATCTACTCACCATCCCTCCTCTGTACAGGTCCAAACCATCTCAATCTAGCCTCTGACTTTGTCTCCAAGCATCTAACATGTGCCGTCCCTCTGATGTACTCATTTCTGATCCTATCCATCATAAGTACTCCCAAAGAGAACCTCAACATTTTCATCTCTGCTACCTCCAACTCTGACTCCTGTCTTTTCCCCAGGGCCACTGTCTCTAAACCATACAACATTGCTGGCCTCATCACCGTCTTGTACACTTTTCCCTTCATTCTTGCCGATACTCTCCTATCACACATCACACCGGACACTTTTCTCCATCCATTCCAACCTGCCTGCGTGCGCTTCTTCACCTCTTTTCCACACTCTCCATTGCTCTGGATTGTTGAGCCTAAGTACTTAAAATCCTCCACCTTCTTTATCTCTGCCCCCTGTAACCTCAAAGTTCCTCTTGGGTCCTTGTCGTTCACACACATGTATTCTGTCTTACTAAGACTAACCTTCAATCCCCTCCTTTCCAGGGCATACCTCCACCTCTCTAGATTTTCCTCCACATGGTCTCTGTTCTCACTACAGATCACGATGTCATCTGCAAACATCATAGTCCATGGAGATTCTTGTCTAACCTCGTCTGTTAGCCTGTCCATCACCATAGCAAACAAGAAGGGGCTGAGAGCTGACCCTTGATGCAGTCCCACCTCCACCTTGAACTCTTCTGTCACACCAACAGCACACCTCACCACTGTCTTACATCTCTCATACATGTCCTGCACCACTCTAACATACTTCTCTGTCACTCCAGACTTCCTCATACAATACCACAGTTCTTCTCTCGGCAGCCTGTCATATGCTTTCTCCAGATCCACAAAGGCACAATGCAGTGCCCTCTGACCTTCTCTGTTCTTCTCTATTAACATCCTCAAAGCAAACACTGCATCTGTGGTGCTCTTTCTTGGCATGAAACCAAACTGTTGTTCACAAATGCTGACCTCTGCCCTTAGTCTTGCTTCCACTATTCTTTCCCATAGCTTCATTGTATGGCTCATCAACTTTATCCCTCTGTAGTTGCCACAACTCTGTACATCTCCTTGTTCTTAAAGATGGGCACAAGCACACTTCTCCTCCATTCCTCTGGCATCTGCTCACTTTCTAAGACCTTGTTGAATATTCTTGTCAGAAAATCTACTGCTACCTCCCCTAGACACTTCCCATCCCTCAACTGCTATGTCATCAGGGCCAACTGCCTTTCCACTCTTCATCCTCTTCAATGCCCTCCTCACTTCACCCTTACTAATCTTTGCTACTTCCTGCTCCTCAACGGTCACCCCTTCTGCTCTTTTTTCTCTCTCATTTTCTTCGTTCATCAGCTCTTCAAAGTACTCTTTCCATCTTCCCAGCACACTTCTGTCATCAGTCAATACATTTCCCTCTCTGTCCTTTATCACTCTAACTTGCTGCATGTCTTTCCCATCTCTATTTCTCTGCTGTGCTAACCTGTATAGATCATTTTCTCCCCTCCTGACTGTTCAACCTATCATACAAGTCATCATCGCCCTCTGTTTGGCCTTTGACACTGCTACCTTCGCCTTACGCTGTGTCTCCCTGTACTCCTGTTTACTCTCTTCGGTCCTGTCAATGTCCCACTTCTTTTGGCTAACCTCTTCTTTTGTACACCTCCTGCACTTCCTCCATTCCACCACCAAGTTTCCTTATCTACTTTCCTTCCAGAGGACACACCAAGTACTCTCCTACCGGTCTCCTTGATCACATTGGCTGTGGTTGTCCAGTCCTCTGGAAGCACTTCCTGACTACCCAAAGCCTGTTTCAACTCCTCCTTGAAGACAACACGACACTCTTCCTTTTTCAGCTTCCACCACTTGTCTTCTGCTCTGCCTTTGCCTTTTTCACCCTTCTCACCATCAGTGTCATCCTGCACACCACCATCCTATGCTGTTTGGCAACACTCTCACCAACTACTACTTTGCAGTCACTGACTTCCTTCAAATTACATCGCCTGCACAAGATGTAGTCTACCTGTGTGCTCTTACCTCCGCTTTCATAAGTCACCCTATGCTTCTGTTTCTTCTTGAAGAAAGTATTCACCACAGCCATTTCCATCCTTTTGCAAAATCGATCTACATTTGTCCTTCTGTGTTCCTGTCCTGGATACCAAACCTGCCCATCACTTCCTCGTCCCCTCTGTTGTCTGCACCAACATGTCCATTGAAGTCTGCTCCAATGACCACTCTTTCACCTCTGGGGTATTCTGCATCACTTCATCTAAATCACTCCAGAATCTCCTTCTCTTCTAGCTTACATCCTGCCTGTGGGGCATAAGCACTAACAACATTGACCATCACCTTCAATTTCTAACTTGAGACTCATCACTCTGTCTGACACTCTTTTCACGTCCTAGAACATTCCTGACAAACCCCTCCTTCAAGATGACTCCTACTCCATTTCTCTTCCCATCCACACCATGATAAAACAGTTTAAACCCTGCTCCTAAGCTTCTAGCCTTTCTACCTTTCCACCTTGTCTCCTGAACACACAGTATGTCCACCTTCCTCCTCTGCATCATGTCAGCCAGCTCCCTATCTTTCCTTGCATAGTTCCAACATTCAAAGTCCCTACTCTCAGTCCCGAGGCTCACACATTTCCTCTTCTCTCTGCCTACGGACACGCCTCCCGCCTCTCCTTCTTGACGCCTTCGACCAACAGTAGTCCAATTTCCATCAGCACCCTGTTGGTTGACAGCACTGATGGCGATCGTTGTTAACCAGCCTCGACCGATCCGGTATGAATTTCTTATTGATCATTTGCATTTTTTAAATGTGGCAGAAGTTTCATGGATGCCCTTCCTGTCGCATAACCCTCTGCATTTATCCGGCTTGGGACGGCATAAAGAGAGACACTGGTTATACCCCCGCCCTCATGGCTGCATTTATATATATATATATATATATATATATATATATATATATATATATATATATATATATATATATATTTATATATATATATATATATATATATATATATATATATATATATATATATATATAGAGAGAGAGAGAGAGAGAGAGAGAGAGAGAGAGAGGATTTTCTGAGTAGATCCTTCCATAGGAGAGTGCTCAATACTTTTTGGTAGAGCAAATAAGAAAAACAAACAAAAAAAAAACAATATATATTATAATATATATATATTATATTATATTATATTATATTATATTATATTATATTATATCATAATTATAATTATTAAATTATAATTATATTATATATTATATTATATATATAATATTTTTGTATATATATATATATATATATATATATATATATATATATATATATATATATATAATTATGATTATTTTTTAATTAGCATATGACTGTGTGGCAGTTATGCAGGAAATATGCATATTCATTGAGCTGAAGCACACCAGCTGTGATACTTGGTCCTTGTTTGTTAAAGTTCACAGGTCTGTTAAAAATAGATTGTTTGATGACTGCACGATGTCCTGGCAACTTCAATGAGAAACATTAAGCATCATTCGGAAACAGGATAGTTCTAGTAACACTTGTAAAAACTAAAGAAGGACTATTCGCTCCTGGGCTTTGGAGCTATACCAGTAGTGTAATAGCTTCTGCCTGCATGAAAGCATATTGTGTTGAGCTGAGATCGGCGTTTGCGTGACTTGGCACTCTTTGGCAGATCCTCTCTGATCCTGTGAAAAGAAATGTATGTAAATGAAATTTCTGCATAAATCTAAATGGATGCAAACCATTTTATTAAATTTGTAAACGGTTATGGTTTGGATTTGTGGTTTCAGATAAATTCAGACAGCTCCTACTCATTTGAATTTATATGATCAGGTAGATTATATGTCCTTTTATTATTATTATTATTATTATTATTATTATTATTATTATTATTATTTATTTATTTTATTTTTTTTTGCATAATGCAGTTCGATAATAAGCTTCAGCCTCATAAATGGTTTGTGTATGTAGACTGGATAATTTCTGGAATTGGACTGTCTGTGTGCTTGTGCTATTTCCTGAGTCCACTGCACATTTTCACGCCTATATGATGGATTTACTGTTTGTAGACTATGAACTTATCACAACCCTGAATTTTTACTTGTATTTGCACCACAACCTTGCTGAATACTTTATATATAATGGCGAGATAGTGGAGATGTTCATTCATTCGTATCAGCCGACTTCGGGTGAAGGCCAAGCTCACCCTGAATACTTTGCAAATCTAATGCAGGACCACAGAGACACACAGCCCTTACCACTCACAACACCCACACCAAGAGGCAAATTGGAATAATCAATGAACCTACTGCGCATATATTTGGATTGGGAGAGCAAAAGGTTTATGGTCATGGGGAGACTGGAGCCTGTGTCAGCCAACCTGGGGAAAAAGCGAGGTACACCATTGTAGGTTGAAACACACTGGTGACAATCCAATAACATACTATTTACTCTCTGGCTCTGTTACAGGCCTTTCACTACAGATGGTGAGAGATTGACTAGCCTTTGACAACCCAATTAGCTGCATTGGGGAAACAGCACCGGGTGTCCACTACTCCATGGTAATGAGATAAAACAAAGAAATAGTGTTTTATATAAATATGCTTGACGTCGCAGGTGATTGAAAACATGATCCGGTGCAAACATTGTATCAAAGAAAGGTCGAGTTGATGAGAAGCAAATAATGTTTCGTTTGTCAACAAACATGACCGAATATTTTTGAAATAGTATATTTACAATATTTACAACACACACACACACACACACACACACACACACACACACACACACACAAATGTAACTTAGATATAATAAATAGATAAAATAATTATTATTATAGTTATATAAAATTGTTGTAAAATATATTTCTTGTATGATCTGTACATTTTGAATTCAATGATGTTGAATATCTATCTACTATATCTATCTATACATATATATATAATTTATTTATTTTATTTATTTAAGGGACAATGTACAGGAACATTAAGCTCATAGAGACAGAGATGTACTGTACCAGATTATAGCTTAATAGCTAGTTTCCATCTGTAGTCCCTAATTTAGAACGGCCAATTAACCTACAGTGCATGTCTTTGGATTGTGGGAGGAAACCGGAGCACCCGGAGGAAACCCACACAAGCACGGGGAGAACATGCAAACTCCACACAGAAACGCCCAGGCCGGGAATCGAACCCGGGCCTTCTTGCTGTGAGGCGGACGTGCTAACCACTACGCCACCGTGCCGTCCGTATATATATATATATATATATATATATATATATGCCAGCACTATACTATATATATATATATATATATGCATTGTATACATATATATTTTTAAAAAGAAAAAAAAAATCAAAGGAAGATTGAAAAAGACAAACAAAGAAGGCAAGTCAAGACATTCTTCTCATACTTAAACAGTTTGATGTGTGAATGCTTATTTCAAATGGAACAAAGGAAAAATAACAACACGTTTCAGCCTAAAAACGGCCTTCTTTAGGGCTCAATACAAATACACTTACAACACATTTTCTAGCCGGGAAAGTAATAAGCATCATGGCACTCAAATGAAAGAAGAACGAGGAGAGCAAGCCTGGGCACAGCAAGCACTGAAATAATAAATATGTATTTATGGAATCATTTACTTTTTTTTTTTTTTTTTTCTTTTCATCGAGTCAAGACATCTGAGAGAATTGAACCCAACACTGAATGGAAATAAATGTTATGTTACTTAAGTTTGTTTAAATAATGCCACAACAGCAACGAACCACTCCATAAAGTTTTCTCCAGCACACCCCGAAAATTGTCGCCCATCTCAGCCGACTCTTGGCGAGGGCAGAGAACACCCTGAAAATCAGCAAGGGTTCTTTCACAGCCTCTCACCACAGACAGTGAGGGGCACGTAGAATACAGGTAGAATATTCAAGGTCATCATCATCATCATCATCATCATCATCAGCATCATCAGCATCATCATCATCATCATCATCTTCATCTTCTTCTTCTTCTTCGTTTTCTTCTTCTTCCACTTATTCCAGGGTCAGATCGCAGGGGTAGCAGCCAAAGCAATGAGGTTCAGACATCCCTCTACCCAGCCACTTCCTCCAGCTGTGCCGAGGGGACACCGAGATGTTCCCAGGGAGGCTGAGAGACATAGTCCCTCCTAGGTTCTAGGTCTTCCTGGTTGGACAATTTTTTTAAATGTCATTTTTAACATTCAATACCATATAATTTTATTTGGGTTTAATTTGTCTGATGACAGTTGTTTTAATTTCATACAGGCTTAGTTATGACACCATCACATTGATGTCGAGTTTTTTTTTTCTTTTCTTATTTTTCTTTCTTTCTTTTTTTTTATAACTACCATCATGAAATGTACTAGCTGAGAAATCAACAAGATTACAGAGGACAATTAGCATGCTTCATTTTCCACGTTGTCAAAAGCAGCAGATGTAACAGTGAGGCCTGTGGCTTCACAGCCTGACAGGGTATAAGCACTGAACCCAGACTGAGGAACTTGTCAGGGCTTCAGTGGATCTGCAGGGAATCGTTTGAGACAGTGATTTTAGCAGACTTTTTTTTTTTTTTTCCCTCCAACAAACTGAATAAATTATGTCTCTGTCTTGAGTGGCTGAGCTACAAGAAAAGGCATGGCAGCACACATCACATTTACAAGGTTTGTACTTGAACTTTATGCTTTCTGCTGACCTCAGTGGTGAATGCTGAAATATCCTTTGCCCCTAATAGCACATAGACATGTTAAGATCTCATGACAGATAAAATGATTCTTGATCATAGAAAAGTATATGCAGCTGTGCATAGTAACAGTATGTTAACAAAGACGTGTTCTTATATTTATGACTGATGTGGTTTTAATAATTATTAAAAAAAAAAAACACTTACTATGACTCATTCATAAAATATTTATTTATTATGCTGAGCCGATCCCATTATGTTTTGCGGGTAGACTGGAGCATATATCAGGAATCTGAACAAAGCGAGTGGAATACTTTGAATAGCTTGCAAGTCCCTTGCAGAGCCAACACACACGCCCATCTAAGGGCAATTTGGAAATGCCTGTTATGCTAATGTAATGTAATGTACGAAAACTGAGTTATTGTTTCGGTTTAAAAAACTCTATGTATGAAATTAAGGTAAAAAAAAAAAAAAGTAAAGTCTGCTAGGCTTTTTACACCCGAGCCATAGTGACTCATCAGGCTGGTGCTTATCCCTGGTTTCTGTAGCGTGAAGCAACTAGGAGTTCAACTCCTCCTGGATGGGACGCTAGTCCATCGCAGGTTACCTTCCCAGTATATTTTTACTGGTACCCATTTATACTGCTGGGTGAACAGAGGCACACTTGTGGTGAAGACCTTGCCCAGGGCTCTTAGCACAGTGGGGATCCAACTGGGATTTGAACACACAACCTCCTGATCATGAGCCCAGCACCCTAACCACTACGCCACTGCCCCAAATGTATGATATTCCATGCACTAAAATATGCTTCTTCAACACATTCCATAGACAGTCTTCCTCATTAATACAGTAATAATGCAGTAAAATGTAGTAATGATGAAGTAAAAACTTTTTAATTTTGCACTGTGATAATATTTATGAATAAATAAAGCGCTTACACTCCTTACCAGAAGTCAGAGAAGATGCAGGACGTTTGAGTGACATCTTAGGGCTTAAATAATTATTAAAAACACACTAAAAAAATGTGAATTCACAATTCAAACAGTCACGTTGATGACATGTGTGTGAAGGAGAAAAAAAAAAAAAAGAGGTGTACACGTCATCTACAACCAATCAACAGGATGGTAAAACAAACATTCTCAGCCATTGGCTAAATTTGAATCACATGCCTGTAACTTCCGAGTTTGCCGCTAATCCACGAGTATAATAATAATGCAGTAAAAAGTAATGATTAAATAAAAACTTTAAAAAATTTTGTACTGTGATGAAATGTATGAATAAATAAAGCGCTTAGGCTCCTTACCAGAAGCTAGAGAAGATGCCGGGCGTTTGCGGGACATCATCGGGCTTAAATAATCATTAAAAAAAAACAGGAAAAAAAACGACTCCGCAATTCAGGCAATCACGTTGATAACTTGTGCGCAAAGGAGTAAAAAAAAGAGGTGTAAACATCATGTACAACCAATCAGCAGGAGGGGGAAACAAAAGCTCTCAGCCACCGGCTAAATTTGAATCACGTACCAGTTATTTCCAGGTTTGTCGCCAATCCGCGAGTATGCTGGGGCGTGAGCACTGAACCGTGAATGGTCAAGAACCTACTGTAATGGCAAAACAAGATATCAGGGTAAACAGAATATCACAGAAAAGGCAACAAAAGCACTTCCTTTATTTGCTCTATTTATGCAAATTAGTGTGAAGCACAACAACTGTGTTAAATTTAACTGAATTAAACTCAGTACTTAACAACAGAGAGCGCCAGAACCCACCATGTGCAGAATGCCAACGTGTCCTGTATCCATGCACCTGTTTTCTGATGTCCCGTTGGTCCATATTAAGATAAAACAATCAAAGTTGGTATAGCATATGATTTAAAAAAAAAAAAAAAAAAAAAAAAGAAAAAAAAAACTTTTCTGCATCTCTTATCTCATTTATTAAATTATTTTATAAATAAATTAGCAAACTTTGTGTATTTAGAGAACGGTAAGGTTTCAGATGCTAAATTAACAGGATAATTTAGTTCAATCTCACTTTGTTGATTCTGCTCATAAATCATTTGCTGCAATTTACAGCAACAATCTTTTTACTTACACCCCACCATTTATGCAATATTCTGTTTCTCGGGTCTATTAGTGGTGTCAATCAATCTAGCAACATGCTTTTATTTATTTATTTATTATTATTATTATTATTATTATTATTATTATTATTATTATTATTATTTATTTTTTATTTTTTTAATTCCCAAATCACTTGGACACTGAGTTCAGGCTAATAACATGATGACATACTACAGTAGTGCCATGCATGATGTCACAGTATCGGTAGATAAGGTAAAGTCCATTGGACGTTTTATATCCGAGCCTAGAGGCTCATCAGGCCGGTGCTTATCCCTGGTTTCCATAGCGTGAAGCTCCCAGGAATCCAACTCCTCCTGGATGGGTTGCTAAGCCATTGCAGGTTACCTTCCCAGTATATTTTTACTGGTACCTATTTATACTGCTGGGCGAACAGAGGCACACTTGTGGTTGAGACCTTGCCCAGGGGTTTTTAGCACAGTGGGGGTCTAACTGGGATTTGAACACACAACCTCTTGATCGTGAGCCCGGCACCCTAACCACTATGCTTCTGGCCCCGGTGGCACAGTATTTAAAGCATCTTATTTACATTTAGCAAGATATCTCATGTGAGCACCCAACCTAGTTCGGGGGAGGGGTGGGATGGGTGGGATGGGAGGGGTAATGATAGACGATGATGACTTTATGTTGCGTTAATTATAAATGTGCTTAACAGCTTAATTTTTTATCTCCTTCAATTGGAACCCCATTTAGGAACTCCTGGGTTGCCCTTAACTAATTTTCTTCTCAATGCATAATCTGTACTGCTTAGTTATCAGGCTCAAGGGAAAAAAAAAAAAAACAGTCCATTGCAGGTCTAACTCAGAGTCAAACAAGTCTGTAGATTTAATGTGTACGTCTTTGGATGTTGGGAGGAAACCCGTACAAGCACAGGCAGAGCATGCAAACTCCAAACAGAAAGGCCTTGTTGGCTGTTTGGCTGTAAGGCTTGGAACCCAAAACCTTCTCGAAGTGAGGCAACAGTAAACCACCATGCTGCCTCCCAACTAATATACCATATGGATAAACGTTAATGGACCATTGACAAGAACACTCAAGTGTTTCTTGATGGTTGTGAGGCCGGTGGCATAGTGGTTGGGGTGCTGGGCTCATGATCAGGAAGTTGTGTGTTCAAATCCCAGTTAGACTCCCCACTGTGCTAAGATCGCTGGGCAAGGTCTTAACCGCAAGTGTGCCTCTGTTCACCCAGCAGTATAAACGGGTACTAGTAAAAATATACTGGGAAGGTAACTTGTGATGGAATAGCGTCCCGTCCAGAGTTGTACTCCTAGTCGCTTCATGCTACAGAGACCGGGGATAAGCACCAGCCTGATGAGTCACTATGGCTTGGGTGGAAAAAAACAAACAAACAAACAAAAAAAAAAAACCTTTCTGGATGGTTGGATTTCAGGTTGAATGTCTCTATTCTGGGAAAGCTGTTTCCTAAATTTTGGAGTGTTGTCATGGTGATCGTTCATCATTATTAAGGTCAGAAACTGATGCCAAACAGGGGCATCTAAGGTGGTTGTTGTTCTTGTATGCAGTGAGGATGAGGTCATTGCTTTATATAAGCAACTCCAACTCCAACTTTCGCAAGGCAAGTCTTCACAAAGCTGACTGTGCGTGCGCAGATGGACGGTCATGCTGGTTTGAGTCTCTTAGCTCTAGTCAAGGGAAGTCATAACCCAACAGCAGTCAAGACATCCTAAACAATTATGTGCTTTCAACTTTTTGGCACCAATGGGCTACTGTACATTTGGATTTGGTGGTGATGTGTCGTGTAGTTATAAGGTTTCAGAATTTTTTCTAACCCAAATCCATTGGTTCAGAATAACCAGGTAAGCTACAATGTGAAAAGGGTTCATTCATTCATTTTCTGAAGAGCTTAATCCTAATTAGGGTCGCAGAGAGGCTGGCACCCATCTCAGCCAACTCTGGGCAAGGACAGAACGCGCCCTGGACAGCTTGCCAAGCCATCTCAGGGCCAACACTCACACAGCCATCCATACTCACACCAAGAGGTGATTTGGAACAGCCAATTAACCTACTGTGCATGTTTTTGGACTGTGGGAGGAAACCAGAGTCTTCTTCTTCTTCTTTTCCTTTCGGCTTTTCCCTTCAGGGGTCGCCACAGCGAATCATCTGCCTCCATCTCACCCTATCCTTTGCATCTTCTTCTCTTATACCAGATACCTTCATGTCCTGCTTCACTACATCAATGACGAAACCCACACAAGCATGGGGAGAACGTGCAGACTCCACACAGAACTGTCTAAGCTGGGAATCGAACCCAGGACCTTCTTGCTTGTGAGGCAGATGTGCTAACCACTACACCACCATGCCACCTTTAAAAATGGGCCTGCATGGTTGTATGATGGTTTACTTCCACAATACAAAGGCATGCAAATTAGGTTAACTGGTTGTTTCAAAGTGTGTGTGTGTGTGTGTGTGTGTGTGTGTGTGTGTGTGTGTGTGTGTGTGTGTGTGCCCACGCTCACGCCCACATATGGTAGTTTATTTTTTGCCCTTGTAACTGGTGAACTGTTCAGGGTGTGTTTATAAAAAAAAAAAAAAAAAAACATTGGTACCAAGTTGTTTAATTTTATAGCAGTCAATCAAGATCCAGGAGACAGCTGTTGATCCTCAAACTTTGATGTCTATTGTGTGCTTGAAGTATCTTCGGATCAGTTTTATCAACAGACTTATAACTTTAGAAATGTTTCGATCAGATAAGAGAGAAGGCGTTATAATCCCACCTCTGTCTGTAATGCCATCACATCGGATCTTGATATTTTCAGTAATACTGACATATATACCAAATCACAAAAGTCACCCGAGGCACAATGTGAAATATAATAAATAAATAAACAAACCCCAGCGAATCAGAGAATCAGACAAATAATTCAAAACATCAGTATCTCCTTCTTTATGTAATTGTCTCTGTAATCTCAGAGTTCAGAAACAACTTACAGGCAAGGACACAGCTTGCAAAAAATAAAAATAAAAAATCTAAACAATAATAAATAAACACATAAACAAAACAATAATAACTATTAGCTTGCCTGAGCTCTTAATAATGAAACATTACCCCAAGAGAACACATCAGGTCTTTTTCTTCCCCCGCCCTGTGGATATTTTATTATAGGTACAGTCATCAGTGTCAATAAATAAAGGAAATAATTGGAAGATTTCCCAAAAGGCCCTTTCAATAATTAAACCAAAAAAAAAAAGACAAAAAGACAACCCCCCCCAAAAAAAAAAAAAAAAAAAAAAATGAAAAACAAACAAATAAATCAATTCTGTATACCAGGCCAAAACAGCTTTATTTATTTATCATATATATATATATATATATATATATATATATATATATATATATATATATATATTGCCCATCTATTTGGCTACATTATAGTACTATATACTGTAGTTTGGTAGTAGGCTGCAAAGTCATCAGCGTGTTTCTGTCCCTTGCTAAAAGGGTTGTGACAGGAAGGGCATCCGACATAAAAACCTCTGCCAAATCAAATGTGCGAATCAGATGATTCGCTGTGGCGACTCCCGAGTGAAAGGGAAAAAGCCGAAAGGAAGACAGACAGACAGACAGACATACTGTAGTTTGGTAGTTTATTATTCCCACTGACCTTTTAATTTTATTATATTTTATTAATAGCATAAATAATAACACCAGTGCCCTGTGATAGCCTGGCGGGCTGTCCAGGGAGTACCCCATTCTCACTCAGAGTCGGCTGAGGTGGATGCCAGCTTCCCACTGACCATAATTAGGATTATGTGGTTCAGAAAATGAATGAATGAATAACATTAATACAGTCAATACGTATAACGCTGATGCAATTAATCGTCCCTGCAATGGCCTGGTGAGATGTTCACCGAGTGTTCTGCCTTTGGTCACAGTCAGCTGAAGTGGGTCCCAGCTTCCAAGCAGCCCTAATTAAGGTTAAGTAGGTTAGGAAAAATAATGAATGAACTAATACAATAAATACACTTGTCCTTTTATTTCTAAACACTTGTCCTTTAGTTTTTAAAATGTGCTGAGCCATAAGGCTCACTGGATTATAAGACAGAACAGCAGTGAATGGCCCATGCCCACACATAAGGCGCACCAGATTATAAGACACATTAATATTTAGAAGTCAAACTTGATTCAACTCTCACAGTAACTCTCAACATTTTTCAGCTATAACAATATAAAACAATAAACTCACTTTTTCAGTTCATTCCTCTTCCACAAATCCATGAAATTCTTCATCTTCAGTGTTTGAGTTTAATAGTTGCGTGAGTTGAACATAAAGCCTGGATCCCTCTATTATTTTTTATTATTATATTATATTATATTATATTATATTATATTATATTATATTATATTATATTATATTATTTTATTATCTATTATTCTTCTCAATTGCAGATCAATAGAGAGAAAGATTAGAAGTCTCCGGGGTCATAATCTAAGCTTCTCTCAGCTACGTCCCCTTAAAGTGATGACGTCATCACGGTAACAAACATGGTGACACTCATTCGCAGCGTGAGTATTGTGTTCATTACAGAATGGAGGTCAGTACTCTTAAGGAGCTGAATCAGTGTAACTTTAAATTCAAGAAGGTGAATTCGAGGTCTCAGGAGGACACCTGTAGCAGTGCTTTATCCCGTTAATGAACGTGAGACTCTTATTAAGCCAGCTGAGCATTTTGAGATGCGGGAGCATCCTTCTAACAAGACAAAGACAGAGATTAGGTGGAAAAACCACTCACGCGTTACTCAGCAAGTCACCTGACTACAATAGCAGTAATACCAGTATTTGGACATAAAGCTCGGATCTCTCTAACTTATGATATGTCGATACCAAAATCTAGCGACTGGAGTTCTTTGGTTAATCCACTTGGATGATGATAAGCTCTGGATTAGTTTGTTTCACTAGGGTCTTGACAGTGTCAGTGAGATGAAGTCGCATGGCCTTATCCACACATAAGGCGCACTGGATTATAAGGTGGACCATAATTGTTTTCTGGAGATTAAAGGCTTTTAGGTGCGCCTTATGGTCCGGAAACTACAGCATTTAGAGCTTCTACTCATCTGTGATAAGGAACACTCTGAGGTAAGCACTGCCCACTTCTTCACACACTATGACCGACTAGTATCACTTATAAAAGTGATAGGGAAAGGAATGTCTGGTTCATATGGTTGTATGCATCACCCAGGGGCTTGAGCTCACAAATCTTCGGTGACAACATGAACGATTTTATGTTGCGTCACTCAGGAACCCCAGAGAATACCATAGAATTTGGATTTGATATAATAAGTAAATTGACATTTTTACACGATTAAGCTCAACCAGTTTATTGGCTTTAAACAAGCAGCATAATGAGCAGTGTATAAAAATCACTCACAGGTATAACAGCTTTGATAACTGTCCGTAGTCATTTCTACCAGTATTACTAACTTAGTACATAAATAAACAAATAAAATCAAAATCACTGACCTCTTGACTTTTCTTTACAAACCATTTTTTTGCTCGTTGCCCCCCTCAGCTTTACACAGCTGTATGTTTTTCAGGAAAGTGCAAAAGTTATGTCATTTGTGCACAACTGATTTTTTTAGACGCAGAAGGCTATTATCCTTACCTCTGAACTCTGTCTCAGGAGATGAAGTGGAGGTTTGCACCCTATGTGCCAGACGTCTGAATAATTCAGACAAGTCAGGAGCACACCTGCTGTCCTGCATAGCACAGCTGGGGCTTCTTTAATTGCCTTTTAGGGCAAGCAAGCAGCTTTTTTTTTTTTTTTTTTTTTTTTTTTTTTTTTTGACAAGCAGAGAAAGAGAGATAGAATGACAAGATATGAAGAACATCAAATCCCGGTATTATCTTTAAGGACCAATTTGTCCTGCTGACTCATAAGTCTTACCTGAAATGCCCAGATCCATTGAACTCAGATTATCAAACCTCAGTTCTTTTGTGGAACCAGTACAATCTCATAATTTATATAAAGAGGTGACAAAGATTAACCTGTTCAAGATAAAGATTAATAAAGCTAGGCATTTTAAACCAGTATGAATTTGAACATAAATATTGTGCATGGTGATAAGTATAAAGGGATCCTTCACTTTCTGGTGTTAATTGGGACCGAGATCCCCCATAACTGAAATCTGTAAAGTAGGATCAAGCCCCCAACAACCAACCCCCCCGACTGATGTATACGTACATGTATATGTGTATATAATATCAATAAATATCTATGCAATGCTATAAATGCTTATAACAAAAATTAAACATTAAAAAAAACAATGTATAAGATGTAAATAAAATATAAATACACACACATAAAGACGCACACACGCAGATATGCACCTCACAAAAAATGTAGTTTTGATGAGAGGTTTAGGGTTGTTTTTGTTTTGTTTGTTTATGGTTTGTTTTTTGTTGTTTTTGCATAATTGGCTTTGTTTTTGTTGTATTTTCCTTAACGTTTTTCCCCTTTCTTCCTTAATTTCCTTATTTTTTAATGAATATTAAAAACAAATAAAACAAACAAATAAATAAACAAACAGACAAAAAAAATGCGATGCACTGAAGCCGCATAAATTGAAGCGCGAAGTAGCGAGAGATCCTTGTATTTATTAAAAAAAATAAATAAATAAAAAAATCATCTCCGGAAGTATCCAGGGAGTTTGAGGAGTTATGATTTGGATGGCTTCCTTAGCTTCATAACTTAATATTTATGAAGTCGTTCCATATTTTATTCATTCAGATTATTTATTACAAATATATATTTCAAGAAATAAAATGCTCAGAGGCTAATGGATATTTATAGTAAAATGACAAAGAAGATACAGGCTCTTCAGATCATAATGGATTCGTACACTTCATGAAATGAAAGAAATATTGTTCTCATGGGAGCATTCTGTGCTAGGTTTAGTTTACCTTCAATAATAAGTTCTGATTATTAAAAAAAGGCAGTGTAGATAGCGATGCTGATTGGGGTGGAGGGGTGGGGTGTGGTGGGGTGGGGGTGGGGCAGAAAGGTGGAGTTGATAGCATTGCTGGGAAATAGAAGGAAGGTGGAATAGCTGGCATTTCTGTAGAAAAGTGGAGTAGACATTGATACTAGAAGAAAAAAAAAACATAAAGAGGTGGAGTAGACAGCACTGTTGGAGAAACAAGCAGGAAGTGGTAGAGTGCATTGCTTGGAAAAGAAACAGAAATGGGTGTAGATAGACTTCTTGGATGCGAAACAAAAAAGTTTGGCATTAGAATCAGCATATTGATTTTCTGTTGAAGAATAAAACACCCATATAACTTACATAATGTTTGGATTAATTGATTTAAGCCTGAAGGCTGGGTGGAGATGTTTGTTCTATTCTGGTTATGTTAATTCAATGTACTGTAGTCCATGTCTGTGGTGCGGGTCGAAACATATGCAGAGGACATCAGATAAGGATAATCTATACTCATAGGTTAGAAAACAAGTACATGGCAAAAAGTAGGAATTCTAACCAGTAATAAAAACACATGAACATGGAATACAGCAGTTTGAAACCCACAATTTTGTTATTAAAAGAGAACTTTGCAAGACAAACATATTCCATGACTATGCCCTGCTGCTCGGGAGCCCTGATAAGAAATATAAGTAGTATGAGGTACATGACAAACAGCTTCAGCTAGCAGAAAGTAAGTCTCATTCATTTATTCATCGATTTTCTGAACCGCTTAATCCTACTTCGGGTCACAGGGACACTGGCACGAATCTCAGCTGACTCTGGGCGAGGGTGGGGTACACTGTGGACAGCTCACCAGTCCATCGCAGGGAAAAGTAAATGTCCAGAAACCAAATTTACAGCTTTTCCCTCTGTGACCTTGGAAAGTAAGTCAAGGTCACTGGCACACAAACTCATCCCAGCACTCAGAGTAGCAGGTTTGAAAGCTCCAGCTTCTTCAATGTATGACAAATAAATTTCCAGAAACTAAAGTGGGCTGGACAGACAGAGGACAGAACCAGTTTCTATGGGCCCGAGCAATTTTGTTGGAGACACTTGGGGGTGTTTAGCGGCGGGGGTACTTCACTGGGTACAGCATCCTATGCTGCAGAAAGGTGATACATTAGGTTTAATGAAATGAAAGTGGCTTTGTCTGCAGGTCCAAGTACTAATTATGGTTTAAAAATATAAATGCTAAGAGTAATTAAGTGTCGAGTATAAAGTTGTATATTTTGGTGTAAACTATTCTCTACATTTGGCAAACACTCTCATCCAAGGCAACTTACAATTAATCATTTTATTTTATACAACTGAGTAATTGAGGGTAAAGAGCCCAAGAGGTCAACGGCCCAACAGTGGTGACAGTTGGAATTGAACTTTGACTTTGAAAATTAACTTTGACTTTTAAAATGACTTTTAGTTTAGTAACGCATCACATTAACCATCAAGTCACCGCTGCCCTCCTCATATGTTCTTTGTTATTTTCTTCCATTTCTGTAACAAAAATGGAAGATAAGCGAAACTGATCACAAACGTGAGGTATCCAGCTTTCTAATTTCACTGAATGGCATGCTTTTAAAAAGGGGGACCAGAGGGTGTGTTCCAATTATTGTGGACTCACACTCCTCAGACTACCTGGAAAGTCTATATATGGATATTAAAGAGAAGAAACCAACCAATGGTTGACCATTGGATTCAGGAGGACCATTGGGGTTTTTGTCCTGGCTGTGGTACTCCCGACCAACTCTATATGATCTACAGGGGGGGGGGGGGGGGTCTGTCCACAAGTGTTTTGTGGACTTAAAGAAGGCTCCTACTGTGTTCCCCGGGGTCTCTTGTAAGGTGTGCTCAGGGCATATGGTGTACCGGACCCATTGCTATGTGCCATTTGGTCCCTGAATCACCGGAGCCAGAGCTTGGTTTGCCTGTGAGGATTGGAGTACACCAAGGTTGTCATTTGTCACTGATTCCGTTCATAGTTTTTATAGACATAATTTCTAGGCACAGCTATGACATTGTGGGGTTCTGGTTTGGTTTCCATAGGATCTCGTCTCTGCTTTGTTGCAGCTGATGTTGCCCTTTTGGCTTCATCAATCCAGGACCTTCAGCTCACTGAAGTGATTCACAGCTAAGTGTGAAATGGCTGGGATGAGAATCAATGCCTCTAAATCCAAGGTTTTCAGCCGGAAAAGGGTGGAATGCATCCTCCAGGTCTGGAATGGAGGAGTTCAACTATCTTGGAGTCTTTTTTCACAAGTGAGGGATGGATGGAGTGGGAGATCGAGAGGTAGATTGCTGCAGCCTCTGCTGTAAAGAGGAACTCGTACTGCCCCATTGTGATGATGAGGGAGCTGAGACTCAAAGCAAAGCTTCCAATTCATGAGTTGATCTACATTCCAACCCTCATCTATGGTCATGAGATTTGGGTAGTAACTGAAAGAACAAGATTGGGGATACAAGCGGCTGAAAGGAGCTTCCTTAGCAGAATGAAGGGGCTTTATGATAGGGTGAGAAGCTCAGTTATCCAGGAGGAACTTTGAGTAGAATCACTGCTCCTCCGCATTGAGAGGAGCTAGTTGCGGTAGCTTTGGCATCTGGTTAAAATGCCTCTTGAACGCTTCCCTCGTGTAGTGTTTCGGGCATGTCCAACCAGGAAGAGACCCCAGGTCGACCCGACACACCTGGAACTATGTCAGTGCCCTCATTGAAGAGCTGGAGGAAGTGGCTGGGAAGAGGGATGTCCGGACCTCGTTGCTTAGGCTGCTGCCCCGAGATCGACCCTGGATTAAGCTGAAGAAGATCATGGCATACTTACAAGCCAAATGATCCCAAAGCAAGGCCACTTGCTAGTTTTCACTGATGACTGTAGCAATAGTCAAGTTTTCTGATTTACTGCTCCCAGCCTACTGTGAAACTTTAGGCTGTGATGACTTTGATGTACACGTACAATATATGCTAAGCTGTGTGCAGTACACTGTGGATACTTGGCTAGAGTTTGAAGTACAACCAAAACCTCATGAGGGCATAAATATTCAGACTAATTAAGCGATAAACTTGGAGCACCTGGGAGCAATTAAATTTACCAACGACAAGATAGGGATTGAGGCAAGGCTCCACAGCCTTTATATCTTTCAGTAAGTGCACATTCTTGTGTGCATGAGTAATAATTTATGCTTCCGCCAGTACAGTTGACAGTCCATGCTAAAATACTCAACCCTGCCATGACACAGTTTTATAATTGGAACAGTGAGTCAGTGATGACTGGGAAAGCTAGTTTTAGCCATCATATTCAATATCCTGATTGACCGTCACTTCCTAACTTTCATAACTTTTCAGTGTAGTAGCAAATCGTTATGTATTTACAGTGGCGATGCCGTGTTGGAAATACAACTAAAATGTCACTTGGCAGGATATACTGTTCGGGAAGGAAGTAGAGCTCTGCACTTGAAGAGACGTCAGGGCGAAACTTAAGATTGCGAACAACATTCACCAGAGTAAAAGCTCAACATCTTGAAGAGTCCTTGCAAACTAGTGCTATTCTCAGCACTGTAGAGTGAGAACTTCCTCTTCAGCACAGTGCATGTCATTTTGATTCTCATTCAGAAATTGTTCAGAAGACCAGAAGGATTTTCACAGCAGAACTTTTACCACATACAGTACATAGAATGACTTTTGTAATCCAATATAAAATATGTCTGATCTATAATGAATCTAATTAAAATGAAACCGCATTTTGTTTGTGCGCATGTATGTACTTAGCTCTCTTTAGAGCAAGCATTTTTGGGACAGCCATGGTGTAATCCTCAGAAGAGCAGGTTTGGGACTGAAAGGTTGTTGGTTCAATTCCTGAAGCAGCAGGAAAAATGTGAGGTAGTGGGTGGGATATATATATATATATATATATATATATATATATATATATATATATATTTTTTTTTTTTTTTTTACAGGCCTTCACTGCCTGTAAAAGTGAGTTTATACAGTATTTCAAGACCTCCTGCCGCTGGGGAATGTCTATAATGTTAATCAGTAGCAACACATTTGGTCGTTCCGCCGTGCTATACAAAACAGGAAAATATATTGCTGTGTTCTCTTGGTAAATGTTCAACAATCAATGAACCATTAGAAACTGGTACGGCAAAACTATGGGGTGCTTTAAATGAATAGAGCGATGAGCCAGCTATGGACCTATCAAAAAATGATGACGAGCATTTTTCACCCGATTCTCCTGCTCACGAATTTCATACATTTTAAGAAGTTCCTGGACATGTGCTTTTGTTTATGTTTGTGTTGACTGGTTCAACTTGCCATGTGCTAAAGTTGACATTCGTGTGGATTCACTCATTTTACTTGGGAAATGTTTAAAGGATACGCGTAAAGGAAATATTTAATGGAAAAACACCAGGAGGTAAAAGTAAGGGAAGGTAAAGTTTTTTTTTTAATTTATTTATTCTGTTTTCTGTTTATTTTAAGCCTTCATGTAAGTAGTTTGGTTGATATCACAAAATGAATAATACAAACACCAGTTAAACTCTTTTATTATTCTGTTACAATTCATGTTTTCCACCCCAATGGTAATAAGCACTTACCGTTCCACTCCACTGGTAATCATTTTAATTTGCACCCACCCACTCTGATTTTTTAAGTGCCCCGGGCACTTATCAAGTCAAATATGGTAGTTTTGTTAAAGGTTTTTTTTTTTTTTTTTTTTGCATAATTGGCCTTGTTTTGTGGCATTTTCCTTAACTTTTTCTCTACTTTTCCTTAATTTTTTAATTTTTAATTTTTCAATGAATATTTTTGAAAAACCCACGATGCACTGAAGCCGTAGAAACTGAAGCTCGAAGTAGCAAGGAATCACTGTATTTTACCCCCCCCCCCCCACACACACACACACACACATTGCAGCTAACTGTGTTATCAAAGGCCGGCCATGTCTTGCACTGTCTATGGTTTGAGATTCATGTAAAATAACCATTGCTGACTTTTGACAACAGTAGCTGCATAGCCATCAGTGTGTTTCTGCCCTGAGATGGCCTGGCAAGCAGTCCAGGGTGTACTTTGCCCTCACCTGGAGTCAGCTGGGATGGGCGCCAGCCTCCCCACAACCCTAATTAGGATTAAGTGATTACAGAAAATGAATGAATATTTTAAAACCATGGACCAGCTTGAGACAGACTATTTATACAAATAATATTTTATTTTTATTACCTTTATGGCTATGGCATGGGCTTTACACCCAAGCCTCCTGGCTCATTTTGAGCCAGAGCTCATCCTTGGTGTCCGTAGCAAAATATCACTAGAAGTTAAACTCCTGGATGTGATGGTAATCATTCACAGGTTACCTTCCCAGTATTTTATTTTATTATTATTTAAATGGTACCCATTCATACTGATGGTTGGACAGAGGCACACTTGAGGTTATTGCCTGGCATTTTGGCAATCTAATGGAAATTTGGACCCAAGACTTCTCAAGCATGAATGCTGCACCAATGCCACTACACCACCAACTCCACTCTTCTCTAAAACAGGTATAAAAATTAGCAAAATTTTGTTAATCGAAAGATATACAGAGATCCAAAAATAAGACATGTATGTTGGAATCCATCCAAAATATTCACATCTATTCAATCATGCATTATTCATATACATCGTCCAACCTTATCACCCTCCTGAATTGGACAGTCTCCTGTTTCCAAGGAAATGACCTCATCTCTGTGAGTTTCACTGGTCATGAGTCACGCCAAACAGAAAGGTGGAGGAATGTTGCAAATTGCATCTGTCACTGTCTTCAGGCTTATTTGTCTTGGGGACTTCCTGTTCATTCTTAACAAAGCCTTGTTTATTTTGTGCTGATATAAAACATCATTTTGATGCTCATCATTGTTGAAAACCCAAGGTGAGTAAACCAGATTAAAATTTTGCCTCAATCAGTCTTCAGTAAAATTATTCATAAATCATATAATAAAATTTTAAAATGGAAAAGGTTGAGTAAGACTCAGGTAGTGTCACATACGTGCACACAGTCTTGGTTCCATAACGTCAGGGAACTATTCACTGAATTATATTCATTTGTAGACTTCCGGTAACCCTACCTGGAAGCTCGACTTGCCTTGTCCTAATTCTCACCCAAATTCTAAACCGACCCTAAAGTTTAAGTGGGGCTGTTGGTGTAGGGGTTAGGGTGCTGCGCTCATGATCAGGGGGTTGTGTGTTCAAATCCCAGTTAGACCCCCACTGTGCTAAGACCCCCTGGGCAAGGGGTCTTAACCACAAGTGTGCCTCTGTTCACCCAGCAGTATCAATGAGAACCAGTAGAAATATACTGGGAAGGCAACCTGCGATGGACTAGCGTCCCATCCAGGAGGAGTTGTACTCCTAGTCGCTTCACGCTAGTGGAACTGAGGACGAGCCACTAGGCTCAGGCGCAAAAAAGCCCACAAGATCTTTTCCTACCTTACCTAAAGTTTAAACATATGTCTTCAGCTTAACAGTTAAAGGATTTGTTATGGGAACAGAACACAAATTCCTATAACGTAAACCAAGTCCCTATAATGTGAGTGTGTAAACAGATTTAGGACCCCACAACCAGAACACACAAAACAAACAAACAATTAAATACATTTGAAAATATAAATAAAATAATGGAAGGCATGGTTTGAGGCCGTCACTTAAGAGGACAATCATAATATAGCACAGTAACCCCAGGAAGTTAGTATGAAGCCAAAACTCGGACAAATAAACACCAAAATGACAGGTTTGGCAAACACAGCCAAAACACATTTAACCAAAAAAAAAAAAAAAAAAAATGCTTGGCAAATATAATTCAGCTGTACACAGCAGCAATGCTGCTCAAACTAAATGGCTGCACTCCAACAGTCTGTCCCATTTCCTTCTCTGCACCACTTTTCCTTAACCTCACTTAAAATATATCATGAGGCCGAGGAAAGATGTGAGAATTCATGAAAATATATGAAAAAGGACAACTGCAGTGATAAAAGTATCCAACTGCAATTAGTTCAGGGTTTTTATTTTTGCAGCGTTGCTCGTTTTTCCTGCTTTCACCACATCAGTGTTAAAAACTGACTGTTTATTTTTCTGCTTAGGAAGCACCACTGGAACAAGATAAATAACAGGTATTTTCTGAAGGCAAGGTGGATGCCACTGTTTTAATATAAGACATGGGAACATAAGCAAAAATAAATAAACAAATAAATAAATACATGGAAAAAAAACAAAACAAAAAAACAAAAAAAAAAAAAAAAAAAAAAAAAAAAAAAAAAAAAAGACAAACAAAAAAAAACAAAAAAACAAAACCCCTACACCAAAGTTTTAAACTTTTAATTAATGGCAGATACATAGCTTTAAACAAACTCATGTGCTGTGTAATGATCATTACCTCTGTTTAATTATTTAATAGTTCTAGTACACACGCATGGACGCACACACACACACACACACACACACAAACACACACATGTATATATATATATATATATATATATATATATATATATATATATATATATATATATATATATATATATATATATATATATATATATTGCTGCCCCCCCAGTGCAGCTAACTGAGTTATCAAAGGCCGGCCATGTCTCTCAGTGCCTATGGTGAGAGTTTCATCTAAAAGAACTATTGCTGACTTTCAACAAGGGCAGCGATGCGATGGCCTGCCGAGCTGTCTAGGGTGTACTCTGCCCCCACCCGGCATTGGCCAAGATGGGTGCCAGCCTCCATGTGATCTTAATTAGGATTAATCGGTTATAGAAAATGAATGGAAACAAGAAGTAAAGCAAACTTATCAAAAAATAGGGTGTTCACTTTTACAAAGGCAGGGCATGAGATCTTTGCTCGCGCTGAGTAAACTCTGTGTCGCTAAAGGTGCCCATTGAGTCTATATATTTACAGTTTAGTACATGCTGTACAGAAACATCAGTAAATTATGCTATAAACATCTTGTCTTGTTTTTTTTTTTTTCCATATCTATTTATGTGAGAACAAAAGAAAAACAATCGAAAGCAGGATTTATTTGGATTATTTTCCTTTTCAAGCTTGATAAGGATGACATCACATACACCAAGTGACCATGACAAACCACAAATCTAATTCTGATTAAAGTATTATTCAATCAGAAGAGATATTTTCATTTTTTACTTATTTTATTTCTTTTTTTAATACATGATATTCCTGAGATGGCAAACCAATCAGAACATGCTGTTCATATGATATTTATATTATGTCAGTGATATTTACTCACCTCTCGGTAGTGATAATGTTTTTGATGCTATGGTTGCCTAGTTTAGAAACATGTTATCTTTTATTTAATTTTATACATTCGAGAAAAAAAAAAAAAAAAAACCTCCAGAAAACAAACCACAAAATTGAAATAAAATGATGTTCACATTGAGATTGGTTGGTAATTTTAACTCTTTTGTTCACGTGCCTATCACCTAAATCTACATCCCTCCATAATTATTAATGCATGCAATATTTGATGTGTTATAGCACTCGAGCACACACACACACACACACACACACACACACACACACACACACACACACACACACACACACACACATACACACACACACACACACACACACACACACACACACACACACACACACACACACACACACACACACTCACTAGTGAACGTCCAGGGACAGGACATTGAGACAGTGGACAGTTTCAAATACCTGGGCGTTCACCTTAACAATAAACTGGACTGGTCCCACAACACCAACGCCCTGTACAAGAAGGGCCAGAGTCGCCTCCACCTTCTGAGGAGACTCAGGTCCTTCGGAGTATGCAGACCTCTGCTCAGGACTTTTTATGACTCTGTGGTAGCCTCTGCAATCCTCTACGCTGCCATCTGCTGGGCCCCGGGCAGCACAGAGCGGGACAGAAAGAGACTGAACAAGCTGGTCAGGAGGGCCAGCTCTGTCCTCGGCTGCCCACTGGACTCTGTGGAGGAGGTGAGTGAGAGGAGGATGGTAGCAAAGCTCACATCCATCTTGGTCAACAGCTCTCACCCACTGCACCAGACTGTAGAGGAGCTGAGTAGCTCCTTCAGTGGACGACTGAGACATCCTCAGTGCAGGAAGGAGCGCTACCGCAGGTCGTTCATTCCCACCGCTGTCAGACTGTACAACGCCACTTTGTAACTGTCTGTGAAAATACCGGTTATGTGCAATAAAAACCCCGTGCACTTTAATCAACCACATCTACCCCACTGACTGTGAACCATATCAACCCATCTACTCTGCCCTCAGATACTTATACACTTGAATATAGGCCAGTCCACAAAGTCGTTCCCTTCTTTTCTTTTACTGTTTATTAATTTATACTATTTATGTATCTATTTATTTATTTACTTATATAATATATATGTATGTGTGTATGTTTGTATATGTATCTATTTTTGCACCCCCTACTGATGGTACCTCAAGAGCCTGTAACAGTGAATTTCTCCATTGTGAGATTAATAAAGCTGTATCTTATCTTATCTTATCAGATAATCATTTGCTTTTGTATGAATGGTGGTGTGGGACAGTGGTGGCCGGGTGGTCAGGTGTTTATACTGATCCTAAGGTTGGGGGTTAAAGCCACACTGTCAACGGTTGTCGCTGCTGACCCCCCCCCCAGGGCAGCTCACTGGGTTATCAAAGGCCGGCCATGAGCGGTTCATGTAAAAGAACCATTGCTAACTTTCATCAAGAGTAGCTGCATAGCTGTCAGTGAGTTTCTGCACTGCAATGGCCTGGCGAGCTATCCAGGGTGTACTCTGCCCTCACTCAGAGTTGGCTGAGATGGGCACCTGTCTCCCCAGACCCTAATTAGGATTAAGCGGTTCAGAAAAATGATTGAATGGATGGTGGTATGTGTGTCATGCTGGTCTAGGGGTTACCTCACAGTAAAAAAAAAAAAAAAAAAAAAAGGTTCTGGGATCAAGTCCCTCTTAAATGTTCTTCCCCTGGCTGCATGAGCTTCCTCCAGGTACTCTAGTTTCCTACCACAGTCCGGAGGTAAGCATAGTTGGATTACATGGCTGTTCCAAAGTGCCCCTAGGTGTGAATGTGAGTGTGAATGGTTGTGTGTGTTTCTGCTCAGCGAAGGTCTAGCAACATGTACATAGTGCATCTTCCCTTCACCCAGTGTTGGTTGAGACAGGCTCCATCTACTCTAGTAAATTCAATTAAAATCTCTGGGCATGATTCGAAATGAAAGCCCGGTGTGTGTAATTATCTAGAGAATGATCTGGAGACTTTGAAGGTTTTCATGGGGTGATGTGAAGTGTTGTTTCTATTGCTGTCATTCGGTAACCTGGGGCGTGACACATGGTGGATCAAGAGATGTAGTGATATGTCGATATTTAATTCTAAAATAAGACTCGGATTAAACACATGCACTGGTTAAAACTAGGATGGGACAGGCTTAGACGTGGGGTCAGGATTTGTTTCGGATACAGGTGTGAATGCATCAAAAAGGAAAAGAAAAAAGAACAAAAGCATCTGATTGCTTGAAAAACAGATCCGTAAATCTCACTTAAAAGCATTTAGAGGTGATCTGGGACGAATACAATCAAATTTCCTGTTTATTTTCGTGGTGGGAACATGACTTTATATTGCTAATTAAATACAGCGATCCCTCACTTTCCGAGGTTAATTGGGACCGAGATCCCCACGCGACCATCGGAATCTGCGAAGTAGGATCACCCTCCCCCGGCTGATGTATATGTACATGTATATGTGTATATAATATCAATAAATACATATTCAATGCTTATAATAACAATTAAACATTAAACACAATGAATAATATGTAAATAAGATATAAATACAAACACATACAGACGAACTCTGATGCGCACGGCACAACAATGTAAGTAGTTTTGATGGGGGTGTTTGGGTTGTTTTTTATTTTGTGTTTTTTTTTTTTTCTTTTTTTGCATAATTCGCCTTGTTTTTGTGCAGCTAACTCGGTTATCAAAGGCCAGCCATGTCTCTCACTGTCTGTGGTGAGAGGTTCGTGTAAAAGATTTGTGTCAGGAAGGGCATCCGACGTAAAAACCTATGCCAAATCAAACCTGCGATTCATTCACTGTGGCGTCCCTTGATAAAGGGAAAAAGTCGAAAGGAAATCTTTGTCATCTCATCCTTGTTTTTGTGGCATTTTCCTTAACTTCCCCCATATTCTTCCTTAATTTCCTTATTTTTTTTAATTCGATGAATATTTATTATTATTATTTTTTTTTAAAAACGCGATGCACTGAAGCCGCATGAATTGAAACTCGGAGGTGTCCTCTTGTCCTCTTTTTTTTTTACTGTTTCTCCGAACAAGAAGCTCATAAATTTGAGCGCTTGAGTGGAACGGTTCTGACAGGGGTTTGCATTTTCTCCGTGCACTTGTGTGGGTTTCCTCCAGGTAATCCCGTTTGCTCACACATGCACATCAGGATAATCGACTGCTCCAAATTGACCATCAATCAAAAGTATATTGACCATCAATCCTTTTATTTCTTTTGCACCTCGACTTTTGTTTATTTTTGCATCCATTGGCTACAATACTTTCATCATCTTTATTTTTTCTTCTTCATCTGTTTACCTTCTGAGCAATATCTGCTTGACATTTTGAAATCAAGATAATATTTAGAATCAAATTGCAAAGCTACAGAGGGTAGTGACTCTGTGTTGCAGCCTATTATACTTCTTGGTGTGCTACCGGTGAATTATTATTAATTATATATTATATATAATAATAATAATAATAATAATAATAATAATAATAATAATAATAATAATAATAATAATAATAATAATAATAATGTATTTATTTATTATTTTTTTAATTTGGTATATTTCTCACTGGAGATTTTGAACACTGATATTTTCATCTGACACACAACCATATACCATAAACCTGCCATAAGTCATAAGCATAGCATGTGCATTGCTGCTTCCTGCTGGTAAAATACAACACATCTGTTTCCTGCAAGCAGAAATGATGTATGTGTTTATTTGCATATAACCCAACAATGTAAGATCCAGTTACAAGGATTCATTCAGCTTGCATGTGGAGACACGTTCTTCCCTATGGGACGCAGCTACCTACCAGTAACCTGATCACCCAGGACACGTGTTAAAAGCAGGTGTGAAAGGAGTTTTGAGTGCTTTCACATTTCATCAAAATAAGCAGGATTGATTCTGGGTGTGTTTTACAAAGCGGCTCAAAAGCCCAGGTTTGTTTTTATACAGAAAAATAGCTGCACATTATCATTATTATTATTATTATTATTATTATTATTATTATTATTATTATTATTATTATGCACACAGGTTTCCAGAATGGCACACACTGGGTTTATCCATTAGAATTTTCTTCCCTTTGGCATCAGCACTGAAGCAGTGGACAACAAAATGCTTTAAAATGGGATCATACTATAATTCATTGGCCAGCGATTCTCATATTAAAGTTCTTGGCTATGCCACAACCAAACACTAAACACGTAGTCGGTGGCATGGAGGTCCTGGGTTCGAATCCTTGCCTTGGGTGATTCTCTGTGGTCTGTGGAGTTTTCATCTTCTCTTGATGCTTGCATACGTTTCCTCTGGGTATTCACATTAGGCTGTTCCAAACTGACCCTAGGTCTGAGTGGTTGTGTGTGTTTGCCCTGGCATGGTCTGGCAAGCTGTTCAGGTTGTACCCCAGTATTGGCTGAGATAGGTGCCACCCTTTCCCCAAAAATAGTCGGATTAAGTGGTTGAGATGAGTGAGTCAGTGAATGAGTAATCTATGTCTGCATCCAATCACGAGGAATGGATGTCGGTCCCTGAAACTTGAATGATGCTCATACAGGGATTGTCATGGCTGTGCTCACAATGATGTACCATATGGTGCGCCAGGCCATATACGGGTTCACTCACACCTACGGGCAATTTGGAACAGCCAATTAACCCACTGCACATTTTTTGGACTGTGGGAAGAAACCAGAGTACCCGGAGGAAACCCATGCAAGCATGGGGAGAACATGCAAACTCCTCACAGAGACGCCCAGGCCTGGAATCGAACCCAGGCCTTCTTGCTGTGAAGCAGACACGCTAACCACAACGCCACCGTGCCACCCATGAATGAGTAAACCTCCAGTGCTCTTTGCACAGACAGTCATATATCAATATATTCATTACAGTGACTCCACCCTATGGATATCTTGTCTTATAAATAAAATAATTCATTCATTCATTCATTTTCTGAACCACTTAATCCTAACTCGGCTTGCAGGGTGGTTGGCGCACATCTCAGCTGGTTCTGGACAAGGGCAGAGTACACCCTGGACAGATTGCCAGCCCATCGCAGGGCAGAAACACACTGATGACTATGCGGCTACTCTTGACGAAAGTCAGCAATGGTTCTTTTACATGAACCTCACACCATAGATAGTGAGAGACATGACCCACCTTTGATAACCCAGTTAGCTGCACCGGACAGCATTGACAACCGTCGACTGCGAGGCTTATTGACTAACAATAAAATCATATGTGATGCACTCCACCGAATGTAGGCGCTTGTCGCAACTGACACCAGAGCTTTTGAGACAAAGCGCGGCTTCTCCGGACCGCCAATCTTTCAAATAAGTAAGTATGCTTAGAATACTTGTTTAGTAGTCTCCATTCACTTACTTACTTGACAGATCGGAAGTCTGGATAAGCCGCGCTTTGTTTCAAAAGCTCTGGTGTCAGTTGCGACAAGCGCCTACATTCGGTGGAGCGTGTCACATTTTTTTTTTTTTTTTTTTTTTTTTTTTTTTTGATTGATTTACTGTTTGGGTTTTTACACCCGAGCCTAGCGGCTTATCAGGCTATCCTGATATCCCCGGTTTCCATAGTGTGAAGCAATCAGGAGTTGAACTCCTCCTGGATAGGACGCTAGTCCATCGCAGGTTACCTTCCCAGTATATTTTTACTGGTACCCATTTATACTGCTGGGTGAACAGAGCCACACTTGTGGTTGATAACTTGCCCAGGGCTCTTAGCACAGTGAGGGTCTCAGTGGGATTTGAACTCACAACCTCCTGATCATGAGCCCAACACTCTAACCACTACACCACCAGCGTGTCACATTTTAATCATTAAATAAGTAATTTCTCTGAAAGCTGGGGCTGAGTTTTTTAGTTGTATACACAAACTGTTGTATTGGTTATAATGGTCTTTATGTCCTGTAATCTAAGGCCACTGTGATCCTGTAAAAATACCGAACAATCACTGCCTCATAGTCAACGAGGAACGATTCAGTCAAATGCACCCGTATTCCATGCTTGCATCTGACCAAGATTTTTCTAAAACTGCATTAACTTATGCATCGATGGGGTGGGGATGTCTTTGGAAGAGCCTCGGAGAGCATTTGTTTGTTTAGCCATCACACTGAAATTGTTATTTTAAATTTTGCCAGTTTTCCAGATTACCAAATCAAGTGTTAATGGTCTATTATTCGGTTTGCTAGTTGGCAATCAAGTTGCCTTGTGTTATTATCAAATAATAATAATTAATAATTATAGGGTAGTACATGTTTTTTTTTTTTTTTTTTTTTAGCACAGGGACCCCAAGCAAATTGGTCTTGGTTTCAAGTCGTGGGGTTTGCAAGGACATTTCTATGTGCAGTTTAAATGTTCTCTTTGTGCTTGCGTAGAATTAGAGGAGTGGCTTTACGACAGAAAGGTTGCTAGGTAGACAATCAGGAAAAATGTATGATTGTAGCCTCCATCTTCTCTTCAGGTGCCACCAATAAGTGTGGCAGCCCACTGCTTTATGTGTGCTCACTGCTTACGTGTGTCCATGCTCATTTAACCCATCCAAAATGAGCACGCACGCACATAAACATTGAGCATATACACGGAGCAGTGGGCTGCCACACGCACTGGTAGCACCCTGGTACAGGTGCTGGATCAGTGATCCTGAGGTTGGGGGCTCAAGCCGCATTCTCAACAGGTTGTCACTGTCCCCCCAGTGCAGCTAACTGGGTTATCAAAGCCCGGCCATGTGTCTCACTGTCTATGGTGAAAGGCATGTAAAGGAACCATTGCTGACTTTCGGCAAGAGTAGGCTGCATAGCCGTCAGCGTGTTTCTGCTCTGCGTCCAGGGTGTACTCTGCTCTCACCCGGAGTCGGCTGGGATGGGCACTAGCCTCCTCGTGACCATAAATAGGATTAAGTGGTTACAGAAAAATGAATGAATGGATAATTTCCATCGTGGGATTAACACAGTATTGCATAATCTGTTCATTTTCTGTAACCGCTTAATCCTAATTAGGGTTGCAGGGAGGCTGGTGCCCATCCCAGCTGACTCTGGGCTAGGGCAGAGTACACCCTGGTCAGCTCACCAGGCCATCGCAGGGCGGGAACACGGCTTTGCAGCTACTCTTGCTGAAAGTCAGCAGTGGTTCTTTTACATGTCTCACACCATAGACTGTGAGAGACATGGCCGGCCTTTGATAACCCAGTTAGCTGCACTGGGGGGACAGTGACAACCTGTTGAGAAAATCAAAACAAAACAAAAACAAAAACAAAAAAACAAGATGCACACATTAGGCTAACCGTCTTTTCGAAATTACCACTAGGCATGAGAGAGTGTGAATGGTTGTGTTGCACTGCAGTGGTCGGGTGAGATGTTCAGAGTGTACCACACCTTCACCAGATGTCACAGAGATAGGCATCAACCTTCACTCAAATCCCATCAGAGCACAGCAGTTTTTGCAGGCATTAAGTGTGGACATCACCCTAAGCATGGAATCAAACCGCGCAGTGGAGAAGTTCGAGCTTGTTACGACAACTTTTTTTTTTCTTTTTTTCCCTCTGCATGAATAGGAGTAGGACTCAATCAATTCAAAGTGGACAATGACACATGGAGGGTTTACAGCAGCAGGCGAGAATGAACTAATGAGCAGCATTTTGGTGGCAGGTTGGAGATATAATTACTGCATTCCACCTCTGCTGCTCAATGAGGCTTGTCTCCCTTGGGAGTAGCCCATTTCCAGCAGGTAATGGGCAGTAAGGCCAGCTCTAGCTAATAAAATTGCTCTCACAATGTCAGATTTTTGCCTTCCTGATTGCTTTGAAAGACATAAAGGGCTGACCTGGGATCTGAGTTTTTTTTTTTTTTTTTTCAGTTCCCTTTGTGCTAGCAAACAGCAAATTTAAAAGAAAAACGCTCTCCCCAGGCACGCTGTTTGTCCGGAAGCCTTCTGTAGCATTTGATTTATGTGGAGCTGTTGAAAGAAGAAAGCATAATAAAATTCTCAGAAGCACAGAAGTTTTCAGCTGGAAAAGTCGATGTGTGTTGCATAAAATGCATACATAACTGGTCCATCATTGCCTCAGCATGTAGTAACATGACTAATGGGATGTGGGAAGAATAGAGTAGGAACATAGTAAGGCCTTGAAATGTATTATTACCATCTGGAAGGATGTCTCAAATGCTTTCTCAAACATAACAGAGTTCAATATTTAAGAGCTGGAAATGAAGTAAACACATGCGGACATGAGACAAGGCATAGGGTTCTACTTTTGGGTTGAGTTATAACTGTTCCAGACAATTTCATCGGATTTGTGCGCAAAAGGTTAGAATTTGCAGCACTGGCATCAATTTTTTGACACTTTGGGCTACCCACAAGAAGTCACATGGTAGTTTATTAATAAGTCTGGTATAGTAAGAAGAACATTCAAAGTCAATATTAAATACAGAACTGGAACTGGAGTAAACTTACTACAGGATATCTCGATCCCTGTCTGCAACATAATCTAACTCTTGAACCATCATCCCTTCAAAACTTTGCACCCAGAAAACTTTATTCCATGCATATCTTCAGGTGACACACCACAACTGTGTAAAGTTTCATCCAAATCCATTGGACGATTTAACAGAAATCTATCACCATATTCCATAATATAGAACTGAATATGTAGAAAGCCTCAATCTCATTTGGGTGATAGCGCCCGATAATGCCCACAATTTGAACAATTTCTAGGTTTGGAGTGAGCGACCGATATCATTGACCATATCACTCACTGTCAGCAAGGAATCCACTCATCTCTGACAGATGTTTCGATTTTTGAAACATGTTTCCAAATGCACACGATTACACATGATAATGCACATGATTACACCCAATAATCTATTAATCTGAATTGTCGCCAACTATCTGCAGTTATATTCCTGACAGTCTAAAACTGTTGTGGTTTATAATGTTGTTAGAGTTAAGGGAACGGCTCGCTCCTGGCTTAATTGTTATTTAACTAACCGTTATCAGTTTGTAGATCTAAATGGTTATTTCTCTGTACGTTCTAATGTTAAAATTGGTGTTCCACAAGGTTCTGTCCTAAGCCCATTGCCTTTCTCTCTATACATACTCCCTTTAGGTAATAGCATTTGTGATCATGGTGTTTGCTTTTGCTGTTATGCTGATTATGCACAGTTATATATTTCAGCAAAGTAGGGCAGTGGTGGCCTGGTGATAAAGGACGCTGGATCACCAAGCCTAAGGTTGAGGGTTGGAGTCCCACTCTCTACAAGGTTGTCACTGTCCCTACAGTGCAGCTCACTGGGTTATCGAAGGCCCGCTATGTCTCTCACTGCCTATGGTGTGAGGCATGTAAAAGAGCCATTGCTGACCACCGTAAAGAGTACCTGCAGTACTCTGCCTTCACCCGGAGTCTGCTGGGATGGGCGCCGGCATCCCCGCAACCCGAATTAGGATTAAGAGGTTATAGAAAATGAAATGCACTTAAGCACCTATACCACTTGGCCACCACTGCCCTGCAGGGTCTCAATCATAGAGAGTTCTGGTAAACTATGATGGCAGGCTGTCGCTCCCTCACTCTACATACCCACCTAGGTTCGTTTGACAGTGGGTTGGCTGATTGCCCAACGTCACAGGGTGCCTTCAAGTCTGTCTTCCTGCTTTTTTTTTTTGTTATGCTGCATCGCCAGTCATTTTGGAGTCCCTGCTTGCACTCAACACTAATCTCAAAAAAAAAAAAAAAAAAAAAAAATCAATCAATCAAAAAAAAAATAAAAAAATAAATAAAAATACCTAGATTGTATATTAGTGTTTTGAAGTCAGGGCAGATGTGGTCTGGTGGGCAGTGGTGTCCTGGTGGTAAAATTGCTGGATCACGGATCCTAAGGTTGTGGGTTCAAGCCCCACTCTCAACGGGTTGTCAATGTCCCCCCATTTCAGCTAACTGGGTAATCAAAGGCCGACCATGTCTCTCACTGTCTATGGTGTGAGGTTCATGTTAAAGAACCATTGCTGACTTTCGACATAAAGCAGCTGCATGGCTGTCAGTGTGTTTCCGCCCTGCGATGGCCTGGCAAGCTGTCCAGGGTGTACTCTTCCCTTGGGTGGGATTGGTGCCAGCCTTTTTGTAACCCTAGTTAGGATTGAGTGGTTACATAAAACTAATGAATTATGTGAAGTCAGGTGGCAGCCATCTTGGTGACATCACCTTGTTTTAACATCTCAAAATAAAATATTTGAAAGCAAAAACAATTCATAGAACCCCCCAAAAAAAGCATTTCCACATAAAACTCTAGCAATTTTCAATTTTCAAACATATAATTTTAAAATTATAAATAAAAGCCCAATTTATTTTTTAAATTTACTTTCAAATAAGATGTTTATTGCTGTTTTCTTTTTGGTTAAAATGCCAAAGACAAGTCGTTTCACCCTAATGGCCTTCAAGAGAACTGCTGTCTGAAAATAATGACCGGCCTGCTCTGCATCATTAGAATAAAGTGGCTTCTTTTTTTATCATTTAAAATGGAGCAACATTTCCCAACAATGAAGGTTATCTTTGCATGACCATATGTGCAGAGCGAGTGTGTTAAAACACCCCAATAGGTTGTTGTTTCATCACTGATAATCTATCAATCCTGCAAATCTTGAGTCGTTTTTTCCTCTGGTTATCAAAAGCATGTGGAGATCAGCAAATCCATTCAGTGGTGACCTTTTCCAGCCAGCATGATCGCACCAGGGAACGGTTTCTACTTCTGCATGAGATTGCCTCCTAATCCCTGTGGAAATTATTCGTATTATCAAGATTTTCTTGCTGTAAGGAGCTATGGATTGTTCTTGTGCTGACCCTTTAAGAAAATTAAAAAAAAAAAAGAACAAAAAAAAAAGCAAATGTATAATTACTGTTCGCTGCTGTAGGTGGCTCAGTAACCACAGGTTGTGCTATTTGAGTAGATTCACATCATCATTATTGTGTGCATTAATCAAGTGTATTGACGTTTTAAGACATGGATGGAACATGGATCAGCTGATCTCACTTTGAGTACAGATGTTCTGTGAGCAGTCCGTGAAGATATTTTATAAATTTGGAATATGATAATTTATTTTTCGAAGCATGCTGGTCCTACTTGATGTGCCAAAGAGCTATTAATGCTTTAGCAAATTTTTTTAATGTCTTTAGCCTTCAAAGAAACTCAAAAATAATTAATACTTTATTCTTCTCAGAAATAGCCCACGGATGGTGATTAAGAGAGTTTATAGACAACAAGATTATATTAGACTGGATTTAAACTCAGGCTGCTTCCTTTAGTATTAGCAATAAAAGTTTACGACTAGTTTTTAAACCTCTTAATGGTACGGCACCTTCATACATCACTGGAGGTCTGACAAACTGTATTCGGAAACGTGTCATCATAAAATCGTATCATATCGTGCTAGCTTTCTCAATACTCTGCAAAAATAAATAAATAAATAAATAAAATAAAATAAAAATCTGCAACATGACAATAAAGGGAAAAACAAAATTCTCTTAGCACTGTATTTTTTTATTGCGCTTATCCCTATACATTTATTTTGTTTTTGATGTTTTGTTTATTTATAAGTTTTTAATTATTGATTTATTTGTTTGGCTTATTGTTATTATTATTACTTTTTTTTTTTTGTTCACTACAGCCAAATTTAAAATGCATGAAATGTGCTTGTTAAGGAAAATTACACACACCCACACAGACACACCCACACAGACACACACACACACCCACCCAGACAACACACACACACACACACACACACAAGCACACGTACGAGCACAAACACACGCGCACACACACACACACACACACACACACACACACCCAGACAACACACACACACACACACACAAGCACACTCGCGCACACACACACACACACACACACACACACACACACACACACACACACACATATGTATTCGTGCGCGCGCTCACACACGCATGCGTACACGCACGCACATACACACACGCACGCACACACACGTGCACACACACACACACACACACACACACACACACACACACACACACACACATGAGCACGCGCGTGCGCACACACACACACACATACGCGTATGCGCGCGCACATACACACACGCGCACACACACACACACACACACACACACACACACATGAGCACGCGCGTGCGCACACACACACACACACACACATACGCGTATGCGCGCGCACATACACACACGCACACACACACACACACACACACACAATTCATTCATTAATTTATTCATTTTCTCAGTTCATTTTCTGAACCACTTAATCCTAATTAGGGTGGCGGGGAGGCTGGCACCCATCCAGTTGACTCTGAGTGAGGGCAGAGTACACCCTGGACAGCTTGCCAGCCATCACAGGGCAGAAACACGCCTACGGTTATGCAGCCACTCTTGATGAAAGTCAGCGATGGCCCTTTTACATTAACCTCCTAGCATAGACAGTGAGAGACATGGCTGGCCTTTGATAACCCAGTTAGCTATACTGGGGGCGGACACAATTTGTTTTCTTTTATTTGTCTTCTTTTCTGCTTTTGGTTAAGATGCACATGTATCAATCAAAAGGACGGTGCCTGCACTGATAAATGCAGTGAAACTAGCCACACCTGTACAGGTGACCAATGTTGTGCCTTCTTAGTTCTGACTCCTGTGTTGTCTGACCACATGTCTTTGTATATAATCCCCAAAATTCATAAAATAAACTGCATAAGTGCTGAATAACACTTGTGAGTTATGTTATTGTCTTAAGGCCTGTTGGGAAGGTATTTCTTGAAACTGCGCACCAGGAGTCTTTGTTCACATGCAATTGTCTTTTTCTCCTAATGTTCACTGTAGGGAAAAAAACAAAACAAAACAAACAAACAAACAAAAAAAACCCCACAAAACCCAACATTAACAACAACAACAACAACAACAACAACAAAAACAACCTCAAAAAGGTAAATCAAAGCGTGCTGTATAAAGATATATGTACAGAATACGTACTTCTTGCATACATAACACAGTCATGCACTTCAGGGGGATGGTGTTTCATCCAACGAGTCTGAGAAATGAGCTCCGAGCTCACACAAAATCGAATTGTGTAATGATGTCTCTTTAAAACCTTTTCAGAGTATTTGTGTGTGTTACACAGAAACATAAATGATGTTTTAATGGTTTTGAGCTCCATGTTTTACCCGTGACAGACGCAGTTCAGTCGTGCCAAGAGAAGCAACATAAAGCTAATGCTGTCCTTCAAGCGTACTGAGTTCGGCATTATTACCTACATGGAAACATAAAGAAAAACAAACAAAAACAAGCCTTTTATAGTTTGCATTTACATATGTTTTACCATGAAAAAAAAAAAAAAAAAAAAAAAAAAAACATGACAGAGGTTAGGTGTGTGTGTTGTGCTTTGAGTCAAACTAATAGCGCTGCGAACTGCCGCTAACGGAGCCTTTAGAGCACAATCATTCAGAGTTTAATATACAATATCGAGAATAATGAGAAAATTGTGGGTTGTAAAACACAAACTCGATATGTTACTTAACCTTCTAAACTGTAATCATGATGACATCACTTACGCCATGTGACCATGACAAACTGTGATTGTCCAATGATTAAATCTCATTCTTTCTTTCTTTTTTTTTTTTTAATTTAAGCATTATCCACTCTTAATATATCCATTTATTCATTTCCTCAACCACTCAATCCTAATTAGAAATAAATGTTTTGGAACTGTCTGAGGAAACCAGAGTACCCGGAGGAAACCCACACAAGCATGGGGAGAACATGCAAACTCCACTTAGAAACACCTGAGCTGGGAATCAAACCCAGGACCAGACAGGGTAACCACTACACCACCACTACTCTTAATACATATATACAGGGATCCCTCACTTTCCATGGTTAATTGGGACCGAGATCCCGATGTGGTCATCGAAATCCACAAAGTAGGTGCACCAAACTGCCGTATACATACATGTATGTATACATAATATCAACAAATACATATTCAATGCTATACATGCTTATAATAACAATTAAACATTCAAAAATAATGCATTAGATGTAAATAAAATATAAATATGCACACATACAGACACATGTGCAAGTGCCCACACATGCAGATGCGCGTGCACGCATTCAGATGCACACCTCACAACAATGTAAGTAATCATTTTGATGGAAGATTTTGGGTCGTTTGTTGTTTTGTGTTGGTTCAGGTTTTTTTTAATTTATTTTTTATTTTTTAATTTTTAATTTTTTTGCATAATTGGCCTTGTTTTTGAAGCATTTTCCTTAACTTATTAAAAAAAAACCAAAACAAAACAAAACAAAACAAACAAAAAAAAAACATGATGCACAGAAGCCGCATGAATTAAAGCACAAAATAGATCCCTGTATGTATATATGTATATATATGTGTGTGTGTGTGTGTGTGTGTGTGTGTGTGTGTGTGTGTGTGTTTGTGTGTGTGCGTGTGTGTGTGTGTGTGTGTGAAGGCTCAGTATCCGTAGTAATATGTGCTCATGTGTGACACGTAAGGATGGCAAAAAGGCAAACATTTTCATCCAGCATGCTGCCCGTGGCACCCCACCAGCCCATATGAGTATCAGGTGAATTTCTCTATGGCTGGGGCGTTATGAATTTGTGGGGTGGGGGGTGGGGGCTTCTGTCGAGCACTATTCATCATCCACCCCATGATGTCGGGAAGAAATATGCCTCTGGAAGTGCCATCTTTCATGGGAGTCACCGTCTGCAGCCTCCATTTGTTTTGTGGACATAAAGTTCCTCTAATTCCGCTGAAAGAGTCACAGCCCAGAAAGGCCTTTGGTTAAATATGTTAAGCGTGATGAAAACACATCACTGGAATAACCCGTGAACTGTGAACTCTGTGCTGAGCATGTTGAAGTAATACCATGTTTCCTAATGCAGACATTTCGGTGTGTGGTTTGTGGAGTCAGTGATGTGTATCTGTTTCAGTGGACGGGAATCTGCAGTTGTGTATATGAGAAAGAAAGAGAGGGTGTATGTGTGTGTTTCTGTGTGTGTGTGTGTGTGTGTGTGTGTGTGTGTGTGTGTGTGTGTGTGTGTGTGAGGGGGGCTCAAAGACACATTCAGCTCAAGTCAGTCATAAACAAGCATTACAAGGAATTAAAAATGCAATCTTACACAGAATGCGTGAGGCATACCAGTGGAATAAATCTGGGCTTAACGCTTCTATCCATCTTGATTCCCACCACTGAGATTTAAAGCTGCTAATAACACACACACACACACACACACACACACACACACACACACACCACATTATTTAAAATATGCTGCAAATGGCAATGTTCATTCGGAATGTTGTGACTCATCAAGCAACAGAAGGACTTAAGTCTGTATGTAATGTATATTAGGCATCAAAGACAACTGCTCGGAGACAACTCAGGAAGACCCGCCTCCTCTAAAATGTCCAAAAAATATATTTTTTTGAATATGTACTGATGTACTCATATTAATATTACAAAGACAGTGCAGGTACATACACAGCTTTATGGTTAGTTTGTTCAGAATTACCAATAATTTCTCACGGTTTGTCTCGGATTTTTTCCATACATTCCCATAACAGTGTGATCAATTAAAACCCGCAGAAGCGCAGCTTCACTCGAGTCCGTTCATTGTAGCAATTTGGGACGTTTTATCAGACAAATGCTGAAAAAAAAAAAAAAAAAAAAAAAAAATCCATGAATGAATAAATGATTGTGTGTGCTGCCTTGTGATTCTCTAGCTTGCTTTTTAGGTTTTACTCCGCCTTCGTCCAGTGTCAGCGGTGATAGCCTATAGCATCCCCACAACCCTAAGAGGATTAGTTGGCTCAGGAAATGAGTGAGCGGAATGAATACTCTTTGTGAGACCATGTTCCTTTAATACATTTTATAACCTGAGATGGTCGTATCTATTTTTGGCTGTGTTCTAATCTGGTTTGTGGTGACTACATTTGACCCTGTTCACATCTATACTTTGTGTCCCCCTTGTCACCCGACATAGATCTAAATATCAGGTCTGAATAGAGCCAAAGACTTTTTGTGAAGCACACCATGCAGTCCTGAGACTCTCCATCTGACTCTGAATTACAATCTGGAAGCAAACATTGTTCATTCTCTCTGGTGTCTGGGCCTGCTACAGTGCAGATGCTTTAAAAAGCCCAAGGGTTTCTTTTTTCTTCCTTATTTGATTCCTCTGTAGACCCAGTCACATCTATTGACAGCCCAGTGTCCAAATCCTCATCGTCTCATTTTCAATTAAACTCAGTATTGTTTATATATGGTGCTTTGAACAGTAGACATTGTCACTAATCAGCTTTGCAGGATCCAGATTTGATCCCTAATGAGCAAACCATATGAAACAGGGGCTCGGGGAAAATAAATAAATAAATAAATAAATAAATAACTCCCTGAGATGTCATGAGGAAGAAACCATGACAAGAAACAAACCCAGGAGAAGCTGTCATCTTGTGAGTGACACTGGAGAATAAGATTATAAATTATTACGTATATGGGTATAGATGTATAAACACAAAGGTAGTATGTGAGCTTAAAGAAGGCTCAATATGACATGAGCATATTCCGAGTTCTGGGACAATTACAAGACCGTCTTATTGGTTACAGGGGCAGTTCTGTGAGGGTACAAAATCTACATTATGACTACCATTTGGGTGTAAACTCATGTTTTATGGTCAAGTATTAACCCTTTAACACCAGCAGGACCATATGGTCCTCTTTCAAAAATGCTAATGATGACTAGACGCATTGTACCCAACACACACACACACACACACACACACACACACACACACACACACACACACACACACACACACACACACACACACACACACACATATATATATATATATATATATATATATATATATATATATATATATATATATATATATATATATATATATATATATATATATATATATATATATATATATATATATATATATATATATATATACTGCAAAAAATAATTCAAGGTTTTAATTGGTAAAAATGGATCCACGTCTGACCATTCTTACCAGCAGAAGGCGTGTCATGAGTGCAGACTTATCCAAGCAGTATAAGTTCATTACAAGACAAGTGACAGTAGTATTGTGTCAAGGTTATGTACTATTTATTTTCTTAAATTTTGTCTCTAAACATGCTTCTCGTACACACTTAGTCGCTGCTCCCATGTCAGTTTATGTGCTTGATCCCATGTCTGTCTCACCCTCGAGTCTGACCACTTGCCTCTTAGTGTGGGTCAGCTTCTGTCACTAAGCCTTCCTTGGAGTCTCTGGTGTTGACCTCTGTCTGTCTCTTTGGATTATGAGAATAGATTTGTCAGCGCTAACAGTGTGAGCAAGTGCCTCGCCCTCTGCAGGAAACTATGACTTTTGGAAAACGTTGAATTAAATAACTCTGCACATACATCAAATTCAGCTACCGCTGACAGCAACGCAATACATGATATTTTTAGTGAAAATAATATAATTCGGGTGTCATAACCTCAGCCTATGTCTGCTTATTTCTGGACTCAAGACACTTCCCATCAGCCTTTGTACCAACCTCAGGCACATGGCTTACATTGCATGCTTATAACACAACTGGTTCACATTCCATTGACATGCTTTATTCAAAGAGTCTAGTTATGCTTTTTGTGAAGTATGGTCAGACATTTGTATTCTTACCACACAGAGCCTTCATTCATTCATTCATTTTACTAACCACTTTTTTTTTTTTTTTTTAATTCATTTTTTGTCCCTACCAGAAACACGGAACCAATTCTTTGCTCACTTCGACCATCACAACTGAGAGGCACGCACTTGCCCTGCTCCTCCAGAGAGGCAGCTGTCAAATAATCATGGACAAAATGGCCATGGCACAGCAAAAGTCAGACATTCAATGTAGAGAATACTTCAGGAAAAAATCACACAAACTCTACAGTGAAGTGTCGGCTGTGTATAGCTGAACTGAAGTACAACAAGAATACTAATCATCTCAAGATGAAACACCCCTAGGCAACACCTAGCACTAGCAGCGATGCTAGCACCAGCGAGCAACACATTACAGAGGCAGACGAGCATTAATTTTTCCAAGTGCTTAGTCATGGACAACTCCTGTTTCCGCCATTTGATGCATACGACTTATCAACTATTCCGAAAACCCGACTGATTTTGAACCATGAGCAATTTAAGGTAGACAGCTAACCTGATCTGCTTGTCCTTAGATTGCAGGAGGAAACCAAGCACAAAAAATTCATACAGAAGTGACCACCCAGCCACACTTCTTGAACCCAAAACCTTCATGCTGTGAGCCAACAGTGCAGCCACTATCAACATATATTCTGAAGAATATATCTGAGGAAAAAATAAATAAAAAATGAAAAAAAACTAACTTCACTGCCTCCATCAGCGGTAGCATTGCACCAAGCCTGCAGAATACCAAACCAGCTTTGGTACATTTAGACCACATATTCTGTATGGGTATCTAATAAATATCTGTCATCCTGTTGCTAAGAAAGTATATTATAATGCAGAATGTAGATTCATGCCGCACGATGTGAAACGCATTCTACATCACCATCACGAACAAAGAACACAACAAATCCACCATCTGAGCTCAAAGACAGATAACACTGAGAGATGGAAATATAATCAGCTCACAAAAAGCAAACATTTCCTGCTGTGGAGTCTAAGCAGATATGGTTTATTTTCTTTATCTCCAGGGATCTCGTTCTCTTCGCGGGAATGTTTTACAGGTATTAGAACCAAGACTCACTCTCCTGGGATTGCAGTGCACACGCAAATTACCCTGGTTTATCCACTGTTCTCATATAAAGAAAGGAAAACATAAAGGGCTTCATAGATATGATGTTCCACTTTCCATAGAAATGGCGAGGGATTTTAATGCTTATTCAGAACTGTCAATGTACAATATCAAGGTAAGCGTCCCGAACTGGTATTGGGTGGATCAGATACATATTGTCTGAGCAAAGGAAATAAGTACATTTTAAATAAGATGTGCTTGTTTTATTTATTAAGCTGCCAGACTTTTCTCTGTTAAAATACTGCAAAAACAGATTGGATTGAATTCAAACAATGAAATTGATTACCAGGGCATTGTTTGAAATCACCAATATTTTGGTTGTCAGAAAATCAAAGGAGCCTAACTGCGCTTAAATTGGTTAATGCTACCAATCAATATTGGTTGTCATTGGATTGATAAGAATATTCATTATTCATAAGTGATAAATATGTATTATGATTAGGAGGCAGCTTAGAAACAGTCAAAGAGGACCAAGCACAGATAGATGTTTACATCATCTGTCGGTTATTGTGCAGATAGACACTTGATAGGGCCTATAGCTGGACTTTCTGGGTTGAAATGTACATAGGCCTAAACAGCCTCCTTTGTGGGCAGTGGTGGCCCAGTGGTAAGTTGCTGGACCTGAAGGCTGGGGGTTTAGGCCTCACTGTCAGTGGTTGTCACTGCTGTCCTCCCAGTGCAGCGAACTGCTGACTTTCGTCAAGAGTAGCTGCATAGCCGTCAGCATGTTTCTGCCCTGCGATGGCCTTGCGAGCCGTCCAGGTTGTACTCTGCCCTTGCCCAGAGTTGAGTGAAATGGGCACACGCATCCCTGCGACCATAATTAGGATTAAGTGATTCAGAAAATGAATGAAGAGCCCCCTTTGTTTAGTCATCGTCAGTAATTAGCATTCTGTGTGGAGTTTGTATGTTCTCTGTGTGCTTGCATTCTCCAGGTACTCCAATTTCCTCTCTTCTTCTTTTCCTTTCGGCTTTTCCCTTCAGGGGATACAACAGCGAATCATCTGCCTCCATCTCACCCAATCCTCTGCATCTTCTTCTCTTACACCAACTGCTTTCGTGTCCTCCTTCACCATGTCCATGAATCGTCTCTTTGGTCTTCCTCTAGTCCTTCTGCTTGGTAGTTCCAACCTCAGCATCCTACTACCAATATACTCACTATCCCTCCTCTGTACATGTCCAAACCATCTCAATCTAGCTTCTCTGATTTTGTCTCCAAAACTTCTGACATGCGCTGTCCCTCTGATATGCTCATTCCTGATCCTATCCATCCTCGTTACTCCCATATAGAACCTCAACATTTTCATTTCTGCTACCTCCTGTCTTTTCCCCAGGGCCACTGTTTCTAAACCATACAACCTCGCTGGCCTCAACACCGTCTTGTACACTTTTCCTTTCATTCTTGCCGATACCTTCCGATCACACATCACATCGGGCACTTTTCTCCAACCATTCCAACCAGCCTGCACATGCTTCTTCACCTCTTTTCCACACTCTCCATTGCTCTGGATTGTTGAGCCTAAGTACTTAAAATCCTTCACCTTCCTTATCTCTGCTCCCTGTAACCTCACCGTTCCTCTTGTGTCCTTGTCATTCATACACATGTATTCTGTCTTACTGAGGATAACCTTCATTCCCCTCCTTTCCAGGGCATACCTCCACCTCTCTAGATTTTCCTGCACTTATTCTCTGCTCTCACTGCAGATCACAATGTCATCTGCAAACATCATAGTCCATGGAGATTCTTGTCTAACCTCATCTGTCAGCCTGTCGATCAACATAATAAACAATAAGGGGCTGAGAGCTGGCCTTTGATGCAGTCCTACCTCACCTTGAATTCATCGGTCACGCCGACAGCACACCTCACCACTGTCTTACATCTCTCATACATGTCATGCACCACTCTAACATACTTCTCTGCCACTCCAGACTCATGCAATACCACAGTTCCTCTCTCGGCACCCTGTCATATGCTTTCTCCAGATCCACAAAGGCAGAATGCATCTCCTTCTGACCTTCTCTGTACTTCTCTACTAACATCCTCAAAGCAAACACTGCATCTGTGGTACTCTTTCTTGGCACAGAACCAAACTGTTGTTCACAAATGCTGATCTCTGCCCTTAGTCTAGCTTCCACTATTCTTTCCCATAACTTCATCGTATGGCTCATCAACTTTATCCCTCTCTAGTTGCCACAACTCTGCATGTCTCCCTTGTTCTTAAAAATGGGCAGAAGCACACTTCTCCTCCATTCCTCTGGCATCTGCTCACTCTCTAAGACCCTGTTGAATGTTCTTGTCAGAAGATCTACTGCTACCTCTCCTGGACATTTCCATACCTCCACTGGTATGTCATCAGGACCAACTGCCTTTCCATTCTTCATCCTCTTCAATGCCCTCCTCACTCCATCCTTACTAATCGTTGCTACTTCCTGGTCCTCAACAGTCACCTCTTCTGCTCTTTTTTCTCTCTCATTTCCCTCATTCATCAGCTCTTCAAAGTACTCTTTCCATCTTCCCAGCACACTTCTGTCATCAGTCAATACATTTCCCTCTCTGTCCTTAATCACTCTAACTTGTTGCACGTTTTTCCCATCTCTATTTCTCTGCTGTGCCAAGCTGTATAAATCATTTTCTCCCTCTTTACTTTCCAACCGAGCATACAATTCATCATAAACTCTGTTTGGCCTTTGACACCGCTACCTTCGCCTTACGCTGTGTCTCCCTGTACTTCTGTTTATTCTCTTCAGTCCTCTCTATGTCCCACTTCTTAGCTAACCTCTTCTTTTGTACACACTCCTGCACTTCCTCATTCCACCACCAATTCTCCTTATCTCCTCTCCTTCCAGATGACACACCAAGTATTCTCCTACCTGTCTCCTGATCACATTAGCTGTAGTTGTCCAGTCATTTGGAAGCACTTCCTGACCACCAAAAGCCATTTTCAACTCCTCCTTAAAGACAACACGACTCTCTTCCTTTTTCAGCTTCTGCCACTTTGTCTTCTGCTCTGCCTTTGCCTTCTTCACCTTCCTCACCATCAGCGTCATCCTGCACACGACCATTCTATGCTGTTTGGCAACACTCTCACCCGTTACTACTTTGCAGTCACTTACTTCCTTCAAATTACATCGCCTACACAAGATGTAGTCTACCTGTGTGCTCCTACCTCTGCTTTTATAAGTCACCTTATGCTTCTGTCTCTTCTGGAAGAAAGTATTTACCACAGCCATTTCCATCCTTTTTGCAAAATCTGCCAACATCGGTCCTTCTGCATTCCTGTTTTGGATACCAAACCTGCCCATCACTTCTTCATCCCCTCTGTTTCCTGCACCAACATGTTCATTGAAGTCTGCCCCAATGACCACTCTTTCATCTCTGGAGGTATTTTGCATCACTTCATCTAACTCACGCCAGAATCTCTCCTTCTCTTCTCGCTCACATCCTGCCTGTGGGGCACAAGCACTAACAATATTGAACATCATGCCTTCAATTTATAACTTGAGACTCATCACTCTGTCTGACACTCTTTTCACTTCTAGAACATTCCTGACAAACTCCTCCTTCAAGATGACTCTGACTCCCTTTCTCTTCCCATCCACACCATGAAAAAAAAACAGCTTAAACCCTGCTCCTAAGCTTTTAGCCTTGCTACCTTTTCACTTGGTCTCCTGAACATACAGTATGTCCACCTTCCTCCTCTGCATCATGTCAGCCAGCTCTCTACCTTTTCCTGGAATGTTCCAACATTCAAAGTCCCTACTTTCAGTCCTTGACTCATGCCTTTCTTCTTCTCTCTCTGCCTACGGACATGCCTCCCGCCTCTCCTTCTTCGATGTCTTCAACCAACAGTCATCCAATTTCCAACAGCACCCTGTTGGTTAACAGCACTGATGGCGGTTGTTGTTAACCCGGGCCTCGACCGATCTGGTATGAATTTTCTTGATATGACTCACATGTTTTATTTGGCATTTGTTTTACGCCGGATGCCCTTCCTGACACAACCCTCTGCATTTATCCGGGCTTGGGACCGGCGTGAGGGAGAGACACTGGCTTGTGCCCCTCCCTCACGACTGCATTGTACTCCACTTTCCTCCTACAGTCCAAAAACATGCACAGTAGGCTAATTGGCTGTTCCAAATCACCACGAACTGTGAATGTGAATGGTTTTGTGCGCGCGCGCGCACATGTGTGTGTATATGTGTGTGTGTATGTGTGTGTGTGTGTGTGTGTGTGTGTGTGTGTGTGTGTGTGTGTGTGTGTGTGTGTGTGTGTGTGTGTGTGTGTGTGTGTGTGTTGTGTGTTGAGACCGTTTTTTTGTTTTTGAAGAAGTCAAACTGTGCACAGGTCTATCCTTGGTAAAGCGATGCTTTTGCTGAAATCCCCTTTTTTATTTTATTTTATTTTATTTTATTTTTTACTGATCAAAGTGCAGCCTGCATGGCTTGAGTAATAAAATAAAATATGCTCACAACTGATGAAAAACAGGTTCACAATTAAAATGTACAATCCTAATTTATTTGTATTTGCAGTCCAATAAAAGTCGTTATTATGGAGGAAAGGGACACAGGAGAAAATGCTTCTTGTAGTCATTCAAAAATGGTAGGATAAAAAATTCACACACTCAATTGTTCCTAACTTGGTGGTGGTACGGTGGTGTCATGGTTAACATGTCTGCTTCACAGCAAGAAGCCCTGGGTTCGATTCCCAGCTCAGTTTATGTGTTCTCCCTGTGCTTGCATAAGTTTTCTCTGGGTACTCAGGTTTCCTCCCACCGTCCAAAAACATGTACAGTAGGTTCATTCGCTTCTCCAAATCACCCATAGGTGTGACTGTGATTATGAATGGTTGTGTACGTGTTGGCCCTGCGATGGCCCTGCCCTCACCCAGAGTTGACTGAAATGGGTTCCGGCCTTTCCATGTCCCTAATTAGGATTATGTGGTTCAGAAAATGAATGAATGAATGAGTGACTAAATAGATTTTTATTCATTTCAAAGCTCAAAAGAAGGGAAGCCACTGAGAACATGTCTAGACCCTGGTGCATATGTCGAACTGGTGACATATTCCCTTTAACATTGAATTTGTCCCTAACGAGCATGCTAAAGCTGAAGAATGGCAAATTGAGGAAAAACAAAAAGCAAACAAACTCCCTGACATGATGTGAGAAAGGCTGCCTTCGCCGTGTCAGCTGAGAAAGGCATAGCCTCATTGCGGGTCTAGTAGAAGGATAAAGTAGTTTCTGCCGCTTCAGTGCATCGTGAGTTTTTCAAAAATATTCATTGAAAAAACAAAAATAAAAAATTAGGAAATTCAGGAAAAATATGGTAAAGCTAAGGAAAATGCCACAAAACAAGGCCTATTATGCAAAAAAACCCAAAAAAAAAAAAACAATATATATATATATATATATATATATATATATATATATATATATATATATATATATTATATATATAATATAATATATAATATATAATATATATATTTATTTATTTATTTTTATTTTTTGATGTCGTCTCCATTGCAAACACCATGTCTAAGTTATTTTTCCATGACAGAACATTCCTGAGGACAGTGAGGTATGTGTTTTACAGTCCTCAATAACATTTCAGGCTTTTAATTTAACCTTAGAATAATTTTTTTTCGTGTTTTCTGGTCATATAAGATGGATGTTGTTTGATTTTAATAATTTACTTCAATGTTCTCTTTCACTCTTCCAAATAGTTCAGATATGGTCTGTGATATTTCTTATGTATTATATGTCGTAGTAAAATTTGGATTATTTTACACTATGATAAATTATTACATGGTAACATTTATCTTTATATTTTCTCACCGACTCTTGAAACTATTCATAGTGAATGCTATTTTCAAGCTGAATGTCAATTTCTGTCTCCTCAGAGATATGTACAAGACTCAGGATTCAATCAGGATTCAATCACGACAAGAAAATACATTTGAAAATGCTGAGGTCCCTACAAATGGAAGAAAAAAAACCTTCTTATTAACCAAGCATGAGGTTTTTACAGAGAAATCTCAGTCTGATATGTTTAGTACAGACTGAGCAAATGAGTTTAGTGAGTTGTTTATTTTTACTTGGCATTTTAAAACAGTGCCCCTTGTTAATTCACTTCTGGCACTGTTACTTTCTTCATTATTGCTAGGATGCGGTCTGTAAACTGCACACTTGTGAACAATACATCTACGTCCATGTCTTTGAAAGCTTTCCTAACTTTTGACTTGTTTTCCTATCCGTGACAAACAAAAGCTTTCGGACAAGCAGCAAAAAAAAAAAAAAAAAAAAAAAATCTCATCTCATCTCATCTTCTTCCGCTTAGTCCGGGGTCGGGTCGCGGGGGCAGCAACCTTAGCAAAGAGGTCCAGACATCCCTCTCCCGAGCCACTTCCTCCAACTCTCCCGGGGGGACACCGAGGCGGTCCCAGACAAGCCGAGAGACATAGTCCCTCCAGCGTGTTCTAGGTCGACCCCGGGGTCTCTTCCCGGTTGGACATGCCCGAAACACCACACCAGGGAGGCATCCGGGGGGCATTCTAACCAGATGCCCGAGCCACCTCAACTAGCCCCTCTCAATGCGGAGGAGCAGCGGATCTACTCCGAGCTCTCCCCGGATGGCGGAGCTTCTCACCCTATCTCTAAGGGAGAACCCCGCCACCCGGCGAAGAAAGCTCATTTCAGCCGCTTGTATCCGTGATCTTGTTCTTTCGGTCATTACCCAAAGCTCGTGACCATAGGTGAGGGTTGGAACGTAGATCGACTGGTAAATTGAGAGCTTCGCCTTGCGGCTCAGCTCCTTTTTCACCACGACGGACCGGTACAGGCACCGCTTAACAGCAGAGGCTGCAGCGATCCGTCTGTCGATCTCTCGCTCCATCCTTCCCTCACTCGTAAACAAGACCCCAAGATACTTAAACTCCTCCACTTGGGGCAGGACCTCATCCCCGACCCAGAGGGTGCATTCCACCATTGTCCGACTGAGAACCATGGCCTCGGACTTGGAGGTACTGATCTTCATCCCGGAATATATATATATATATATATATATATATATATATATAGCATGAGTATTACCATGATTAAACAGAGCCATTAGAGTTCTTTATTTTCCAAAGTTTATATAGAAATAGGCATAAGTGGAAAGACAAATGGTCCTGATGACATACCGATGGAGGTATGGAAGTGTTTAGGAGAGGTAGTAGTTGATTTTCTGACAATAACATTCAACAAGGTCTGAGAGAGTGAGCAGATGCTGGAGGAATGGAGGAGAAGTGTGCTTGTGCCCATTTTTAAGAACAAGGGAGATGTGCATAGTTGTGGCAACTACAGAGGGATACATTTGATGAGCCATATGATGAAGTGATGGGAAAGAATAGTGGAAGCTAGACTAAGGGCAGAGGTCAGCATTTGTGAACAACAGTTTGGTTTCATGCCAAGAAAAAGCACCACAGATGCAGTGTTTGCTTTGAGGATGTTAATAGAGAAGTACAGAGAAGGTCAGAGGGAGCTGCAGTGTGCCTTTGTGGATCTGGAAAAAGCATATGACAAAGTGCTGAGAGAGGAACTGTGGTATTGCATGAGGAAGTCTGGAGTGGCAGAGAAGTATGTTAGAGTGGGGCAGGACATGTATAAGAGATGTAAGACAGTGTTGAGGTGTGCTGTTGGTGTGACAGAAGAGTTCAAGGTGGAGGTGGGACTGCATCAAGGGTCAGCTCTAAACCCCTTCTTGTTTGCTATCGTGATGGACAGGCTGACAGACGAGATGAGACAAGAATCTCCATGGACTATGATGTTTGCAGATGACATTGTGATCTGTAGTGAGAGCAGAGAACAAGTGCAGGAAAATCTAGAGAGGTGGAGGTATGCCCTGGAAAGGAGAGGAATGAAGGTTAGCCTCAGTAAAACAGAATACATGTGTGTGAACGACAAGGACCCAAGAGGAACGGTGAGGTTACAGTGGACAGAGATAAGGAAGGTGGAGGATTTTAAGTACTTTGGTTCAACAGTCAAGAGCAATGGAGAGTGTGGAAAAGAGGTGAAGAAGCGTGTGCAGGCAGGTTGGAATGGTTGGAGAAAAGTATCCGGTGTGATAGGAAGGTATCGGCAAGAATGAAAGGAAAAATGTACACGATGTTGTTGAGGCCAGCGATGTTGTATGCTTTAGAAACAGTGGCACTGAGATGAAGACAGGATGCAGAGCTGGAGATAGCAGAGATGAAAATGTTGAGGTTCTTTTGGGGAGTAACGAGGATGGATAGGATCAGGAATTCGTACATCAGAGGGACAGCTTATGTAAGAGGTTTATGAGGACAAAGTCTGAGAGTCTAGATTGAGATGGTTTGGACATGTACAGAGGAGGGATAGTGAGTATATTGGTAGTAAGATTCTGAGGTTGAAACTACCAGGCAGAAGGCTTAGAGGAAGACCAAAGAGAAGATTTATGGATGTGGTGAAGGAGGACATGAAGGTAGTTGGAGTAAGAGTAGAAGATGCAGAGGATAGGGTGAGATGGAGCCAGATGATTCACTGTGGCGACCCCTGAAGGAAAAAGCCGAAAGGAAAAGAAAATATAAAAATAGGCATAAGGTCTTAATAACATATTTATTTGTTGAAAACATTAGACTATTAAAACTACATTTTGATAGTGAGTAGTTAAAATTTTTAGCTAAAAGATCATTTCTTATAAAATTGTAGGCTTTGCAATAAAGCAGTACATGTATTTCATCTTCAATTAAATTAAGACTATGCTTTTGGAAGAAAGAACAAAATCTAAAAAGCAAAAGCACATTATTATATTTGCCCGTTTCTATGCTCAATCTCAAATTACCACATCTGAATGTTGTCAAGCAACTTCATAAATACGCAGTTAAATCTAAGGTGAGCTAAGTCTCGACATTTAGTAGGAACTTAAAAAAAAAAAAAAAAAATAGACAGACAGACGGATGGACGGACGGCAGGACAGACAGGCAGCCAGACAGACAGCCAGACAGGCAGACAGATAGATAGATAGATAGATAGATAGATAGATAGATAGATAGATAGATAGATAGATATTTTCTCCTGCAGTTGGATAAAATGTGATCATATTCAGGTCCAGAATGTGACCCAGGAAATGAAGTGAGAGCCTAAAGTGTTTTATTATTTTGTTAACCAGCAGAAACAAAGCACTTTTTTATGGTTCTGTGACGTTTCTTTGACTTAAGAAATGCACCCAATTTGACAAGTGTAATAATGTTAAAATCAGATTAATTCCCAGTAATGTTTTCATCAGTCACATTGGAAGAGCATATGGTTCAATCTCTATTTATAACATAGCCTACCATCGTTTGCGAAAGCCTTGGCCAACTAAGCCTCAAGGGAAGGATTCATGTGGCTGTGTGTTTTTAGGAGACAGTGATAAATGAAACCCACCGAGAATGGAGAATCGTTTTGTTTGTCCACAGGGCATTTGGTGACTTTTTGGGTAGCATAAAATTAGAATGTGTTCTTGAAGCTTTTAAGTGGAAAAAAAGAAGAAAAAAAACACTTTGGGGCATGCTGTTGCTGTAAAATAATCAAAAGGATGATGCGACTCCACAAGAATCAGAGTTACTACAGCCATCATAAGGATAATACTCACAGCTATTGGACATTTCTAGGAGAGAGTTTGACTAGCCTGCATATTTTTTGACTGTGAGAGGAAACTGGAGTACCCAAAGCAAACCCACCAAACACAAAGGTAACATGTAAACAGCACAGCCCTTGGCTAAGAATCAGAGCCAGAAACGTTTTGGTGTAAAAGTGCTAATTATGAGACACTGTCCTGTCCCAAACAGAACACTTCAAAGAAGAACATTTGGATAGTGCAAACCTCCACCAACCCATTAAAAACAAGTAAGTATGCAGCACCCTCTACTGGACCTCCTATACTATAACACTTCCAAAATGTTTCTGGATCAAATCTAAATAAAACTTGGTCTTGTATCAAAACTCATGGTCCTGAATATACAGAAGAAAATTCCCTTCAAATCAGACAAGTTTTATTAGGTGTATCGGTCCCTTGCTTTAATTTCTACAACATCTCAGGAGATTGGTGACCTGTGTAATTTGTCAGCCACGGCTGATAATATCCCAAAATAGGTTTGTCTTGTCTTGAACAAAACCATTTTAAACTAGCCAGTAGCTTATGTAAATTCTGAATGTATTATTCAACACCAGTGTTATCTTTCCTCTCAAAGCAAAATGCTGCTAATTTTGCAAGCAGGCATTTTAAC
>CM045741.1:11847500-11915000 GCA_024760905.1 Plotosus lineatus | reverse complement strand
TATATATATATATATATATATATATATATATATATATATATATATATATATATCCTTCCTTAAGAGAGTGCTGAATACTTTTCGTAGAGCAAATATAAGTAAAAATAAAAGGACAGGAGAAAGACTTTGTATTGAAACTTCATTTTCACTTTTCACTACAGATCTGTTTGAGGGCTAGTGAAACCATCCTGTCTCTTCAGGGAGGATATATATATATATATATATATATATATATATATATATATATATATATATATATATATATATATATATATATATATATATATATATATATATAATACTATACATAGTTATATTCCTGGTCTTGGATTGTTTCTCTGTGGATGCTGCATATTCTCCTGTGCTTGTGTGGGTTTCGGTTTATTTCCACAGTCCAGAAACAAGCACCATAGGCTGATTGGCTGTTTTAAATTAAAGATTTCACGATTCAAAGTGAGAGTGAGTGTGAACAGTTGTATATGTTTTGACCTTGCAATAGCCTACCAAGATGTTTAAGGTTTACCCCACCTTCACCCAGAGTTCACTGAAATAGGCCCTAACCTCCCTTTGAACCTAATTAGGATAATGCTACTTAGAAAATGAATAAATATCATAGGAGTCCAGTACTGTCCAGTTTCCATATCACACTTTAAAATTGCTTCATACTGTAATGTACAGATTTACTTATTATATTAGAAAAACTGTCGTAGGAATATAATACATAATAAGAAATAATGGTGCTCGAAATGTCTGTATCTATCTAGGAAATGCAATTGGAGCAATTGCTCTAGACTGAATGAATACACATGGGATCTCTCTCTCTCTCTCTCTCTCTCTCTCTCTCTCTCTCTCTCTCTCTCTGTGTGTGTGTGTGTGTGTGTGTGTGTGTGTGTGTGTGTGTGTGTGTGTGTGTGTGTGTGTGTGTGTGTGTGAAACTTAGATGTCTCATCCATCTTTCACACAACAGAATCCTCTGTGCTGTTTGTTACTTGTCCCAGATGCATATCTGACCAATTGACCCAACACTGTATAAGTACTAAAGTTAATATCTTCAAGTAAAGTTACCATGCTTAAATATGACCAATGATTATTAGAGTGTCAGTATCCACTATGGAAATTCACATGAAACAAGAACAGGATGATGATGATGATGATGATGATGATGATGATGATGATGATGATGATGATGAAACGAGAATATTTACCATTAAATTAGATTGATTTTCCTTTCGGCTGTTTCCCTTTCTCAGGGGTCGCCACAGCGAATGATTCGCACGTTTGATTTGGCATAAGTTTTCATGTCGGATGCCCTTCCTAACACAACCCTTTTAGCAAGTGAGAGAAACACGCTGGCGGCTTTGCAGCTACTCTTTACTAAAGTCAGCAATCGATGGTGAGGTGTCCAGGGTGTACTGTTCCCTCACCCAGAGTCGGCTGAGGTGAGAACCAGTCTCAGTGTATTTAAAAGAGTACTACTGTTGCATGAAGCAGACAGCACGGTGGTGTAGTGATTAGCACGTCTGCTTTAAGTCCTCAAGAAAGTCCTGGGTTCAGTTCCCAGCTCGGGCATTTCTGTATAGAGTTTGCATGACCATGTGAGTGCTTATGTGGGCTTCATTCAGCTACTTTGATTACCTTCCACAGTCCAAAAAACATGCACAGTAGGTTAACTGGATGCTCCAAATCACCCCGAGGTGGGAGTATGATTTGTTGTGAGAATGTTGGCCTGGCGAGCTGTCCGGGGTGTACCACACACTCACCCAGAATTTGCTGAGATGGGTGCCAGCCTCCCCTCAACCCTACATAGGAGTAAGCTGTTCAGAAAATGAATGAAAGAATGTTTCAGGAGGCCTATGGTTTTCATGAGGCTGATAAAGTCACATCTGGTGGTGGGGGGTGGGGTAAGTCATTGAACACACACACACACACACACACACACACACACACACACACATACAGTAAAACCTCTGCTGACGAACGCTTAAGCTCACGAACTTTTCGCCTCAAGAACATTAAATTTGCGAGCATATAGTCTCTGCTGACGAACTAGTTTTCGGCGGACGAATCAAACCACGCGGTCGAACAGCGCCACGGTGGCGGCCACGAGAAGCTGACGCACGCTCATGGCGTCACAGTTAAATCACCCCTTTCTTTGAGTGCGGTAGTGGTTTGTGTTTGCTAGACATTTTGGACCATATTGAGTGTACTTTTGCTATTATGGGACCGAAAAAGACCCCACCACAGGCGGAGATCATTGAAAAACATGAACGAGGTGTGCGTTTGTGTGACTCAGCGTCCCAGTACCAGTACGCTAAGTCTACCATTGCTCCCATCCTTAAGAACAAGGAAGCTATTATGGGGGCGTGTGTGGCGAAGGGTGTTTCCAAACAGTAGGCGTTTCCAAACACTCCTTCCAAACAGTAAGTCCCTCCCTCCCTCCTCCTCCCACTCCATTCCATCAAGCCATCAACTACCATCACAAAGGTAAATAAAACCACTTTATTATACAGTACAGTTTATTTCTTTAATTACAATACAATAGCACATTTATTATACATAAAATAAGGTATATTTTTGTGTAGTTTTAAGGCTTATTTAGTAGAAAATTATGTTTTATGGGGACCTGGGAACGGATTATTCTCATTTTAATGGTTTCTTATGGGAAATAAATGTTCGGAAGACGAACTTTTCGCCTTACACACACTTTCTGGGAACCAATTATGTTCGTGAGCTGAGGTATCACTGTATATATATATATATATATATATATATATATATATATATATATATATATATATATATATATATATATATATATATATATATATATATATATATATATATATATATATATATATATATAATGATCTAAATGAAATGGACTGAACAAAAGAAAATTGAGCAAAATACTAAATTACAGTGTGAGACAATTGAATCCTGGCAAGCTGCACTCACAGAAGCTCCTTCAGTGAGAATTGTGATACTGCATTATTAGAAATGAGTTTATATTCTGTCATGGATGACACTTCAAAAGCACTCTAAACTGGTGGACCACTCTGATTAAGTGAAAACTGAAAAAAAAAAAAAAAGAAAGATCTATATTGTGTGTATATACCAACCAAACATAAAATGTATATCTATTCATTCATTCAGTTTCTGAAACACTTAATCCAAATTAGGGTTGCGGAGAGGCTGGTGCCCATCTCAACCGACTCTGCGCAAGACCAGAATTCACCCTGGACAACTCTCTAGGCCATAGCAGGGCAGAAACACACAGCTATGCAGATACTCTTGTTGGAAGTCAGCAATGGTTCTTTTACACCTCTCACCATCGACAGTGAGAGATGTGTCTGGCCTTTGATAACACAGTTCGCTGCACTGGGGGGACAGTGACAACCCAGTGGTTTGAACCCTCACCCAAAGGATCAGTGATCCAGCACCTTTACCACCAGGCCACCACTGCCAGCTGTCAATCATATCAGACAAAACTGTTTTATTCCATCCACATTCACATTCACTTCAATATTTTTTTCTAAACAAACAAACAAACAAACAAACACACACACACACACACACACACACACACACACACACACACACACACACACACACACACACACACACACACACACACACACCAGTTGATAGATTCAATTAAATATTTAAAGAGTCAAGTGCATTCCCCAATTTCAATTGGATGATAATCAAATCTGAGGAAAATAAATTCCTGCAATGTTTATTGATGAAGAAGAGAGAAAATTTCAAGAGACATTTCAACAGTAGTCTGCATGGCAGGATTGCAAGAAGAAAGCCGCCACTCGCCAAAGCAAACACTCATGTCCGCATGCCGTCTTCAAAAATCAGATGGAAAATCCAAAGAATCTATCAGAAACATTTTATGGACAGATGAGGCATGAAATGTTTCATCAAGAGATTATGGAGAAAAGAAAATACTTCATTCCAACATACAAATATTTCAAAAACATGGTGGTGGTAGTATCATGGTTTGGGGTTGTTTTGCTGTACCAATAACAATAAATTTTGAGTCATGACAGCTCCTTATGAAGAAAAAAATATCAGGGCATACTATGTTGTGAAATTAAGCTACAGTGGGCTTCACACCAAGACGAATTGGCCTGGCATATGACAGTTTTTGACTTTTTCTGAAGTTCATTTTGCTTTTGTTTTGATTTCATTGGTAATTGTGAAAAAAACTTTTTGTGCATACATTACAATTTTCACATGCTAGCAAGCAGTTACAGATTTGGCCTCATTTATCAACCTCAAATGAGTTAATCCTGTTTCTTTCTTCATGGTCGGGTCTACTTTTTGTGGTACGCATTGCTTCTTCATGGTCCTAATATTTTTGGGTTTCCATCCTGGTACTGTTGAGGATATGGAGGCGGTTGAGACATTGGAAGGATTAAGAGAGACATTGCTGTGAAAAGTTTGGACTGGGAAACCTGGATCTTGAAGCTTCTAGGGATAGAGCTGCTACTTCAGGTGAAGATGTGGGTGGTGGAGATGGAACATTGCATGTCTTCCTGGAGGATAGCTGCTTTTTCTAGGGCCCCTGCTTCTTGTAATCCTTTTTGGCATATTTGGAACTCAGGAAGTATGACGGGGGAAAAAGTACAGTCAGTATGCAAACCTTTTACGGGTGTATACATAAATTACATCATTGGTTCATATTCACAGATCACAAGCAGAGCAGGTGCCCAACTCATTTTCCATCTTCTAAAATGTTTGTTAGTATACAAAAAAATTGTTTAATACTTGCTCTGGGGTCAGTGGTGAAGTGGTTAGGGTGCTGCGCTCATGATCAGGAGGTTGTATGTTCAAATCCATGTTAGACCCTCACTGTGCTAAGAGCCCTGGGCAAGATCTAACCCATAAGTGTTCCTCTGTTCACCCAGCAGCATAAATGGATACCAGTAAAAATATACTGGGAAGGTAACCTGAGATGGACAAGCGTCCCATCCAGGAGGAGTGCCGGGGATAAGTGCCGGCCTGACGAGCCACAAGACAGTGTTGAGGCCAGCGATGTTGTATGGTTTAGAAACAGTGGCACTGGGGAAAAGACAGGAGGCAGAGCTGGAGGTAGCAGAGATGAAAATGTTGAGGTTCTCTTTGGGAGAAACAAGGATGGATAGGATCAGGAATGACTACATCGGATGGACCACACATGTAAGAGGTTTGAGAGACAAAGTTAGAGAGGATAGATTGAGATGTTTTGGACATGTACAGAGGAGGGATAGTGAATATATTGGTAGTAGGATGCTGAGTTTGGAATTACCAGGCAGAAGGCATAGAGGAAGACCAAAGAGACAATTCATGGATGTGGTGAAGGAGGACATGAAGGTAATTGGTGTAAGAGAAGAAGAGGCAGAAGATCCGCTGTGGCGACCACTGAAGGGAAAAGCCGAAAGGAACAGAAGAAGACCTTACTTTGCTCTGCTTTGTTACTGATAAGTTATCAAACCATTCTGATATATTTAAATTCCATTTTAATTTCCTTTCTTTTATTGTCAGTTTGATCTCTCCAGCTTTTAGCAATCAATTGATCTGGATTTGTGTGTATTCTGACTTTTGCTCTACATTCATGTTAATTCTTACATGTGTTATTGTGACCTGAAGCACACTCGCTGTTTTAAGAATAATGCTGAATGAAAAATAAAATTATTGTTTCGGAAAGGCCAGGCCAGTCTCCACCCATCCATTTCATCCAGTGAATCAGATGCGTAAATCAACTCGGATGATCCTTTTTGATGCGGAGGAGTAGCAGCTCTACCCCCAGCTCTGCCTCTCTAAGGCTGAACACAGACAAAGGAAAAGGAAACTTGTTTCAGCCGTTTGTATCTGCAATTTTAATCTTTCAGTCACTACCCAAATCTAATCACCATAGATGAGGATTGAAACATAAATGGATTGGGAAATCAAGAGCTTTACCTTTCATCTGAGTTCCATCTTTACCATAACAGACCTGTATGTTAAGTTTTCCACTTGAGGCAAAGATGCGTCCCTGAATCGGAAGGAGATTTTTTTTCCTTTTTTCCAGTTGAAAACCATAGCCTTAGATTTGAAGAAGCTGACTCTCATCCCAGCCATTTCACTCTTAGCTGCATACTGTTCTGGGGCATGGTGCCAGTCACATTCAAAATAAGTCAACAAACCACATCATCTGTAAAAAATCAATTCGAAGGTTCCCAAACTGGATACCTGGGGAGGGCAAAGGATGCATACACAGATCTCACTTTGATTATACAGGGACTGAATAGCTACCAACAGTTTCTCCGCTACCCCCACACTCCCTTAGCACTTCCCACAGATGCCCTTGGGAAACGTGGTTGTTGGCTTTCTTCAAGTACACAAACACATATAGACTGGATAGTTAAACTCCCCTGACTTCCTCAGCAACTTTGCAAGGGTAAAGAGCTGGTCCCACAACCAGGGAAAAAGAAAAAAAAAAAAGACTTGCTCTACATCTTCTGATTCCAATTTTCAACAATATGGTCCAACACTCTGGACTGAAACTGGAGCAGAAGAGGCAGAACAGTGTGTCCCCTGATACTTTTAACAAACTCTGTTGTCCCCTTTATAAAAGTGCAGTCTGCCACTCCACGGATATTGTCCTGGCTCTTCAGGCAACATTGGAGAGGCGTGCCAACAAAGACAGACCCACAACATCCACTGCCATCAGTATCTTGGGGTGCTTCTTGTCCACCCCTGTGCCCTGCCACTGTGGAGCTTTTTGACTACTTGGCGACCTCTGCCAGGGTGATAGGCTCATCCTTGGGAGTTTTAACAATCTGCTTTCCAACATGGAGGACATGGTCACTGGATTAGGGTGTCCTCAAAATGCTCCTTGCTCCACTCAACTATATCCCTAGTATGCTATAGTCCCTTGCTTTTCCTTTCTGATCCACTGAACAGTTTGTCAGAACTTCTTTAAGGCCAACATAAAAGTCCTTCTCATATAATCCCTGAATTCGTCCCATGCTGTTTTTTTTTTCTTCTTCTGCCACAGCTGCAGCCCTTTCTGCCAAACGATACCTGTTAGCTACCTCAGCTGAGACCAGTAAGTCATGGTGTTTGCCGCAGCTGCAAACTGAGAACCTACTGTTGACACCCATGGTGAAGGAAGTCAAGCCAATCCAGACTCCAACCCAACAGAAATATTGTGCAAACAGTTCATGTGAAAAAAACAGCATGATCCCACAGTTATATCTGTACTGTAGGAGTAAAGGAATAAGATCGCATGTAGAACACATTTACAGTTATTTGAGACATTTATTTGCAGATTTTATTTCAAAAGTTTCATTCATTTTCTGAACCGTTTAATAGTAATTAGGATCGCAAGGAGGCTGACGTCCATCTCAGTCGACCCTGGGAGAGGGCAGAGTACACCCTGGACAGCTCACCAGGAAATTACAGGGCAGAAACACACACTGATGGCTATGCAGCTACTCTTTACGGAAGTCAGCAATGGTTCTTTTACAGCCTCACACCATAGACAGTGAGAGACATGGCTGGCCTTTGATAACCCAGTTAGCTGCACTAGGTGTGGGTGTTTTTTACTTTTTCCTTCTTTAACTTTTTTGTTTTTTTACCGGCATAACTACAGGATGACGGTTTGTGTTGGAGTACAGTACTGTTCTCTGGGACTGAGCGGGAAATGTTTGTCTCTCCAAAGATGTTGAAAAAAAAAAAAATCAATGTAGCTTTTTCAACTAGTTGGAAAAGTGGAGAGCTTTTAGTTATAATGAAATTAGGAGTAGTGATCTATGTTTCTTGAATCAATGAATGAAAAATGATTTACAAAAATATCTTTAGCACTGCAAAGATTTTTTAGACATTTGCCAGGGGCTTTCACAATATTAATTTCAAGGCACACATGGGAAGACATTGTTATTATTTTACTGTCACTATACATAGATTCAAGTTTCTGGTACAAAAGCACATGCTGTATAGAGTGTTGATTTCGCTAAATGCTAAATTTAATCATCGCACAGAACTTTGATGAAGATTCATACCAGAGCACATATTGCATTAAAATACATATCCATATTCAGGGTCGACTAAAGAGATCAAGGAATTTTTATGCCTATTAGACACCTTCACACCACTCATAACTCAATATATATAGCAATAGACAACACTTTCAAATAAGTACAAAATACCTTTGTGGAATGTGTACAGTTCCAAATTAGAAAGAATCAGAGTTTGCATTTTGCTTTTTAATTTTGTTTCTATTCGAAAGCTTCATAAACAGGAAACAAACTGTGAATACACTGTGCAAATCATTCCTTCATTCATTTTCTGAACGGCATACTCCTACTTATGGTCATGAGGAGGCTGGCGCCCTTCTCAGCCGACTCTGGGCGAGGGCGGAGTACACCCTGGAGAGCTCAACAGGCCATTGCAGGGCAGTCTATATATATATATATATATATATATATATATATATATATATATATATATATATATATATATATATATATATATATATATACATACACACACACGCATACACGACGCACGCATATACGCACACACACACACACACACACACACACACACACACACACACACACACACACACACATATTCCATTGCAGTTTTGGAAGAGGTTGGACTAATCTGAAGTGGCTAAAGTCCAACAGTTCACACCTATGGACAATTTATATTTACAAATGACCTAATGTGTAAGTCTTTGGGGTTTAAGACGAACCTGGAGCCTCTGAATATATAACAAAGGGAGAACATGCAAACTCCAGATAGATGGCCTCAACTTTTATATCTTGCAGGAAAAAGCAAAAGATGATGGACATCCTGGTGTGTATTTTAGACGAACACAAAATTAAAACATATTTTTCCATATTTTTGCTGAATGAATTTGCACTGGATATCATTTACTAGGATTTTTATATCAATGTGAATTCCAGACTTGAATTTTTTTCTCATCTGAAGATTGTACTTGTTTACTCTTACAGTGCTTGGCATGAGTCTAAAACCGGCTCATCGAGGATTGTTTTGCAGTAACACAAAACAGTCCATAATATAGTGTGTGTGTGTGTGTGTGTGTGTGTGTGTGTGTGTGTGTGTGTGTGTGTGTGTGTGTGTGTGTGTGTGTGTGTGTGTGAGTGTGTGTGGACTCTGATATGGACTGGCTAGCTTTTCATGGTGTACCCTGACTTTACTCAGAGGCGACCAATCCTAGAAGGATACAGTGAGTGTAGGGAATGAACGGATAAATTTATTACTCATACATTTTCTGATAAAAATATTCTGACACAAAATTGATGATGATGATGATGATGATGATGATGATGATGATGATGATGATGATGATGATAAACACTCGAGACTCTAGAGTGAGAAGGCCTGGGTTTGATTCTCAGGCTCGAGTGTTTCTGTGTGGAGTTTGTATGCTCTGCCCATGCTTGCTTGGGTTTCCGCCAATTTTTCTGGTTTCCTCCTGCAGCCCAGAAACATGCACAGTTAGCTGATTGGTTGTTCCAAATAACCCCGAGGTGTGAGTATGAGTGTGAGTAAATTTGTCTCTGTGTGTGCGCACGTGTGTGTGTGTGTGTGTGTGTGTGTGTGTGTGTGTGTGTGTGTGTGTGTGTGTGTGTGTGTGTGTGTGTCTTGGCCCTGTGATGGCCTGGTGAAGTGTCCAGGTGCATCGAGTCGGCTGAGATCAGCCTCCCAGCAACCCTAATTTGGATTAAGCGGCTTACAGAATGAACGATGATGATAAAACCCAGCCTATCACTGGGACACATATCTAAAATTGAAATCCTGATGGTACTGACAGGCTCTGAGTGAGTGGGACAACTGCTTTACGGTCGCTCCCCCTGTCAACCACAATGACACCAGCCTACTGCCAGCATCTGTGAGTTCCTGCATTTAGAAGAGCTCATATACAACTTCCCTCAGTGTGTGGTTCGATCACATCCCCCACAGCAGCATGTGCTGCAGCTTCCTGTGTGAATATTGCTGCATTGTTTTGTTCACTGATCATCTGAGTCCTGTTTCCTCTGCTGTCTTGTTTTTTTTTTTTTCCCCCTCCATCACTTACGAATCACCTTCTATGTGTATCTGCTCACGTATCTGAATGTTTTCAGTCTCATGCTTTTATCATCTATGGCATTAAATTTGAGATTTTTATTCCCATCTTTTCTCAAATTTACATTCATAGCATTTGGCTGGCACTCTTATCCAGCGTGACTTACAGTTATCTTTTTTTTTCTTTTTTCTTTCTTTATTTTCTTTTTTTTACAGCTGAGTAACTGACAATAAGTCCTTGCTCAACAGTAGCAGTGCTTGGAATTGTATCCTGAACCTTCAGATCAGGAACCGACCACCTCAACCACTGATCTCCCACTCTTTTGCCTTTACTTTCATTCATTCATTCATTCATTTTCTGTAACCGCTTAATCCTAATTAGGGTCGCAGGGAGACTGGTGCCTATCCCAGCTGACAGACCAGAGTACAGCCTAGACAGCTCGCCAGGCCATCGCAGGGCAGAAACATGCTGACGACTATGCAGCTACTCTTGACAAAAGTCAGCAATGTTTCTTTTACATGAACCTCACACCATAGACAGTGAGAGACATGGCTGGCCTTTGATAACCAAGTTAGTAACCCACTGGGGGCCCTTTACTTTCCTGAAATGCTTTACATGTAATATTGAATTGAGTATGTTATATGTTCATATAAATTAACCATATATAAGCAGTAATTTCCCGACACTTCACATTTCCTACTTCGTGTCGCCGCAATATAGCGGGATTTCCCATCGGGAAATTAAAAAATTAAATATTATTCAAAATTCACGAGCACTACATGTACATTCAACTACACTACCCAACATGCTCTGTTCTCCTGCTTAACTTTAGTGTTCTCTGATTGGCTGTGAATCCAACAAGCTGATTAGTCAAGATTATATTTCCCAGCATCCAACACACCTTTTCTCCCTCATGAAACAATGAGTTTTATTGAGCTCAGGGGAAGCACTGGGGTGTGGGGAAAATCGTGTTCACCATAGTGGTGAGGGAAAAACAAAAACCAAAATCACTGGGAGAATATCAACATGGAAACTGGTCGGAAATGGAGTTCTTTATAGCTGATGGCTGAGTGAATTCAGGTGCGCTCTCTGGATTTCGCCTGTGGGTAACAGCCACACCCCTCACCAGCACATGCAGTGTATGAGGAGAGAGAGAGAGAAAGAGAGTTAAATGCCTGTGAGTTTGGACACTAACATGATATGTACTAAAGCAAAGGCTCTGGAGGCACTGAGGAGCCCAAACCAAGCACCAGTGCCGGCAGTGATTCTCCTTCTCGACGTGCCGTGGATTTGTTTTTATACGGTTTGCTATACAGTATTCATATATATTTATAGTCATTTTACAGTGTATAATTTATTTATATATTAATACTCGTTGCCTGTATGACACTGACATGGATAGAACACTTTAAAATTAACTTCTATATAAATTTTATATAATATATAGGTGGGTGGGTGTCCTTAAGACGGTTTTTCACGGTTTTTCGCATTACACATGGGGGGGGGGGGTTATATATAACCGTTTTTTAATCATGTACTAGCTCTTACACCAGGGGTCACCAACATGGTGCCCATGGGCACCAGGCCACCCATAAGGGCAAGATGAGTCGCTCACTGGCCTGTTCACTGCTACTTTTAGAACAGGCCCGTGGCTCCATTGTCCCACTCTCCTCTTCTTGTTTTCCTTTCGGCTTTTTCCCTTTTTCAAGGGTCGCCACAGCGAATCATCTGATTCGCATGTTTGATTTGGCATAGGTATTTACGTCGGATGCCCTTCCTGACACAACCCCTTTTAGCAAGGGACAGAAACACACTAACGGCTTTGCAGCTACACTTTACGAAAGTCACAATTGTTCTTTTACATGCCTCTCAACATAGACGGTGAGCGACATGACCGGCCTTTGATAACCCAGATAGCTGCACTGGGGGAAGGTAACCACCTTGCGGAGAGTGGGACTCGAACCCCCAACCTTAGGATCAGTGATCCAGTGCCCTTTACCATCAGGCCACCACTGCCCACTCTCCATAATGCCACTCTCCATTGAGTTGCATCTATTTATTTTTGCTATTAAAGAAAAAAAAATCAATATATTCACATCAATGAATATCATTAATTATTAATAATAACATATAATTAATAGTAAATTGAGCAAATTTGTTATTTCAGAAGTGTGTATCGATCTGGTAGCCCTTCTCATTAATTGGTACCCAAGAAGTAGCGCTCAGTTTCAAAAAGGTTGATGACCCCTGCCGTAGACATTTGGATTTTATATTTACTCCTCTATTATACAATGTACTGTTATAAATAAATGAATGAATAAATAAATAAATAAATAAATAAATAAATTCTAAGGCAGTTGCTGCCCCACTACAGATTATTCAGTTTATTTGGCTTGGCACGAATCATATTGACATCATTGCAAGGCTCTGGATCACGGATCTTCATTCTACAGTTTTATTCAACCTGACAGTGTCTGAAAAGGAGGAATTTAATACCGAATGCAGTAATTCAGCAGAGTAAGTGGCCTCATGCAGAATAATTAAAACATCACAGCTTACAAAGCAAAACAAGCAAACAAAACCCTAAAAAGATGTTCTGTGAAGTTGTGATTGATGATTGTGCCAACATTTTGCAGTAGGCATGTCCCACAGCTAGGAGACAGGAAATGCATGTAATCAATTCCTTATTATATAATAAATAAGTTGATAATTTATAAAAAAAAAAAAAAAATTGTAATAATTTCCAGTCCAGTCTCCAAAGCCGCACAGTCGCCTTCACCATGTCTGAGTTCCGAACACATCTAACCATCCGTTACTCCACTGCACATTAACGTATTTACGCAGAATGAATCAGGCTCCCTTCCATTATATGGTAAATAAGTCTGGTGTGTGTCCGTTGATTTTTCGTTTCAAAAGAACACTGATTTAGTTAATTAAAAAAAAAACAAACAAACAAACATTGTTGAGGGCAGTGGAGGCCTGGTGGTAAGGATTACAGAGAATAAGGTTGGGACTTCAAGCCGTACTGTCAATGGGTTGTCCCTGCTGTACCCCAGTGCAGCAAACTGGGTTATCAAAGGCCGGCCATGTCTCTCACTGTCTGTGGTGAGAGGATCTTGTAAAAAAAAACAAAAAACATTGCTGACTTTCATCAAGCGTAGCTTCTGTAATAACCTGGCAAGCTGTTCAGGGTGTACTCCACCATCGCCTAGAGTCGGCTGAATGGGTGCTACCCTCCCCGCAACCCGAATTAAGATTACGCAGTTCCAAAAATTAATGAATGGATGTTGTCGATGAGCACATGTCAAGATATTAAAGACTGTGAGATTTCCTTTCAGCTTTTCCCTTTATCAGGCGTCGCCACAGGGAATGAATCGCATGTTTGATTTGGCATAGATTTTTACGTCGGATGACCGTCCTGACACAACCCTTTTTAGCAAGGGACCGAAACACGCTGACGGCTTTGCAGCTACTCTTTTTTATGAAAGTCAGCAATGGTTCTTTTATACGAGTTCTTTTTTTTTTTTTGGGGGGGGGGGGGGGGGGCAACCTTGTAGAGAGTGGGACTGGAACCCCCAACATTAGGATTAGCGATCCAGTGTCATATACCACCAAACCACCACTGCCCCATTAAATATTAAAGACTGTAGTCTTTGAAAAACACTCGGGGCATCTTTTGCATGCAAGTTATCAATAAAATCAATATATTTGGTTTGTTTGGTTTTTTTTTACCACTCTAGAAAAAAAAAAAACAAGTATAAATTTATGGTTTCTCTAAAACACAAACATACTGGAGTATAGTTTAAATGTTATAAATTATTGTAATATATGGAATAGCTTTATCAGACAGTGGTGGCCTGGTGGTAAAGGTGCTGGATCAATGATCCTAAGGTTGGGGGTTCGAGTCCTACTCCCCACAGAGTGTCACTGTCCTCCCAGTGCTCTAAATGGGTTATCAAAGGTCGACCATGTCTCTCACTGTCTATGGTGAGAGGTTCAGGTAAAAGAACCATTGCTGACTTTCGACAAGAGTAGCTGCATAGCCGCCAGCATGTTTCTACCCGGCGATGGCCTGGTGAGCTGTCCAGAGTGTACTCTGCCGTCTCCCAGAGCTGGCTGGGATAGGTGCCAGCCTCCCCGCTACCCTGATAAGGATTAAATGGTTACAGGAAATAAATGAATGAAATAATAATTTAATAATCCTGAAGTTTAAAAACAAGTTTGAATTGAATCTGGAGGTTTACATCCCTCATCGTTCTCTTTAGCTGTGTTCTCGCTCCTGAAAATATTCACACTCAAAACCTGAAAATAAGAAAAATGAGATGCAAGTTAAAGGATTTTAAATCTTGGAAAAGCTACGGGGAAAAAAAAAAAAAATCAATGATGACAGCATTATCAGTAGAGCATAACAAAACAACAAGGAAATGAGATGAGCAAAAACATTGAGAGCAGCGCTGACCTCCTGAGGTGTAGCTGATGTTGCATGACTTGAACAACTCATTTAATGATGGCAGGTTTATGAATCTTTTAAGGGTTAGTCAAAGAAATTCCAAGTAAAGTTTCAAACGAAACTCATGTTAATAAATCATTATTACATACAATAAAACACTTTATAAGTTGGTAATGATTCCTGTAAGTGGTTTTTAAAAGATAATGATACCTCACGAAGCTCTACTAATGTAATGGGTATAATTGTACGATTGTAATTAATAGTCATTTGTCAAATAATAAAACTAAGACCAGGATAACACTCACACATACACTTCCGCTGACGTGTCACAGTTTATGAGATATGACTCATATTTATTTATTTATTTATCCATCCATTATTTGGACTGTTTATCCATTAGGCTCTTGGGGGGGAGCTGGAACTAATCCCAATTGACTTCAGGCAAGAGGCAGGGGACAATCCTGAAAAGGTTGGAAACCCAACACTCAGCTCAGACAGAGACCGATAATTCACAATCAGATTCACACCAACTTACAGTCGTCAGTTATAATGACAATGACCTAATGTGCAAATGTTTGGTCTTTGGTAGAAACCTGGAACTCATGGAGGAAACACATTCAAGCATAAGGAGAACATGCAGACTCTACACAACTTTTATACTTACTATGAAAAAAAAAAAAAAAAAAAAAAAAAAATATATATATATATATATATATATATATATATATATATATATATATATGTGTGTGTGTGTGTGTGTGTGTGTGTATGTGTGTGTGTGTGTATATGTATGCATGTATGTAAGTATATATATATATATATATATATATATATATATATATATATATATATATATATATATATATATATATATATATATATATATATATATATATATATATATATATGTGTTCAAATCCCAGTTAGACCCCCCACTGTGCTAAGATCCCTGGGCAAGGTCTTAACCACAAGTGTGCCTCTGTCCACCCAGCAGTATAAATGGATACCAGTAAAAATATACTGGGAAGGTAACCTATGATGGACTAGTGTCCCATCCAGGAGGAGTTGGACTCCTAGTCGCTTAATGCTATGGAAACCGGGGATAAGCACGGATCTGATGAGCAACTACGGCTCGGGTGTAAAAAGCCCAAAGGACTTTTTTTACTAAAAAAGGGCAGTGCTAGCCTGATGGTAAAGGGAGCTGAATCACTGATCCTAAGGTTGGGGGTTCAAGCCCCACTCTCCACAAGGTTGTCACTGTAACCCCAGTGCAGCTAACTGGGTTATCAAAGGTCGGCTATGTCTCTCATTGTCTATGGTGGGAGGTTCATGTAAACAAACCATTGCTGACTTTCAACAAGCGTAGCTATATAGCTGTCAGTGAGGTTACACCCTGCAATGGCCTGGCGAGCTGTCCAGGGTGGACTATGCCCTTGCTCCGAGTCGGCTGAGAATGGCACCAGCCTCCCCGAGACCCTAATTAGGATTAAGCAGTTACAGGATGATGACTTTGCTAAAAATCCTGTGTGTTTGTTATTTGGACCAACACATCTGAGTATCCATGTACTGCACTGGATATCTTTTACTTTGATTTTGCTGCATTTTTATAAAATATACGTATAAAATTAGCCTGTTGGAAAGAGCAATGCCTGCAACATCTTTACTAGTCTTGCTGATGAAGCATTGCATATCATTAGCAATTTTTTTGCTAGTAGTTAAATTATGACCTTCAACCAAGAACCCATCATTCAAGTCCATTAAAAAGCTCTTGAAATGCTTCAGTCAGAGCTCGGGTAAAAGAAAGAAAGGATATGGTACTGGAACTTTCAGTTCTAAGTCTTTGAAATTTCAGTTCCTGATTGTAATAATGGGGGAAATGGTCAAGGGGGTGAATGCTCGCACGAGTGCAGCCCTGCTTGGTCGTTCTTGATTAAAGACAGTACTTTCTTTTCTTCTTCTTTTTGTTTTTTCTGACCTTTCTACCTGGCCTTAAAAAAATACTTTGAATTATTTCCACACCCAAGACCTTTTATGATTGTAATGCTAGTATGGCGCATTCATTATTCTCAGTAGATAATGGTTTTTAGATATGATTTTAGATTTTGCAGTTCGTATATCATTAATTTTTTTTTAAATCAAGCACTAAACAATCCTCTGGAAATGGAATGCACAAAGTAATCAAATGGTTAATATCACTATTTATTTTGCACTCGTAAATTACCTTCCACTCCCTCACTCACTTTCCAATCATTTCTTATTTCCTATTAGAAAAGGGTGGCGCCTATCCGGTATCCATGCTAAGTTCTACCATGCATATCTTTGGACTATGGGAGGAAACTGGAATAATCAAAGCCTACAAATGCAAGCTATACACAAAAACGCCAAGCCCAGAACCAGAATCCAGGATCTGCTTGGTGTGAGACGGACCTTCTCACCCCAATGCCTCTTCTCCGTCTTAGCCATAAAGCTCCTCACTGGAGCATAGGCCATCGACCAATGGTTTCGATCTTCTACGGTTTTCAGTGTTCTTCTCGATATCACTGCAGCTGTAGCCCACGCCCTTCATTTCCACTTCCACACGTCTCCTCCATGTATTCCTTGGTATTCCTGGCTTACGTTTACCAGCGGATTTCCATGTGAGTGCCTGTCTAGTGATGTTATTTTGAGGCTTTCTTAGAGTATGTCCAATCCACTTCCATTTCCTCCTTCATAGCTGTCCTCAAATTCCACGTCCCTATTCTTGTGATCATCTTTGTTGAGAGAAGTGTTGGCAGTGTGTGTAGATTCCTTTGGCTTTGTCCACTCTGTGTCATACTTGCCCTTCTAAATGAAGGCTCCTCCATCTCAATATCGATCCGATGTCTTCTGTTAGTCGATGTTTCCATAATCGTAGAAAAACCACTGAGCAGGGGATTAGCCTACCAGCTTCACCAGAACCCCATTAGCCAGCATGTTTCAGGGTTATTCCAAACAGGCCTTCATGGCAACCGTAACGGCCCAGGCAGAAGACTATCCACTATGCATCGCATCACTTGGCAATCATCATCATCATCATCATCATCATCATCATCATCTTCTTCTTCTTCTTCTTCCACCTCTTCCGTGATCGGGTCGCAGGGACACAAACCAAAGCAAAGAGGCCCAGACATCCCTCTCCCCAGCAACTTCCTCCAGCTCTTTCGGGGGAACACCGAGGCGTTCCCAGACAAGCCAAGAGTCATAGTCCCTCCAGCGTGTTCTAGGTCGACCCCGGAGTCTCTTTCCCCGTCGGACATGCCCGAAACACCACACCAAGGAGGCGTTCAGGTATTTGTTTTAAACAGTGGGTAATAAAGTTATAAATTATTTTGATCTACCTTAAAAGTTGTATTTATTTTCCATTTCTTTTCCCAGATATCTCCCAATTTGTCTAGACAGCATTCTGAGGAAACACCTTTCCTATTTGCAACAATATTGCAATCTCCGGCATAGCACTTTTCCCTTATCACAGTTTAAACAGCTGCTGGTTTATCAGCTCAGACAAACTTGGAAATGTTTACCATAATAATGTTCTATTGAACTTATCTGTTTAATTAGTCCGTCTTTTATAAATGCAAGGAGAACTGAACGCGGCAATCTGCTGTTGTATGCAAAAGTACAACAAAAAATTATTGATTTTTTTGAAGTGTACGGAAGTAAATACAACGTTGGGAACCTACAAAATTCCATGCATTAATGCACTATTACTTCATATTTGAAGACTTATAAAGTACAAACAATTCAATCACAATTGTGGTATATGCAAAAGAAACTCATTTTTTAATTCCATTAATAAGAATAATAAAAAAAAAGTCTAAGAACTTAATTTAATATTTAGGCCCATGTGATTTATTAGTACTTGTCAGACAGTTTCCATTAGGGATAACGATTCTAGCATATAATAAATACTTTGACTTTTCTGGCCAGCATGTCTGAAAATAAAGTTAATTTATATTTACAAAAGCAAATGAAGGCTATGAAATTGTAAAACACTTTCAGATCACACTTTACTCCACTGTTAAAAAAAAAAAAAAATGGGAGGTATGGTTTTATGTCAAGACAAAATTCAGAACACAAAGAAAACTCTCCATTGCCTGACTCTATTATTTAGCAAAATAATAATAAAAAAAAAAGTCTAGTCGTATAGGGCGCTGGATCGCTGATCCAAAGTTTGGGGGTTCGAGTCCCACTCTCCACAAGGTTGTCACTGTCCCCCCCAGTGCAGCTAACTGGGTTATCAAAGGCCGGCCGTGTCTGTCACTGTCTATGGTGTGAGGCATGTAAAAGAACCATTGCTGACTTTCGTAAAGAGTAGCTGCAAAGCCGTCGGCGTGTTTCCGCCCTGCGATGGCCTGGCGAGCTGCCCAGGGTGTACTCTGCCCTCGCCCGAAGTTGGCTGGAATGGGAACCAGCCTCCCCGCGACCCAAATTAGGATTAAGCGGTTACAGAAAATGAAAAAAAAAAAAAGTAATCTTTGGCAGAAACTAATTAAAAGCATCATGAAATAAAAGACATGTCAAACCATCTGCAGCATTTTGGAAGCAAATGCTGTTGATGACTCAATAAGATACAATCATATTCAATGAACCCTCTCTTTCCACGATTATTGGGGACTGAGACCCTCTGCGAACGCCAAATTTCCATGAAGCAAGATTGACCCCCCTGACTGACGTATACATACATGTATTAGCATATGTGTATATAATATCAATAAAAACATATTCAATGCTATACATGCTTATTATAACAAATTAACATTCAAAAATAATGCATAAGATGTAAATAAAATATAAATACACACACACACACACACACACACACACACACACACACACACACACACACACACACACACACAGATTCTTGCGCACACCTCAGATGCGCATCTCACATTAAAATGTAAGTAAGTTTGTTGGGGGGGGGGTTTGTTTGTTTTTTTGTTTGTTTATATTTGTTTGGGTTTTTTTTTTTTTTTTTTTTTTTGCATAATTGGCCTTCTTTTGCAGCAGTTTCTTTAACCTTTTCCCTATTTTTCCTCATCTCATCTCATCTCATCTTCTTCCCTATTTTTCCTTAATTCCCATATTTTTCGATGAATATTTTTGAAAAACCTGCGATGCACTGAAGCCACAGGAACTGAAGCGCAAAGTAGCGAGAGATCTGTATATATTATTAACAGTTTGACAGTCCATTGCAAGGCCAACACACCCACAACCATTCAAAAACCCAGGACTGCCATATTGTTGGACACTAACCAGTGTGTATTATTATTATTATTATTATTATTATTATTATTATTATTATTATTATTGTACACCATTTACACTAAAAACACTTTGTAAATGTGCATACAGGACACGTCAATGGTCCTGTAATTGTCGTGCATACATAGAAAGCAGACAAATTATCTATTCCACTGCTTCATTCTAATAGAGTCACAGTGAGGCTGCAGTGCACTTCAGTCAACTCACTACTCTCTGTTGCAGAGGCAACACAGACACACACACACACACACACACACACACACACACACACACACACACACACACACACACACACACACACACACACACACACACACACAAAACCATTCGCACTCAATCCTAGGGACAATTAGCCGAATTTGCATGTTGTGAACTGTGTGAGAAAACTGAAATATGGAGAATGATACCCATGCAAGGATCAGAGAACATGCAAACAATACACATAAATGGCCTCTCTGCGCCGGAACCAAAGATCTCTTGTAGAATAGGACACTACTATGTAAACTCCATCCATATATATGTATATTGTATGTATATATCCTGATTAATATCCTAATTAAGGCGGCCATTTTGAGGGTGGGGTACATTCTGGACAGCTCAACAGACCATTGCAGGGCCAACACTTACATAACCATTCACACACTCTCACAGCTATTGATAATTTGGAACATCCAATTACCGTACCTATTGTGGGAGGAAACCAGAGTACCTGGAGGAAGCTCATGCAAGCACGGGGAGAACATGCAAACTCCACACAGAAAGCTCCCGTGCTGGGAATTGAACCCAGGTCCTCTTGCTGTGACACAGATATGCTAACCACTTAGCCACCATGAAAATTTTGTTTTATCAAAAAATCTTTATATCTTTAAATTTGTGATCAGAGCATGAGTACAGTCTTCCAGTTTACTGTACTGGGGGGACAGTAGACAACCCATTGAGAGTGGGGTTTGACACCCCCCGACCTTGGGATTCAGTGATGTCACTGTGCAGATACTCATACAGTGACCACTTTGTTCTTATAGACATAAGTACCAGTCAAAAGTTTGGACACACAAGAAACTGAGAAGAAATTGCGTGCTATTATAATGCTTCTGTGCTTGACTTCCAAAACATTATTTTAATCAATATTATTTATTAATGAATGTATTTAATTTTAGATTAATTTTTTTTTTTTTTTTTGTATATCATAAATATAGTATTGAGCTCAAAAGGCACACCAGACCAACTGCTCCATCATCTATAGACCTGATTACAAATTACACAGTAGTGCTTTCCACTCTCTACAAGATCCACTCACTGAGAGAGGAGTGATGAGTATATGAGATGCCCTGTGGGCTATTAATCTGATCTTTCTTTTTAGATAACTAGAAACTGGAGTGTCCACTTGTCTCTGTAGCATTCTCACCTCACTGCATCTCTTAAGTACTTTAAATATTATAACAATATACAGATCAGATACAGATACAGATACAGCTTTATTAATCTCACAATGGAGAAATTCACTGTTACAGGCTCTTGAGGTACTATCAGTAGGGGGTGCAAAAATAGATACAAGTACGAACATACACACATACATATATATTATATAAGTACATAAATAAATAGATACATAAATAGTATAAATTACTAAACAATAAAAGAAAAGAATGGAGCAACTTTATAGATTGGCCTATATTAAAGTGTAATGTATCTGAGGGCGGAGTAGATGGGTTGATATGGTTCACAGTCAGTGGGGTAGATGTGGTTGATGAAAGTGCACGGGGTTTTTATTGCACATAACCGGTATTTTCACAGACAGTTACAAAGTGGCGTTGTACAGTCTGACAGCGGTGGGAATGAACGACCTGCGGTAGCGCTCCTTCCTGCACTGAGGATGCCTCAGTCGTCCACTGAAGGAGCTGCTTAGCTCCTCGACAGTCTGGTGCAGTGGGTGAGAGCTGTTGGACAGGATGGATGTGAGCTTTGCTACCATCCTCCTCTCACTCACCTCCTCCACAGAGTCCAGTGGGCAGCCGAGGACAGAGCTGGCCCTCCTGACCAGCTTGTTCAGTCTCTTTCTGTCCCGCTCTGTGCTGCCCGGGGCCCAGCAGATGGCAGCGTAGAGGATTGCAGAGGCTACCACAGAGTCATAAAATGTCCTGAGCAGAGGTATGTTGAATATTTGCATACATGCATATAGATAGCATAGTTAAATTTCCATTTATTATAATTTAACAAAATTGCACAAAGTTACATAGAACATTGAATACAGTGGAATTATCCATTCATCATTCATTTTCCGAACCGCTTAATCCTAATTAGGGTCACAGTGAGGCTGGCACCCATCTCAGCCAACTGCGGGCAAGAGACACCCTGGACAGCTTGCCAGGCCATCGCAGGATCAACACTTACACAACCATTCATACTCTCACCTAGGGGTGATTTGGAACAGCCAATCAGCCTATTGTACAGTAGGCGCTTGATTATTCACGGTTTTGCACTCATGGCTTGCATATTCGCGGACTGCCGAGCAACCGTCACGTCATTCAAATTAAGCTAATGGCTGTCCACCTTCCTGCTGATTGGTTGAGATGATGTAATGCCCCCTTTCCCTCATTCATGCCACAAGTTGTAAATGAGCCTTTTTTATGTGTTTTAATTACCAGTTAATCTCTCTGACGCCACTCAAACGCCGGCTAAGTGCCAGAAAAGGTAATGATGTTGGATATCTCTTCTGAAGAAATAAGACTTTCTCCGGAAGAAATTATAGTTTCCTCTGAAGTGCCCGAAGAGGAATTATCATCTGAACTGTTGCAAAACACTCCAGTATGAAAGTCTTTTTCAATGATTATTCCAGTACAGTACCTAAGTTAATGTTTAGAATGTTTGTGTGTGTGTGTGTGTGTGTGTGTGTGTGTGTGTGTGTGTGTGTGTGTGTGTGTGTGTGTGTATGTGTGAGATTTTATTTACTATGGTGTAGCATGTTTCTCATTTTGTTTTTGTTTATCCAATTTGATATATATATATATATATATATATATATATATATATATATATATATATATATATATATATATATATATATATATATATATATATATATATATAGTGCACAAATAATGCAATACCTTCCTCTAGTGGGCATTTTTGAAAACTACAGTGTTGTATGTTTCAAAGAGAATGCGTTTAAAGGTGTTCTTTTTTTTTTTGGACTGTGGGAGGAAACCAGAGTACCTGGAGGAAACCCACGCAAGCAGAGTAAGAACATGCAAGCTCCGCACAGAAAGGCAACCTGGGAATCGAACCCAGGATCTTCTTTCTGTGAGGCAGACTTGCTAACCACAATGCCACCGTGCCGCCTATCAGTGGACTTATGTTAAAAAAGTATATATTTGGACTGAGGTATATACATGTTAATGAGTAATGAATACAGACACAGTGACAGATCTGACTAAGCAAGAGAAGCACAGCCAGTGTGGAACTGTCCTTGGGGGAAACTGAAGATGTCAGAGATAATGGTGAAACATGGTTTAATGGATCGGGATGGGCGGCGCTGAGTAAAGCATATAAAATAAGAGAAAAGGAAAAGACCTCTGGAGAAAGTTCTCATGGAGTTTTCTATGAGAAACATTGGCCCAATATTTTCAAAGTTATAACAATTTTCAAATATACAAATTAACAGAGATTTAGCATTTCAGGTTATAGGTAACAGTTAAAGCTTTATTATAATGTTAGTTGAATGATGAATATCTGATCATTTCACCTTAAGTTCTTTCAGCAGTTGTTTCACCATAATTGGAAGTGTGTTTTTACTCCGGAGCGACGTATAGTCGGGAAAATACGGAATGTATTCATTTTGAGTATAATAATAAAAATATTATTTTTTTTTTAAAAGAAATAAGTCCATGTAGGTCGAATAAAACAGTTTTGCCTGATATGATTGACAGCTGCCTCTGTGCTCCTCAGGATCATGGAATAATAATAACATTTTTCCATACATGTCACTGCTATTGGTATTGTAATTGCAATATAAATGTTATGGTTGGTTAGTGTATATACACACTATAGATCATGTTCTTTTCCTTTTAAGTTTAATTTAATCAGAATAGTCCACCAGAGTATGGTTATTTTGAAGTGTCATCCATGACAGAATGTGTAATAATGATAATATTAATGATTCAAACATGAGAATCAGATGATCGCTGTGGCGAACCCTGGAAAAAAAAGGGGGGGAAAGCTAAAAGGAAAAGAAGATCCACGATAGAATATAAACTCATTTCTAATCATGCAATATCTCAATTTCAGATTCAGTTCATGTGGACTCAAAAGAATCATTTTGATAAGTGGCACACACACACACACACACACACACACACACACACACACACATAAATAAATAAATAAATAAACACAAAGGTGGATCCTTAAAATGACAAGATGCTTTTAGAATCTTAAAATCTTTTTGTATTAAAATCTTGTTTTTTAATGAAAGAAAACCAATGAAAGCAATTTGGGAGAAATAAAAATGACACTGAGTCTGCGTTGAAATTGCTGTTTGTGTAGTTTGAAATACAGATGTTACTGACAGTATGCCAAATCCTTCCTCCTTGCAAACAATCTAGATTTTATCTAATCTATTTTGAAAAGCTTTGCTGTCCGTAGCAGGATCTGTCTTCAAAGTGCGGGGGAAAAAAAAACAAAAAAAAACAAAAAAAAAACCTGATGGATATCACTGAGAACTACACCCAAGCATACTAATGAATATCATGGTAAAAACCATCAGAAAAGCCTGAGGGGCGGTCTGAGGTTAACAGTGAAACATTCTAACCATGAAAGTAGCACCTGGATCTTTGTGGGCTTTGCCTCTGTCTTGCTTTCAGGCAGCTGATATGACTGTGCTGATTAGGGTTTACTTCGATGCTGTCAGCATTCTATTTTATATTTATTTATTTCTCCGTTTCTCAAGTCCTACCTAGGAGTCTCTCTTGTATACCCAGCCATTCCACGTCCTCACCCCACCACCCCCACCGCTTTCCATCGTTCGTCCAGGCTTGTTATACAGAGCCCCATATTAGTCCAGCTTGTCCCTCCTCAGAGGCTTGTGAGCCTGTCAGCTCCAAACTTTAGTTAATCACTCAGTGAGACTGGGCCTCCCCGGGCCAGCCACTCAAGCCCGGACTCGGAAAAGAGAGGCAGGAGAACTCTAAACGCAACACCGGGGCCTCATTAACACAGCAGGTATTTAAGGAAACAATCTGTTTCATATCAAAGGATAATTTGTCTTTGCACTCAAACCCTGCGGCTCTACTGAGGAATAGCTGAACATTGTCAGCTGGTAAAATTCACACCAGTAATATTGGTGAGGATGAAGGCAGCTGCTGTTAACACCATCAATCTAGAATCTAGCTGGATAACGTGCCTTATAATGCAGCAGTTCCTTCTTGATGATGAACCTTTTGGTTGCCTGTATTTTTCTCATATTTGTGTCTTTCTGTATTGTGCAGTAACAGAATGAGGACTCAGTAAAAATAATACTGATGTGCCATTGCAGTTTGATATAACCGATGGAGCGAGGAATAGAAACACGAGTAAAAGGACTACAACTGCAGTAATTATTATCAAGTGATTAGCGAGATGGCGCCATGACATTGGGGCTACTGTATCCACCTGACAGCTAGAAGATGCTGTTTTTGGATCTTGGGCTCAACGAGGGTGTTTATCTGAGGAGTTTGTATGCTCGCTGTACTCGCATGGGTTTCCTCTGGGTACTCAGGTTTCCTCCCACAGTGCAAAGACATGTACATATCGGCTAATTGGCTGTTCCAAGTCACCCCTAGGCCCTGAGTTTAAGCGTGAATGGTTGTTTGTGCTGTTCAGCGTATACCAGCCCCAGTCTCCCCTCGGCCATATTCAGACTAAATGGTTCAGCAAATGAATAGACCGATGGACAAATAAAAGGAATTAACAACAACAACAACAACAACAACAATCTCCAGAAAGAGAAGTAAGCTTTTTCATGAAATTTTTATAAGTAAATGTTTAGCTTTTGTTCGGTTACGATAATCATTCTAAATATGTTGTAAGCATTAACTACAAAAATAAATAAATAAATGAATAAAAATGATAAATAAATGAATAAAAATGATAAATAAATGAATAAATAAAACCCATCAGCTAGTTCTTATTTAAAGTTAGCCAGTTTATATTAATTCTAAAATGCTTTGAGCTAATTTTTTAGTTACCCAGCCAACATTCACAAACCATATCGGTCATACGTGCGATGAAAAATGGGCAAATATTGGCTTGCCCTTCGTGGGTTTTACCTGGGTTACAAGTGATAATGGGCCCAAACAGGGCGCCTGACCTGGGGACCATTTGGGTCAGCAAAGTGGTTTCTAGATTGCCAAAAAGAAATGGGATTCCTATGTGGGCCTGGGTCAGATAACTAATTGGAAATAATTTGTGTGCAGTCCATATGTTACCAATATTGAACTCAGAGTATCCCATATGAGGCCAATTTTTTTCAACCCAGTAATTAGCCACATGTGTCCTACATTACAAATGTTGGTTGAGTTTTAAGCCAAGAACATATTAATGCATTTTCCAGGATGTTCCAGACCAATAAAGTCTGATTAAAACATTTTCATACGGTTAAATATTACAATCATTGTGCTAGCTAGTCACGCTCACTCAGCTAGCTAATGGTTCACCTGCACACCTTTATGATACCTATATGCCAGTGCTTGTCAATCATTTTCTGTGGCACCCCATTAGAAGAAAAAAAAAAAAAAAATTCACGCCCCAACAACTAGTATTATTCATCTATAAAATAGTTATTAGTACACCTCTGTAAAACACTGTATCTTTATTAACATTAAAAACAAAAAAGAAAGAAATAGAGTTTAACTTACAACAAAGAAAAACTTCTTTCTTTTTTTTAACCTTCAATAGAAAAGATTTAAAGTGCACCGATGTCACTTCACTTATCCCTCAACATCCGGGTATGTCATCGGGGCGCCTTCATGGCAAGACTTGGGCTGACTTGACCTGGCGGAGCCCACCCCTCTTCAGGTCGGAAACACGCTGACGACTTTGCAGCCTACTCTTTACGAAAGTCAGCAATGGTTCTTTTACATGCCTCTCACCATGGACAGTGAGAGACATGGCCCGCCTTTGATAACCCAGTTAGCTGCACTGGGGGGGGGGGACAGTGACAATCCTGTGGTTACTTGAACCCCCAACCTTAGGATCAGCGATCCTGTGCCCTATCCACTAGACCACCACTGCCCCTGAAATTACCAATGCCACCAATGTGCCTGAAATTAAAAGAAAAAAAAAAGTCCTTATTTAAACTCATAAATCTTATTTATGTTTCAATATTTCCGTCTCTCTCCACCTTTCTCATCATTCCTGCAAGAAACTTTTTTATGTTGTTTTTTTGAGGGGTTGTTTACAGCACTTCATATCGTGCGAGACCATAGCACGACAATGAGAGCGCCACTGCCAACTAGTGGAGTGGAGGTGCAATTGTACTTAATTCTCATACACAATTCCAGAAAAGCATGTTCCCCAGGGTCATACGCACTCCTACCTGCATCACCACCTGCATCACCCCCACCCCGGCATCATACCGGGTGCACGCCCCACTATTTGAGAAGCATTGCTATATACTCTTGTACACAGGTTATTCTCATGATATTTTATGTGGACTTATTTTAAACTGACAATACCTGATGAATTAGGAAATTGATGCTTATCAGGGTTCAACAGTCTACAGTGTCTTGTATCCTTCCAACGGGAAATATTATTATTCTTTTTGAAATCTTGAAAATGAATTAGTTTAAATTCGTACATATTATTATTATTATTATTATTATTATTATTATTATTATTATTATTATTATTATTATTAATAATAATAATAATAATAATAATAATAATAATAATAATAATAATAATAATTATTATTATTATTATTATTATTATTATTATTATTATTATTATTATTATTATTATATTTCTCTGTTGTTTCATATATAGGCAGTAGTGGTCTGGTGATAAGGTACTGGATTACCGATCATAAGGTTGGGGGGTTCAAGCCTCACTGTCAAGGGGTTGTCACTGCCCCCCCCACCAGTGCAGCTAACTGGGTGATCAAAGGCCGCCTATGCCTCTCACTGTCTATGGTCTGAGGCTGTAAAAGAACCATTGCTGACTTTCATCAAGAGGAGTTGCATAGCCATCAGTGTGTTTCTACCCTCTGATGGCCTGGTGAGCCATCCAGGGTGTACCCTTCCCTCGCCCAGAGTTGGCTGAGATATGCATCAGCCTCCCCGTGACCCCATTTTGGATTAGGAAGTTTATAAAATGAATGTTGGTTGATATCACGTATGAATTTCACAAAGATAAATAATGTGTACCATGCTTTTTAATGACACCACATATATTTTGCTACTTTTCACTCTTCTCTATAACCCTCATGTTTTTTTTTTTCCCCCCGGCTTGCACTAAAGCAGTGTATGATCATGCCAATATAAATTGGTCTACATAACCGTACTTTGTGCTTATATTACAAAATAAATCCAACCAAATACAATATGATTCAAACACAGAAAATAAAAAGAGAAAGAGCAGGAAGAAAATCATAATACTGTTATCTCAAGTGAAACAGAATTTGTTTTAAAGTCCTGTCCGTCTTTGAATTGTGTATGTCTGGAGCTGCTAATGCAACAAAAAAAAAAAAATCTTCTTTAATGTATTCTTAAAAAGAAGAAGAAACGGCACAACCCGCATTTTTTGTAAAGACAGTCACATCATCTCTCAATGAAGAAGACTTTCAGGTGGAGTTTTGTTTAGTCTGGAGTATTTACTATTAAGCTTTATTATTAACGTGAACTTCATAGTGCTAAAAATGTCATATATCAGGTGTAATGAACTGCGAGCAGGCTGTATTCCCCAAACTTAGGCAGTTGCTGCTCAGGCATTAATCCACCAACTCTGTCACACTGGCACCGGTCCCTTCTCTCATTAGTGCTGGCAGGTAGGAGAATACAAATAATGAGGAACTGCCCGGCAGTCATAGCACACATACATATAAGAGATAAGGGGAAAGAGAACTGGGAAACAGAGTGGAAAAGTCCATGAAGTGTCATAAATGAAAAGCAATTATAAATCAGAAAATTCTTCGGAGAACCTGCTTGTTTGCACCAACTGCAGGGGGAATGTGCTGACAAGCAGCACGGATTTCATTTTGTTTAGAAATGCCAGCAGCCCCCTTCCAGTATTATGTGCCAATCACCATATACTATGAGTCACTGCAGTGATCTGAGTTAGACAAGGACAAAAGAGTGGAAAGCACTGAATGCCAGAAACACTCCTCACCGAGAACTAAGAACCCACGCTAGATCATTTGGGTTACTATTATGGAAAAACTAGGAAACTAGGGATATGTAATCCCCCCCAAAACAACAACAACAACATCACCACCACCAACAACATATTTTCCAGCCCACTACATTTCTCTGACATATCCCTTTGAGGGGAAAAAAAAAAAAGAAGAAGAATCTCCAAGTATTTCTGTATGTTGCATTGAAAAATTCCTCCTGCCCAGGCTTGTATAAACGCTCCACAATTATCACAAGCAACATAAGCACTGCAGCAACCGGGGAGCTTTTCATTATGAGCCAAAATTGTTTGGTTTGATTTTCGATGATGAAGATTCATCGCTTCACATTGTATTATTGTGGTGTATTTTTTTCATTCATGTAATAGTTCAATTGCAGGTTGTGTTCCTGAAGCCTGATTTTTCCCCAAAACCATAAGCTAATACATGACTAGCACTTTCACTGACGCGGGGTTAAATTAGTTTAGCCCCACAGCAATAATCCAGTAAACGCAATATGCTTTATATTATATCTGAGGCGCGCTACCGAATGCAGGCACTTGTCGCAAGTGACGTATGGTGATTGTGAGATAAAGTGCGGCTTATCTGGACTTCCGATCTTTCAAGTGAGCAAGTGAAGGTTGAGTACTAAACAAGTATTCAATGTACACTTGCTCACTTAAAAGATTGGAAGTTTGAATAAGCCATGCTTTGTCTCACAAGCACCATACATTGTTGTGGCACGCACCTACATTCGGTAGAGCGCCTCATATGTAAAGATGCAGATGTGGCCAGAGCAGATGTGCCCAGTATGTTCGCCATCCTGACCCAGAGATGCTGAGGACACCTTGGCCATGTCACCCTAATGGATGAAAGCCACATCCCCAAAGACTTACTGTATGGGGAGCTTGCTACTGGAACCAGGTCAAAGGGACAGCCAGCTCTCAGGTTCAAGGATGTCTGCAAGCACGACCTCATGGCTGGAGGCTTCCACCCCTCTAACCTGGAGTCAGCCACCTCCGACCACGCTGACTGGCAGACCAACACCCAGGATGTCATCACAACAGCAGAGGAGAAAAGAGACACTGTCTGTGGGGGAGAAGAGACTCCGCAGACAGCGGAGACTGTCGACACGCCCACGACACTGCGAAGACTTCATCTGCAGCAGCTGCGGCAGGATCTGTAGATCTCGTATTGGCCTCTACAGCCGCACCCGATGCTGCAGCTCCCTGACTGAAGCTCTACGGCACAACACCCCCCCTCCCCCCACGATCTTTTGAGACAACAATATAATTGCAAGTTCTTTCAGTCGGGGCTTATAGAAACTTAACTTGCAATCCTTTATTAATAAACAGCACTGGTCGAGCAATAATCTCACAAAATGCCCCATTGAGCAGAAGTCACAGTTCCAATGGCACAAGGAATGTTTTCATGACATGTCCTTTTGTACACATTACAGTATGATTACTTTCAATTCAGTGCTGGTTCAGGCTTTAGCTCTGTCCTGACATCAGTTTATTCCCCTATTGTGTTCACTTGTTTGTTCTCGATTACGCTTCTCTACCCAGTTTTATTACAATATATTTCTCCTACCAGACATTTCATTGGATTGTTGTTCCCACATTAATTTCTACCGGATCCTTATAGGGTCTCAGGGAGGCTGGGGCACAGATCAGCCCACTCTGGCTGAAAGGATGGTATAGTCTGGACAGCTCAGTTTATCACAGGTTGAGCAACACTCGATTATAAACAATCATGGCTGGGGGCAAGTTAGAACAGCCAATCAGCCTAATGGACCTGCCTTTGAACTGTGGGAAGAAACCAGAACATTTAGAGGAAACCGATGCAAGCTCAACATGCAAATTATGAATAGGGATGATCCGAGTTTCATCACAGGATTCTGAATACTGAATTACTTCAAATGAACTTTATTTAAAGGGTTAGCAGTAATTATACATCTTGGTATATTTTACATGTCACAATTTTAGTAATTTTAGTAATTTTAGTAATTAGCTGTGGTAAATAAATGTAAATGAATGAATGAGTAAATATTTAATTATTTTTATTGAACTATACATACATATACACATATGTTTCTATCTATCTATCTATCTATCTATCTATCTCTCTCTCTCTCTCTCTCTATATATATATATATATATATATATATATATATATATATATATATATATATATATATATATATACAAAAATAAAAGGACAGGACAAAGACTTTCTATTGAAACTCCATTTATCAGGATATATAGGATTCTTCTATAATCACCTGAAGAGAGAGGATGGTTTCACCACCCCTCGAAACAGATCTGTAGTGATAAATGGAGTTTCAATAGAAAGTCTTTGTCCTGTCCTTTTATTTTTATTGTTATTTGCTCTACCAAAAAGTATTGAGCACTCTCTTACGGAAGGATCTACTCAGAATATATATATATATATATATATATATATATATATATATATATATATATATATATATATATATATATATATATATATATATATATATATATATCGGAATCCCTCACGTTCCATGGTTAATTGGGACCGCGATCCCCCCGCAACCATCAAATTCTACGCAGTAGGATCGACCCCCCATAAAAATGTAAGTAGCTTTGATGGAGGGTTTTGGGTTTTTTGTTTTTGATTGTTTGTTTTTTGTTTTTTGTTTTTTTCCATCCTTGGCATTGTTTTCTGGCATTTTCCTTAACCTTTTCTCTTATTCTTCCTTAATTTCCGTATTTTTTAATTTGATGAATATTAAAAAAAAAGAGGAAAAAAAACGCGATACACTGAAGCTGCATGAATTGAAGCGCAAAGTAGCGAGGGATCCCTGTATATATGATAGCCTGAGTGAAATTCTATACACAGATCATACCATGAATAGTCAAAATACTTAAATGCTTAAAGTAATATATTTAATAGTTTTGGATGCTCTCCAACAAAACAATGCCATTCAATCCGGCATTATTTTGTCAGTCCTGAATAAGTTGGGATCACCAAAAGACATCAAATGCATCAAGAAAAAAGGAAACTTGTACTGAGGTAAAGGCATTACAGCATTTATCCAGGCTGTTTTAAATTGTACAGCCGGTTTTATAGATTTTTATATGTTAATCTTATTAAAATCTTGGCTGGATTATAAAGTAAAGTAAATTACTACAGTCTATACTACAGCCTCCTGCAGGAAATGGGCTTGTATAAATAGAAACATTTGTTTTTGAAGTAATAATATTTTTTTTCTCCCTCTCTACATATCATAGCATATTTCATTTACATTTTTAATGGACATACCAATCTGTCCCATGAATATTATATAATCCTTCTCAACATGCTGTTGGTGACATTTCGATATATGTTGTAATAGCTTTTAGTGATGCAGTCATGTGGAAAAAATAACTACATTTCAACCTACAGTTTCACCCGTTTAAGTAACGTGCCCACAGAAAAATAATGAATAATAATAATAATAATAATAATAATAATAATAATAATAATAATAATAATAATAATAATAATAATAATAATTTATTCAACAAAAATATCAACAGCCCCCAGTATAGCTAACTGGGTTACCAAAGGTAACCATGTCTTTCACTGTCTGTGTGTTTCTGCCCTACGATGGCCTACTGATCTGACCATCATGTATCCAACCTTCACTCAGAGTTGGCTGAGATGGGCGCCAACCTCACTGCAACCTGAAATAGGATTAAACGGTTAAGAAATATGAATCAATGAATACATATACAGTACAGGGATCCCTCACTACTTCGCACTCCAATTCATGTGGCTTCAGTGCATCACATTTTTTTTTTGTTGTTTTGTGTTTTTTTGTTGTTTTTTTTGTTTTTTTAATATTCTTCTTCTTCTTTTCCTTTCGGCTTTTCCCTTCAGGGGTTGCCACAGCGAATCATCTGCCTCCATCTCACCCTATCCTTTGCATCTTCTTCTCTTACACCAACGACCTTCAGGTCCTCTTTCACCACATCCATGAATCGTTTTTTAATATTCATTGAATTAAAAAAAAATGAAATTAGGGAAGAAGGGGGTGGGGGATAGGGGGGTTAAGGAAAATGACAGAAAAACAAGGCCAATTATGCAAAACAACAACAACAACAACAACAACAACAATAACAAAACCCCAAAACCAAAAAACAAAACACAAAACAAACAAAAAAAAACACAACAACAACCCAAAACCTCCCATCAAAACTAGTTACATTGTTGTGAGGTGAGCATCACCCACACATCTGCATACGTGCGAGCGTGCACATCTGTATGTGTGTGTATTTATATTTTATTTACATCCAATGCAATATTTTTAATATTTATAAGCATGTATAGCATTGAATATGTATTTATTGATATTATATACACATATACATGTACGTATACGTCAGTGTGGGGAGGGGGTGATCCTACTTCGTGGATTTCGGTGGTCTTGTGTGGCTCTCGGTCCCAATTAACCGCGGAAAGTGAGGAATCCCTGTGTGTGTGTGTGTGTGTGTATGTATATATATATATATATATATATATATATATATATATATATATATATATATATATATATATATATATATATATATATATATATATATATATATCACAAATTATGAATGTAATATGAACAGATGTAATATCCTTCTGTTGTAATGAGTTTCTTGACCTGAGTTTGTTTAAATTATAAATGTACACGGTATACTTTCACAGCGACGGTTACAATATTTATGTACCTGCAGATCCTGCCAGGAAACGATGTCGCTTTTACCCTTGAAGCAGGAGTTTTATGCATTTTTTGCAAAATTTGTGCAAATGTTATAATATTTTATATCTTTAAATTAAACATAAACTATTTTAATTGTGGTTGGGAAATATATGGGGATGATCCGGGTGACCCAGCACCCTACACTGATGAACTGAAACTACAAAATAATGTGAAGTGAGGAAATATGAATTAAAGCCATTCATCGTTAAGAATTTTGGTTTTGGAAAGAGGAAAATGGAGTGGCATGGTGACGTAGTAGTTAGCACGTCCACCTCATAGAAAGAAAGTCTTTGGTTCAAGTCCCAAAATGTTGTGAAAATGCATGTGTTTCTTTTCTTGTTGATTTTTGTCTCCCAGTAAATTCCACACTGGATAAGTATGTAGTTAAAAATGCACAGGTAAAAACAGCCAGTCTGACAAAAAAAAAAAAAAAAAAAAAAAAAATTGAAAGAAAGAAAGAGAAGGAAAAGTTTAAAACCTTGATCACCAAGTGTTTTTTCTTCACACATTGGCAGCCGTGCTTTGACTATTCGGTTTTGTAACTGCAACATAAATTCCAGGCTTAATTATCTCATTCTGAACAGTGGTGGCTGTGTGTTTGGGGGCCAGTCTGTCAAAAAGAGGAGAAGACCCCTTTAATTGCTTCAGCTTCACTATTGCCTTTGCATCCGTGCCTTTCTCAGAGACTCAAGAGGACTCATGCAAAGCTGAACCCATATATCCAAAAAATCGAGGTTATAACCTTGAGTAATCGCTGGCTATTTTTCAAATGAACATTTGAGATCTCCAAAGTCAGCTTCTTCGACCATATGGTACCAGAACAAGGCTGGGGGAAAAGTTTGTCTTGACTATATATGGGAAGTAAAGTAAAATAAATAAATTAATAAAAAATAAATAAAAAAAAAAGAAAGAAGAAAGAAAGAAAGTGAAGAATTCATGATGCCAGGAAGCTGGAAACAGATGGAGAATGACTGGTGTACAAATGATGTGTGGGATGAAAGCAGAGAAAGTAAGTTCATACAGCACTACAGCTCTAAAGTACGACATTCCGAGGAGAATATTTGATATAATACGGTTGCGAAGATGCATCTGTCCAACAAATCATATACACTAATCAATATAACACCATACACTCTGTCACTTTATAGGCTAATTATGATAAATGTGCAGTAGAGGAAATTTAATGATCACGATTTTATATGTTATGGATAATGCATGCTCTGAAAAACACTGTGAAGACTTTAATTACAGAACTCCAGCGTTCATCTCTTTAATAAAAGCAAAATCTCAAGTCTCCACATCATTAAGTAGGTTACATTACTACGGTGTCAGCACTGGCTAGATCCGTGTATTTCCTGATCCAAAAGGAAACGATAAGTGCTGATTGAAACGTTGACTGCTCCCGAGAGGGATGTGTTGGAACTTGTCCCACAAAATCATTACATTTTTATGGAGCCCTTTTCACTATTACATGCACTGGATGTTAATATAACTTTGGGTGCTTGGATGCCGGTACTCTATTAATTCGTTTTTATTGCCACTAAATTAGGTTCAGTTGCCCCCTCTGGCAGAAGGAACTAACGTGCATAAATATAATTCATGCGCCTAAACATTTGCACCGCAAATATTCAGCTCACACAAATGTCAGTTACCTGCTACATGTACTCCGCTTGGGTTTCCATTAACTGCCCACACTTTGTCCATTTATAATTAGGGAGAGGTCAAATAGCCTGGAAAAAAAAAAAAAAAAAAAAAAAAAAAAAAAAGGTTGCCTGCACCACTAGGGCACCTTGTTCTCAGAACTGATAAAGTTATGCAATGGACGAGTTCCTTGGAGAACTGTGTTTTTGTAATAATGTCACCTTGCCTTATGAAGGTAACAAAAAAAAAAAAAAAAAAAAAAAAAAAAAAAAAAAAAAAAAATACCGGAGCAATTTCATTTTCATCCATTAACAATATCTTTTAGTGCGGTTATTACAGCTCAGCAGGTGCATATTTTATGTTGAAAGGGTCAAAGCAATGATGGGAAGACATCACTTTAGTTGAGTTCTTGATTGCATTTGTGTAGTGAACTATGAAGAACACAGCCAAAAATATGGTACACAACCGATTCTCTCTCTCTCTCTCCCTCTCTCTCTCTCTCTCTCTCTCTGTATATCTCTCTCACTTGCTCTCTCTTTCCTCTCTCTCTCTCTCTCTCTCTCTCTCTCTCTCTCTCTCTGTATATCTCTCTCACTTGCTCTCTCTTTCCTCTCTCTCCCTCTCTCTCTCTCTCTCTCTCTCTCTCTCTCTCTCTGTATATATCTCTCTCTCTCTCTCTCTCTCTCTCTCTCTGTATATCTCTCTCTCTCTCTCTCTCTCTCTCTCTCTCTCTCTCTCTCTCTCTCTCTGTATGTGTGTGTGTGTGAGAGAGAGAGAGAGAGAGAGAGAGAGAGAGAGAGTGTTTTCCCCAATCTAGAATGATATCTTCTTCTTTTCCTGAAAAAAAAAAAAAAAACACCCCATGCATTAATGCCTCTAATGATGATGGTTAGTGCAGTTAGATTACATAGTGCATCTGCACCTTTTCTGCCTCATTGTTTATATTTTCCCCCTAAATGAAACTTGAGAGCCAGCGGCAGTAGGATATAATTGGAGTATCAGTTTAATTAGGTTGTTAAAATAAAGCAGACCTGTAATACAAAATGCCACGAGGATGCATTTATTAAAAAAAGAAGAAGAAGAAGAAGAAGAAGAAGAAGAAGAAGAAGAAGAAGAGAAATAAATAAACTAAAAAACCTGAAAATGAGAAAACAAGAGGAAAACAAATCAATGAAATGATTCGAATATAAGTGTGCAAGTGAAGAACTATTGAACGTTTCCATGCAGCTCAGTAAAACTGTCTTCATCACTAGAGCGCGAGATCACACTGAGGGCTGCGTCCCACTGACATTAATAAACTGATATGCACTGAATTTCAACAGACCATAATATTATATGTGCGTATTTTTGATGGATAACTGAGAACATTTAAACAATATACAAATTGTCCTGATGGGCAGTGGTGGCCTAGTGGTATAGGGTGCTGGATTGCTGATTCTAAGGTTGGGGGTTCAAGTCCCACTCTCCAGTTGTCACCCCCACCACCACCACCAGCAGCACCACCCCACCACCCAGTGCAGCTAACTGGGTTATCAAAGGCCGGCCATGTCTCTGACTTTCAGCAATAGTAGATGCATAGCCGTCAGTGTGTTTCTGTCCTGCGATGGCCTGGCGAGCTGTCCAGGGTGGACACTACCTTCGGCAGGAGTCAGCTGGGATGGGTGCCAGCCTCTCCGCGACCCGAATTAAGCAGTTGCAGAAAACTAACTGAACAAATTCTATTGCAGTGTTTATACTGTTATGTCTCTTTATTGTGTTTAATGTGATCAGCCCTGGATTCCTACATGTCATCAAAACAACAACCTCGGACATTTAAATTCAGTGTGTAAAGATTTTAATCAACTTGAAAAATACAAATACAGTAAAACCTCCGCTGACGAACGCTTAAGCTCACGAACTTTTCGCCTCAAGAACATTAAATTTGCGAGCATATAGTCTCTGCTGACAAACTAGTTTTCGGCGGACGAATCAAACCACGCGGTCGAACAGCGCCACGGTGGCGGCCACGAGAAGCTGACGCACGCTCACGGCGTCACAGTTCGTCACCCCCTTTCTTTGAATGCGGACGTGGTTTGTGTTTGATAGACATTTTGGACCATATTGAGTGTACTTTTGCTATTATGGGACCGAAAAAGACCCCACCACAGGCGGAGATCATTGAAAAACACGAACGAGGTGTGCGTTTGTGTGACTCAGTGTCCCAGTACCAGTACGCTAAGTCTACCATTGCTCCCATCCTTAAGAACAAGGAAGCTATTAAGGGTGCGTGTGTGGCTAAGGGTGTTTCCAAACAGTAGGCGTTTCCAAACACGCCTTCCAAACAGTAAGTCCCTCCCTCCTCCTCCTCCCACTCCATTCCATCAAGCCATTAACTACCATCACAAAGGTAAATAAAACCACTTTATTATACAGTACAGTTTATTTCTTTAATTACAATACAATAGCACATTTATTATACATAAAATAAGGTATATTTTTGTGTAGTTTTAAGGCTTATTTAGTAGAAAATTATGTTTCATGGGGACCTGGGAACGGATTATTCTCATTTTAATGGTTTCTTATGGGAAATAAATGTTTGGAAGACAAACTTTTCACCTTACACACACTTTCTGGGAACCAATTATGTTCGTGAGCTGAGGTATCACTGTACCTGTATTTAATTGATTTATAAATTGATCACATAAAGAATTAAATTTAATGACAGTCTGGAGGAAAAACTGCAAATATTTAATCACAGCGTGATCGAGATGCTCAGTGTTGTAAACTCCAACGTATAAAGTCTTATAAAGATGGACAAACTGAATCAAAAAACAAAATAATATTTTTTCTTTTATAATCACCAACATTTTGATAATGTTTTGAAATCACCAATATTTACCTTTAACTCAAACTATTAACCATTTATTTTTTATATGATTTCTGTAAAAACTATTATCCTGGTCAAAAGTATGAGTCCACAATCTTAAAAAGAGGAAATTACATTATTTACATCTGCTCAGTAAACACTACATTCATGTACGGTATAATTCATCCTACAAACAGGTGCAGCCAACTGAGATACTCAACACTGATGATTCTGCTCACGCACACCGTATTCCTTCATTTATACATTTTATGAACCACTTAATATTAATTAGGGTTGTGTAAAGGCTGTGTGTGAACGACAAGAACCAGGAGGAACGGTGATGTTACAGGGAGCAGAGATAAAGAAAGTGGAGGATTTTAAGTACTTAGGCTCAACAATCCAGAGCAATGGAGAGTGTGGAAAAGAGGTGAAGAAGCGTGTGCAGGCAGGCTGGAAAGGTTGGAGAAAAGTGTCCGGTGTGATATGTGATAGGAAGGTAAAAACAGTGACGCTGGGGAAAAGACAGGAGGCAGAGCTGGAGGTAGCAGAGATGAAAATGTTGAGGTTCTCTTTGGGAGTAACGAGGATGGATAGGATCAGGAATGAGCACATCAGAGGGACAGCACATGTAAGACGTTTTGGAGACAAAGTCAGAGAGGCTAGACTGAGATGGTTTGGACATGTACAGAGGAGGGATAGTGAGTATATTGGTAGTAGGATGCTGAGGGTGGTACTAAAAGGCAGAAGGCCTAGAGGAAGACCAAAGAGAAGATTTATGGATGTGGTGAAGGAGGACATCAAGATAGTTGGAGTAAGAGTAGAAGATGCAGGCGACCCCTGAAGGGAAAAGCTGAAAGGAAAATAATAATAATAATAATAATAATAATAATAATAATAATAAAACTATCCCATATCTTTCAGCTTCATCACACATTACCATGTTTACAATATATTTTTATATAAGCGAATATGTTTCTTCTTATATATATATATATATATATATATATATATATATATATATATATATATATATATATATATATATATATATATATATACATTTGCAAGGTAGATTGAGTTTCAGTCAGAAGGGTCATGACTTTTTTTTTTTTTTTTATGAAGGGTCAAAGCATAATAATCAGTCTCCCTCCACCCCCACCCTCCCTCTCTCTGCCAAGGTATATCTGTCTTCCTGCTGCCTGGTGTGATGTTGTCTAATCCTGACACATTCCCACCACTGTGACTCTTCTCACCCTCTGGATCTACTTGATTCACCCAGATGCTTTTCTTCTGCTGTGAGCTTTCTGCACTCTAGAAACATCTTCTGCTGTTGTGGACAGTCTGCCATGGATACCACAAACACTTTCCTCTTAGTAACAGTGCATGGCCAAGACTGGTCGTTTCTTCAGATTATTATCTCACCTGCATACACTGTAAACATGAACCACTGAGGTACTCACCCATCTGAACTTTACTCTTTAATATGCCGTCCTTTAAAACGTTTGTGTCAGAAGAACTGAACTTAAATCACTGTTTACAAGTAATACAGTATTCAACAACATAGAAAAGCATAAATTGTACTCATTGTGAATCAATAATAAACAAGTAGCGAGCACGTGGCGCCACTGCGATGGCACTCGAACAGGATAGCTCTAAAAAATTTAATAAAGGACTTATCACCGAAAATACCAACAGCCCTCCAGCAACATTAAAGAGACTGCAAGAGTATCTGGCACACACTTACGCACACACACACACACACACACACACACACACACACAACACACACTTGCGCACACACACACACACAAACACACACACACACACACACACATACACACACACACACACACACACACACACAGGCACACACACATACACACACACACACACACACACACACACACACAAGCAGACACACACACACACACACACACTCATGCACACACACACTCACACACACAACTAATTTAATATGATGACATCAAATATCAGTGAGACTTTGTAGGCGCAATTATAAAAATATATTTTTGATCTCAAAACATTTAGCAGTGGCACGGTGGCATAGTGGTTAGCATGTCTGCCTCACATCAAGAAGGTTTTGAGTTCGATTCCCAGCTTGGGTGTTTCTGTGTGGAGTTTGTATGTTCCCCCTTTGCTTGTGTGGGTTCCCTCCAGGGACTCTGATTTCCTCCCACAGTCCAAAAACATGCACAGTGGTTAAATTGGCTGTTCCATATCATCCATAAGTGTGAGCGCAAGTATGAATGGTTGTGAGAGTGTTTGGCCCTGCGATAGCCTGGCGAGCTGTCCAGTGTGTACCCCGCCCTCGAACACAGTTGACCGACATGTGCACCAGCCTCCCTGTGGCCCTAATCTGGATTAAGCTGTTTGGAAAATGAGAAAATGAATTACAACATTTAGCTCGTCATTCAAAGAGCACCATATCCATGAGGATGTGTGGTGGTGCTGGCTGCATGCTCTCAGAACACTTCTCACGGAATCATCCCCACTATATTAGAATAGTCTGCACAAGAAACCTTTGATTAAACAAGCACTGGCTTCATGTTTAATTCATCTCTCAATGTAAATCGTTATTGGGACCAAGCTGCCGATGCCTAAACCTTTTTTTCCCCCCCTCTGTATTTATTTTTAGATATTTGGGGATTTTACATTTCAAGGTGAATTCAATATGAATTTTCAGTGACTACTTTTATACGTTGAAAAGCCTGTCACTATACAGGCTCCAGTCCAACTGCTGCAGGATCAGTGCAGTGTTTTGACAGAATAAGTCTTAGCTCTGAAGATTTCAATCTCCACCTTAACCTTGAGAATCATTAAACATCATGAACAAAAGTGAAAAAGTACCGGGATTCTTCACTTTCCGCGGTTAATGGAGACTGAGACCTCCGCAACTTCCGATTTCCGCAAAGTAGGATACACCCCCCAACTGATGTATACGTACATTTATATGTTTATATAATATCAATAAATACATATTCAGTGGGGGGCAGTGGTGCTCGAGTGGTATAGAGCACTGGATCGCTGATCCAAAGGTCGGGGATTCGAAACACACTCTCCACAAGGTTGTCAGTGCCCCCCCCCCACCCCCCACCCACCAGTGCAGCTAACTGAAATACAAATAAATAATGAACTGAAATGCATATTGAACACTATAAATGCTTATCATAACAACTAAACATTCAAAAACAATGCAAAATATGTAAACAAAATATTAATAGTCACACATACAGATGTGCGCGCACATAGATGCGTGCTTCACATAAAAATGTAAGTGCAGTGGAACCTCAGCTTACAAAAGCCCCAGCAAACGAAAAATATAGATTACCAAAATATTTTCCTCCAATTTTCGTCTCAGATACGAAACAAATTCACTTTACGAAAGTGCCATCTCAAAAATTCAAACAATGCGTGAGTTGCTCTCCTAACGTGCTCTACTATGTTGATCTCCCACATCTCGCCCTGCTGGCCTCCCATTGGCTATCTCCCAATATCCCACCCCACTGGCCTCCCATTGGCTAGGGGAGATGATGCAGCTCCCTCCCATTGGCTATCTCCCAACATCCTTCCCCGCTGGCTTCCAATTGGCTATGAGGGATGATACAGCTCCTTCCCATTGGCTATTATGGAGCCACATCTCCAAAATACCCATAATGCTCGTCGTGTAAAGGACAGAGTTACTGTTGTTTCATGAGTTTTTTGAGTGTGCTCATTGCAACTTTACTTTTGGCTTAGGCTTTTAACCTTGCATCAACATTTGTAAGATTAAAACTCTCCTAAGAAGACATGGTCAACACATGCGCGCACATACACACACATGCGTGTGATTCCCGGTGGGAGTGAAAAGAAGAAGCGGGGTCGTGGCATGCGGTTGAGTGATATTGCAAAGGAATATGTCCGAACCCATCTACCATCGGTTCGATATTGAAGCAGAACAAGGTCTTAAAAGGTATACTTTTATAATTTTTAATGGGTTTAGGGGGTAGTATTGTGGGCCTTGGAATGAATCACACGTTTTACATGTAAAATGCGGTTCAATTTACGGAAAGTCCAGGTTACAAAACCACTTCCGGAATGGATTAATTTCATAAATTGAGGTACCACTGTCGGTTATTATTATTTTTTTTAAATGTTCTTTTACTTTCTTTTATTTTATTTTATTTATAATAATAATAATAATAATAATAATAATAATAATAATAATAATAATAATTATTATTATTATTATTATTATTATTATTATTATTAATTTATTTTGCATAATTGGCCTTGTTTTGCGCGATTTTCCTTAGCCTCGCTATGTTTCCTCAGTTTCCTTATATTGATTGATTGAAACATATTTTATTCATTGAAGAAAGTGATTGGGCACAAGTTATCCAACTATATATATATATATATATATATATATATATATATATATATATATATATATATATATATATATATATATAATTTTATTTATTTTTTTTTTTCGGATAAATATTTTTGAAAAATCCGTGATGCACTGACGCAACAGGAACTGAAGCAGGAAGTCGCGAGAGATCATCGTATATAAAACCGTCTTATTGCAAGCCATTGCATGCAGATGCAGACAATTTTGTAATTAACATAAACAATGCCTCACATGCTGTATTAAAAAGGGTGAAATGTTTGCTTGTCATGTACATTTAACAATAGCAAATCTTTTTTCTTTTTTTTTTTTTTTTGACTGTTTATTTAATACCCAGCTAATCATTGAAAAATCTGTTTATTTATCTCCATATTTTGAGCTGTGGTATGTTCTATCATACTCTCTTGTAGAATATTGACCCTGGACTGCCGTTTTCTGTTCTGCACCAGATTATTCCCTTTGGTAATTGTTTGCCTGTGAAACTCTGGTTCACCCTGTTGCCATCTGGCAGAAGGTACCAGAGCATCCGTGTCACTACTACTCACCTCTGCAACAGTTTCTTCCCTGAGGCAGTCAGATTACTCAATACCCTGAGCTCTCACCTGAGCTCGTCTAACACCTAACACAGTATGACTCAATACGATTGCGCATGCAGTATGAACTTTACAAATCTGCACCCGGCACTTTTTGAAATTTATTACACTCTTTTTGTTGCCAATATTGGTGCTACATTTATTTCCTGCTGCACTAAAAGAAATTTACAGCCTATTGTTGGAGGAAAAACTGTTTTGTTTTTCATGCGGTTATCATATTGCATGTATACTTTTCCGTGTATCCATAGCCTTGCACACATTTCACGCTACATACTACCTTATGTAGTTCTGTGTACTGTACATACATGTATCATAGTGAGGTGTTTTTAATTTCCATTCTTCTATAGAGTGCATCCATGTGAAATAAATATCAGTTTTCCCGAGTCAGTGGAGCAAACACAACGTCCAAAACTACATAAACTGCAAATGCACAATAGTGTGAAATGAATACGGGACAGAGGACTACAACAGATGTGCAGAAATAAAGAAATAAGAAATAGAAATAGAAATATCACTCGGGCAGTGGTGGCCTGGTGGTAAAGGTGTTGGATCACTGATCCTAAGGTTGGGGGTTCAAGCCCCACTCTCAACGGGTTGACACTGCCCCCCTCCCCAAGTGCAGCTAACTGGGTTATCAAAGGTCGGCCATGTCTCTCACTCTCTATAATGAGAGCTTCATGAAAAAGAACCATTGCTGGCTTTCGACACCAGCAGCTACATAGCTACCGGCATGTTTCTGCCCTGCAATGGCCTGGTGAGCCATCCAGGGTGTACTCTGCTTTTGCCCAGTTAGGGTGCCAGCCTCCCTGCGACCCTAACTAAAATTAATTGGTTATAGAAAATGAATGAACAAGTAATGCTGAGCAGATTACGAACATCGGTGCTGTAATGGTAAGAGTGCTACACTCATGATCGGGAGGTTGTATGTTCAAATCCCAATTAGACCCTCCACTGTGTTAAGAGCCCTGGGCAAGGTCTGAACCACAAGTGTGCCTCTGTCCACCCAGAAGTTTAAAATAAAGTAAAAATATACTGGGAAGGTAACCTGTGATGGACTAGCGTCCCATCCAGGAGGAGTTGAACTCCTTGTTGCTTCACGCTACAGAAACCGGGAATAAGCACCGGCCTGATGAGCCACAAGGCTCGGGTGGAAAAAAATCCCAAAAGCCAGGATTACGAACATACCAAGAGATGGTGTAGTGAGCTCTTTAAGGTGTACTTGCTATCACTGAATATTGGGTATGATAGGCGCCAGGCCCCCTCCGGGGAAGGCTCCATGCTCCAACAACCCATTGGTCTGCCAACCCTGCACTGCTCATACAAGATGGGCGGGCATCTTGGTTGAATCAGTTTTAAACCCACACTACTCATTTCAGTTGGATTCGGATTTGGGTTAGAGTTAGGTTTACGCCTGTTGAATCAATGGACTGTTTGAATTTAAGGCTGTAACCACCACCCCCTACCCACCCACCCACCTGCAAACCTTGTAGGATTGAATGCTTGGACAATTAGTTATGAATACAATTAAGGTCATGAACAGATGTACTCTGCTAGGTTGGTGGGAGCTGGTGTGGTTTTCCCACCAGCATGGAGAAAATGGAATTGTTGAGTGCATCTGGATGGAAGACGTTATTAAAGACAAGTGGTGTACGTGTACAATCTGTGATTGCCTGAAGGTATTCTCACACATAGCACACGTTTTTAGTGTTGGCGCAGTGACTGTTTTGGAAGTATTGTTCTTCATGTCTTTGTTATGGACAGATTAACCCTTGCTGTACAAATGGTTCCTAGTCATCATATATGGATTCAGTCGCTCACATAGATCTGCAGTAATCCATAAATTGTGGTTTGGATGGGTGGGGTGATGGTCTTGAAGAAAGTCACATGCATCAACTCTGCACACTTGATGGGTTTTTGGGGGAAAAATGAAATTACTTTGGTTTTTCTGTTTGTTCATTTTTCTGAGTATATATATATATATATACATATATAGGAAGGGAATAAACATTGCCATGTTATAACTACTGGCACACCGCCAGCAGAAATAATGATAGACATGCTTATTAAGTTGTTACTGGAGTCTTCCATCCTGTGGCACACTTCTCTCATCCATATTGAAGTAGCTTTGGGTACATCAGCATGAACTCCATGTTCAATTTATTTGTTTATAGAAAGAATTTTTTGATGATTATGTTGTGGAATTTTACTTTGTATGGCTTGGTGGAGCGGCACGATGATGTAATGGTTAGCATGTCCGCCTCACAGCAAGAAGATCCTGGGTTTGATTCCTAGCTTGGGTGATTCTGTTTGGAGTTTGCAGGTTCACCTCGTGCTTGCATGGGTTTCCTCCAGTTCGCTCCCACAGTCCAAAAGCATGTTTGCATGTTTAGTACGAACCAGTGCACCTTATATAAGCACCAAAAAAAAAAAAAAAAAAAAAAAAAAAAAATCCTTCACAAGGCACGGGAAGCAAACCCAAGAACCCAAGACCATTTTGCTCTGAGACAGATGTGTCAAACAATTCACCACTGTCTCACCTGATTATATATTTTCAATTAGAAAAAAAAAAAAAAAAAAAAAAAAAAAGTAATTCTTGAACTATAACAATCATTTCAGGGTCAGTTTGTTGATTCTTAAAATAATAATAATAATAATAATAATAATAATAATAATAATAATAATAATAATAATACCAGTAATTTATTGGATTGTTAATAAAGGCATATTCCGCAAATTAGAACTAATATGAGAATAAAGATCACCTATCGAGCTTTATTATTTCATGTACATTTTTACGCTTGTCACATCTTGTTAAAAATTAATATATTAGAGTGTATGTCCCTGCCATCTCTTTTACAGTTCAAATCAGTGAAGGAGAAAGAGGAAGGACCTCTTGGAATACATGGTTTCAATAATGATTTATTAAATTAAAATGAAACGACACAACACATTGGTTTAATAATTACAATGTCCTGGTAGACTTGCATGAAAACTGTTGGTGGTGATTAAATGTGAATATTAATGTGTGTATCCATGCACTTCCCTTTAAGATAGTCCAAGTTATATCTTCCTCCTACAGTCACAAAGAACTTTCAGCGACATCTAGAATAAAAGAAATATGTAGGCTGATAGGATTTGATTCTTTGCATGTCTCTCTTACTAGGCTATCATCTATCAATGTAAATGTGTAAGACAGCCTGGGCTGGAAAGAAGTTACTTTCCCCATCAGTGCAAAGCGGATTTCTGTCCACCTGGCTGACCTACGCAAAAAGCAATTTTGGCCGTCATGCACTGGCAGTAGAACAATGCATTTCAGCTACAAATGGCAAAAATGTACCTCATCATACAAAAATGGCACACTTTTTTTGTGAATTGCCACCATATTAAATAAGGACTTGATCCAAGACTTGGCATGGAAGCGTAGTCGTCCGCACATCTGCTTCACGACAAGAAGGACCTGGGCTTGAACCCCGTGTTTGGAGACGGGGTTCCTGTGCGTTTCATCTGAGTACTTCAGTTTCTTCTGATTGATAAAACACATCAGACTCATTGGACATCCATAGTTGTCCCTTGATGTCAGTGTGAATGGTCATGTGCGTTGGAAATTCAATGGACCGGTGAGCAGTTCAGGGTGTACCCCCAGCTATACCTATATATTCTCCAGACTTCTTGTGACTATAGTGTGATACAGTAATTTGCCAGATGAATGAATTAACTTTACCCATTAGGAAAGAAGGGCAGTGGTGGCCTGGTGGTAAAGGTGCTGTATCACTGATCCTAAGGTTGGAGGTTCAAGCCCCACTCTCAACAGGTTGTCACTGTCCCACCAATGCAGCTAATTGGGTTATCAAAGGCTAGCCATGTCTTTCACTGTCTATGGTGTAAGGTTCATGTAAAAGAACCATTGCTGACTCTCTTCAAGAGTGGGCTACATGGCTATCAGCATGTTTCTGCCCTGTGGTGGCATGACAAGCTGTCCAGGGTGTACTCTGTCCTCATCCGGAGATGGCTGGGATGGGCACCAGCCTCCATGTGGCCCCAATTAGGATTGAGGTAAAATCATTTGGGCTTTTTTACACCTGAGCCGCAGTGGCTCATCAGGCCGGTGCTTATCTCCGGTTTCCATAGCGTGAAGCATCTAGAAGTTCAACTCTTCCTGGATGGGACACGAGTCCATTGCAGGTCACCTTCCCAGTATATTTTACTGGTACCCATTTATACTGCTAGGTGAACAGAGGCACACTTGTTGTGATCTTGCCCAGGGGTCTTAGCACAGTGGGGGTCTAAATGGGATTTGAACACACAACCACAAATGAGCACAGCACCGTAACCACTACACCACCAGCCCCACCAATTAGGATTAAGCAGGTGCATATTAGAAAAGAAGTAGCGTATATGTATATGTACATGTATATATGTCCTGAACACCCCATATGGGACCTTATTCACCAGACAACAGCCTCAATTCAACTGCTCTTATGTTACTGGAGAAAGTTCAAACAGAGTTTTACTCAGTAGGTGAAAGGCATCATTATTGTGGCATACATGTGGCCTAAACACCTCGTGCTTATAATTAAAATAAATAAATACATGAATTAATTGATTAATTAACTCCTCCTCTTGAGTTATGTCTAAGAGTGCATTGGTTAGTGTGATGGACTTATGATCAAGTGGTCATATGATCGGATTCAAGTTCGACCTCCACTGTGCTAATCTCTCTGGACATGGTCTTCACCAGAAGTATGTCTCTTCCCACCCAGCAGTATAAATGTCCACCAGGAAAATAAATAAATAAATACTAATAATGGAAAGGTTACCTGCGATAAACTAGAATGGCCTTCAGGAGGAGTTGAACTACTATTCGCTTTATGTTACCGATACCAAGGATCGTCTCCGGCTTGATGAGGCTCAGTTCTAAAAAGCCCAATGGACATACCTTCAGAACTGTGTCACTTCAAGACGTCTGCTGCCACAACCCATGTGCCACAAAAACAATTCTTCGATGAGATTTTTTTTGGGTTTTTTTTCATTCCACATTCTACAAGGATAACATCACCCCATGCAGTAATGACCTCTGGAACCTTGACAGCTGTCCTTAGGCATTCCTTATGATATTGTGGTGATGAATCATCCAGGTGTTTCTCAAACCTGTTTAGGAGACTCACCTATGGAGTGTCAATCAGATTACAGGTTTAACTTCCAGTATCACCAACATGCCCCAAAGGAAAACCTTTATTCTCCATTTGATCAACTAAATTTGAAGTTACTTGAGATAAAAGTGTCTGCACTGCTCCACTCAGAGAGTGGACCCAATTTCCCTCTGTTTTTTGTTGTGATGTCCCATCAGTATGTCACATGACCTACACATTCCATGATAATGTTACGAAAGTAGCTCTAACACCCTCCGACATCCCACCCGCAGAGCTTTTTGCTTCTAGATAATATAAATGTAGTTATATGTAGTTACGCCCATCCATTCATTATCTATATCACGTGTCCATCATGGGTATGAGTGAAGCCATAGTACAAATTTATCTGAATTTGGGGAATAGGCTGGGGACACTCTGAACAGGTCTCCAAACTATCCCACGGCTAACAAAAGATGGACAACCACCATTCATTCATTTCAATAAGGATTGTCCTATTAGGCTAATATGGGAAATGCAACCATTTCCAGTTGACTTTGGCAGTAAGCAAGGTACACCATAAAAGATCCACCAGTCTATTGAAGACCATTCACGCTAACGTTTACACCAATTTAGAGCAGCCAGTGGTGGCCTGGTGGTATAGGGTGCTGGATTGCTGATCCTAAGGTTGGGGATTCGAGCCCCACTCTCCACAAGGTTGTCACTGTCCCCCCAGTGCAGCTAACTGGGTTGTCAATGGCCGGCCATGTCTCTCACTGTCTATAGTGAGAGGTTCATGTGAAAGAACCATTGCTGACTTTTGTAAAGAGTAGCTGCATAGTCATCAGCGTGTTTCTGTCCCTTGTAAGGGCTGTGTCAGGAAGGGCATCCGACGTAAAATCCTAAACATGCACATCATTCGCTGTGGCGACTCTTGATAAAAAACGAAAGGAAATCTCAGTTGACCTAATGCATGTCTTTGCATTGTTGGAGGTGTCAAAGGAAACCAGAATATCTGGGGGAACCTAATAGCAAGCATGAGGAATAGCAAACATGCATCTTCTACAGAAAAAAGACCAGGTTAATGGGAGGGTTCAAACCCAGAGCCTTCTTGCAATGACTAACTATACTGACCCGTTACACTATATAACAGATAACCATTTGGTTGATTTTTCTTCAGAGCCAGCACCTATCTGCCGAGAACTACGAAAAATGTTTCTAATGGCAGTACCTGTCCAACAGTGGACCGTATTGCAAATAATGTTTTTTTTTTTTTTTTTTTTTTTTTTTTTTTTTTTTTTTTTTTTTTTTTTGTCACTTAATGACTTTGCCAGAGGGTTTCAGTATGCAGACGTATGCACAGATGAAAGCAGTTCTCATTGTTGCTGGGGCTTATGCACAGAACCACGTATACAACTACCTGTTTCCTATTAAATGAACTGCAATTGTTTCCTTTGTATTTGTTTCTTGCATTGAGATTGAATTAGTTCCACTGGGACGCTCGCTATTAAAAACAAGTTTTTAAAAGAATTTCCCTTGACGCTGCATCAGGGTATGGTTATGCACGATCAATTCTCATCTATTAACCTATATTAACCTTTTGAAAAGATTGTTCCCTTACCAAGTTTCATTTACCCGAAAGGAGATTTACATATGAAAAAAATGGACATGTTGAGCTCAAGGGTTTACCTTTTAACTTCTGTTATGTTATCCTTCAGCATGCATCAATATTTCTAACAGATGAAGTGACGAATTACAAAAGTTAAGGTTTTTTTTTTTTTATTTTTATTTTTTTTTCTTTTTCCTCTGACCTTGGATCATAAGTGCTGTAAGCTACAATATATTCATTCCTTTAATCCCGAGTGACAGATTGAATGTTTTACTATAATAACCGTCCATTTTTATAATCATATCATCATGGAAATTATATGGTGCTTGCAGTACTGGAGTAAAAATAGATTCTATTTACTTGAGAATGCACAAAAAAGATAAGATGTGAGCTGACGAAAAGACCACTCGACCAAGCATTTAACCTCCGTGATGGTGTTGGTGAACCCCACTGTCCACACCGAATTCACAAACTAAATAATAAAAGACAGCGCATAGAAATTTCATTTTATTTAGTGGATTAACAAACCCATGTCCTGGACATTTTAGCGACAATACCTCTGTAATATTTCACAAATAATATGTTTATAAATATAAAAGCACATAGAACATATAGTTAGGACATATGTCTTATTTTTTTGTTTGTTTGTTTTTGTTTGTTTGTTTGTTTTGTTTGTTTTTTTTGTTTTTTTTAACAAAATTATTTCTATACTCATACTGCATTTTTACAAATATCTGAGAAATATTTCTACCATCAAACTCAACTGCTGAAGAAGCAGATACTTTTTTTTTTTTTTTTTTTTTTTTTTGAGTGTTAAAAGCTTGACAGACAGAGAGCTGTACAAATGGAGAGATCTGAATTTGTCTCAAAAAGATAGTCAATAGTCAGAGATTACATTGATTTACGTGGTACTGTTTGTTATGCACAAGTTAGGAAATAAAAACTATACTGTGAAGCAAAAGCTAAATTCCAATGATTTACATTTCATCTACTCTATTAATAATAAACAGCTGCATGGAAATTAAATTCAAGTACACGACTATTTAAATACTATAAACATGGATGTAGTTTAAAAATAAAAAGGGAACTCCGGTTTCACACTGAAAGTCATAATTAATGTTCCTGGTGGATTGGAAATGAATAAGTTGAATTCTTTTACGCATGACCTGACTTGTGTATTGTTAGTATCCGGAAACAGAGCAAAGTGTCTGATTAACTACAGAGTTTAGTGGTTTCATATTCCATGGAGCTGGGCTGCTTGGCACTAAAGGTCTGTAAAGCAGCCTGAATTCGGACCACATCATTAGTGGAGAGTTTGAGGCGATGGCGTAATAAGCAGGAGAACATGTCCAGGGGCTGTTGGCCCGGTGGGGACAGTCTGTTAACTCGATCTCGTATCTCCAGCAGCTGCAGCAGAGCTGTATCCCGGGATCCCTGCGTGTACGGATAGTCCAGCTGGAGGATCAAGTCCTGGATTGCCTCAGGATCAAAGTGCATGCTGTAACCGAACAGCTGCATGCTGTTGATTTTCATATAACCCAGATTCCGTGAGGAGTCCATGTATTCCAGTGGCTCGTAAAGGACTGTGCCATTTCCATGGGCTGAGATGGTTTTGACGCGACTCCTCAGGTATATATGTACAGTCTCAAAAAAAGTCTTCCACTTGTTCCCCAAAGTAAGTGTCCAGTTAAAGCAGTCAAGTGGAATATCTAACTTGGTCCTCACCCAGTCAGGGTAATTGTTCTGGTTTATAGGCATGATCCAGCTCTCTGAGTGACTTCCTCCAAATGGGTTGATGTAGACGGACAACACAGGTTCCAGTGTGCTGTTCTTAGTAAGGCAGATCTGGAGGGAAATCCCCAAAAGCATGTGGACGTGACTGGACTTAAACTTGTTGCTTTTCAGTGTCAGAAGCATCCTCTTCCTCCAGGAAGGGTCAAACCAGTTGTTGAGACGCACATCATTACTAATGAACATGGCGTGGATGCCGATTCGTCTGTCTCGCTTCTGGAGGAGGTAACGCAACTCTAGATCTTGGAGATCTGTCTCAAAACCTATGTAATTATCAGTGGAATCTGGGATGATGTTCCTGCAGAATCCTTGACTTAGAGTATAACCTGGGTTACAGCTGGCACAACGTGATCTATTCTCATAGGAGCAGGAAGAACATAGCGGCCCATCCCCCACCATGCATGGGATGACACCTTGACAAGATGGTGTCTCATGTGGACAGGAACAAGCCCTCCTCTCTTCCATATATGTGCCAAGTTGATTGTTTTCACTGCAGTACATAAGGGAAAGGATGTAGTTCAGCCAGTAGGTAGAAGACCTGTGGATAGAAAACAACACACACACACACACACACACACACACACACACACACACACACACTTTTGAATAAGTGCCATATTTCATACATAAACATTCACCGCATGGCACATGAACAATACTGATGTGATCAAGAAACACACCAGACATTTAATGCTATCTAATTCATTTCATGCATAATTTACAATATGCATACCTATCATTATGAATAAGCAAAATCATAAATATTCATCAGCAAATGTGCTAGCCGGACATGATCAGCATACTATTTTATATGCTGTGATATAAATAACAACCGATCATTTCCTTACATAGCCATACTCTACCAGCAACATCCTGTATTCTCCGTTTTCACTGAACCACAAGTGGAAAAAGTTTGGTATGTAGACAGTGCTCTAATGGGAAAGCTTAAGATTCTTCGAGGCACTGAACAGGAAAATCAGAAATGGTGGTCAGTGTGCCCACAGCACGTTTATTGCTGACTGGTTCTCTTCTGTGGATGCTTTACTGAATTGAATTCATAAATCATTGAGTTTAGTCTTTTTTAAGTTCAATTAAGTAGTAAACCCTAATATTTCATTGAGCTACATACAGTATTTACCCATGCTGAAGTATAAAGTTCCGCGAAGTAGGATCGACCCTTCTGACTGACGTATATGTACATGTATATGTGTATATACTATCAATAAATACATATTCAACAATATAAATGCTTATACATGTGAATAAAGTATAAATACAGACGCTCCCCGACTTACGTTTCTAATTGGTTCCGGCCGGCCGAACGTAAGTTGAAAGTGAACGTAAGTTGTTACAGTGACGTATGACGTATGACGTGTGACGTATGACGCTTACACTGTACTATACATCCAAAAATACCATTACCGTATCTCATAAAACACCCCTAAATCAATTATTATAAACATAACATTGTAAAATAATATCAAATAATATCAATATTAATTTCAAATAAGTCACTTATTTATACCGAGTTACTTTACAAGAAGCTTAAAACAGTCAATTAACGCTTTCAATATGTGAAGCGCTCAATACCGAAAGTAGTGTACTTGCGAAAGTAGTGTACTTGCTGTGGGTTATACAGACTTCCGGTCTTTCAAGTGCACAAGGGTGCCGTTGAACTCATTTAGAACACAGCCTGCACTGATGTAAATCCCAACAAAGTGGAGAGTTCTTTGTTTTGTGTAAGTAAGTAAACTTTATTCAAGAGATGCATACAAAGAACAAGTACAAATCCTAATGAATATTAATATAAAAATAAGTATACACTCTTAGGATTCTGCTAAAAGATAATAAATATAAAGATTGTGCCGATCTGAGAAGATAGTTAATTCATCTCCGTGTATGAGACTTGCCCCCATGCTAGTAGGCTTATGTTTCTGACCAACCATATTTGCTTAGAGTTACAAAAGTCTGCAAAACAGTGTAAACACAAAGATCACAGAGAGGACGCCTTAACTCAAGGGTAACACGCTATATAACTGAATATATATATATATATATATATATATATATATATATATATATATATATATATATATATATATATATATATATATACACACACACACACACACACACAGTCAGTCTGTAGTTTGTAAACAATGAATGCAGCCTCATGGCGTCATTACGTCAGCATACTACGTAGGCACATCTAAACACAAAATTTGACTTTTTTTGGAAAAAAAAAACGTGAAATCAAAAAAAAAAAAAAAATGCAAAACAGATGAACGTAAGTCGGGGAGCGTCTGTACACACACATACAGATGAGCGCCTCACATAAAAATGTAAGTAGTGTTGTTCGCGGGTTTAGGGTTTTTTGTTGTTGTTGTTTTTTTACATTATTGACATTGTTTTGGAGAATTTTTCTTAACTTCTCCCTATTTTCCCTTAATATCCTTTTTTTAATGAATATTTCTAAAAAAGACCCGAGATGCACTGAAGCCACAGAAACTGAAGTTCAACGTAACGAGGGATTACACACACACACACACACACACACACACACACACACACACACACACACACACACACTATATTTTCCAGGGTCTTCCCTCTGAATGACTCTAAACATGCATTCTACGAGTTGAGTCGGGTTTAGGGGTGACATAGATGCAGCAGCCATTTAAAATTCACTTTATCCAATACAAGAAAACACACTGGGGGGAGGGGTGCTCATAAAAACTGGTTGGATTAGAGCATACAAGACAACCTATTATAATGAAGGCAGACTTCCGAATAAAATCAGTTGAGCCGATGAGGCTTATAAAGTCCAGCAATTCCAATTCAACTCTATAAGTCTGATGTGATATCATGAAGGTTCTTACTGTGTGGTGTGTGTGTGTGTGTGTGTGTGTGTGTGTGTGTGTGTGTGTGTGTGTGTGGAAAAAAAAAAGGGGGGGGTAGATGGTGGGTCTCCAGGTCAGGCTAGCTTGAACACAAAACTGAGAGTAGGAACACCCAATGAATCCCACAGAATAATTAAACAAATGCTGAACCAAAGGCAGAACACTTTGTCCTAGATGAGCGCAGGAGGAAAATAACTGAAAAGCAAACTCAGTCTTAGAAATCTGTGACTGCAACAGTCAGGTTTGTGTAGGATGCACTGAGGAACTGATAATAATTTCTTCAGTTTGCAAAGGTGTGGATTTATCATCTGATATAAGGAGTTATAATCCTTATACATTAAACATATAATCAAGGTATAGATGTGGTTGTTAAAAAATGAGACTTGACTTAAGTAAGCTGATATGTCAGGTGGTTTCCACTGACCAATAGCAAAGCATACATATGTAAGTTCCAATTGAACAAACTGTTCATTATGATGAACACATTAGCATCAGAATGATTGCAGTAATTGCCTCCATTGATAAAAAGACTTCAAAAAAATGTGCATGACAATTTTAAGATGATACAATTTCAAGAAAAAAGTTTTAATTACATGCAGAAAGACTTGGATCTTCCAGTACTATTCTACAACAAATGACGGTCAATGCTTTGATAAACACCAGAGACATCAAGGATGGATCGATATGCATTGAGGGAAACGTGTTTCCAGGCTCTCCCAAAAGTGAAGAGACACTAGAACTCAGGGAGTTTCTAAGATAACTAAAGGAAGACCTATTGGATTTGTTGGATCAGTGAAAGGCCAGAGTTCAGTGGCATGCAGTGGCAAAAGGAGGTATATCGAAGGAGAAAGTAATTTCTTCATTAAAAATGAATTACAGCAATTATCCATGTCTTATTACCAGTGTTGCTAAGACACTGTGGATTCACTAAAACTCCGACCTGGATAAATGAAGAAATCTTTGTAATACCTCAACAGCCGGGCAACAAATAAGGTTATCACAGTTATCAGGCATATTTTAAGTAGGGCAGTGGTGGCCCAATGAAAAAGGCTCTTGATTACTAATACAAAGGTTGGCGGTTCAAGCCCCAGTCCTCTCAACCTGCCACTGTCGGGGCCCTTGAACACAGCTCTTAATTGCTCAGTTATATAAAAAATGATGCAATGAAGTCACTGTGGATAAGGGTGTCTGCTAATTGCAGTAAATGTCCAGGAAAGGGTTAAAACTGGGCTCGTTTTAGAATGTAAATTCAGCTAGAAAATACACACTACTGCGTAGGGGTGTCAAAATTGAGTGATTCCATAATTTATTCCCCGTTTGGTCTAAAAAAGTAACTGTAACTGACTACCACATTTTTTTTTTTTTCTTGATTTCTTTTAGTGTTTCTTAAAGGCGGGAAGTTTCCATTGAATGAACTTCCTCCGAGACTGGTGATTCCATAATTTTGCCAGGGGTTGAATAAAATGTAGACTTAAAAAAAAAAAAAATAAATTAAAAAAAACCTTAACGAGTGAATGTTTTTGTTAGGAAGTGATGGAAAGCAGATGTAGTTGTAGAAAGTTGAAAATAAAAAGATATGAGAATAATGACACAACAATAAGATTTTTAATTCAAACAATTGGAATTGGAAAGTAATTGGACGTAACCCTGCTTAGAATACAAACAATTTGGAGCATCAACAGGATAAGCGAGGTGTTTAAAAGGAGTAGGATACAAAGTATATTTCCATTGGTCTTGTTTTCATGTAAGATTTTACTATATGCAGTCTATACGCTATATGATCTTTACAACTTGGTGCTTAATGGGTGGGGACAGGGGTCTCTTGGGTTTACACATTAGTGATGCCAAGTGAATAAATGAATATACATGGAGCTTGGGCAGTGCTGGCCTGGTCTTAAAGGTGATGATCACTGATCCGAAAGTTGGGGGTTCAAGCCCCATTCTCAATGGGTAGTCACTGTCCCCACAGTGCAGCTAACTGGGTTATCAAAGGCCGGCCATATCTTTCACTGTCTATAGTGTAAAGTTCATGTAAAAGAACCATAGCTGACTTTTGACAAGAGTAGCTACATAGCAGTCAGCGGGTTTTTGCCCTGCGATGGCCTGGCAAGCTGTCCAGAGTGTACTCTGCCCTCATCTGGAGTCGACTGAGATGAGTGCCAGCCTCTCCATGAGATTAAGATTAAGCGGTTACAGAAAATGAATGAATGAACATGGAGCTTGTTCGCCTAAGAGACAGTCTGTGAATTGTGGGTAGCAGAGGAGGAACTCACCGCTTCTTCTGGTCACCATAGTGAATCATCTTATGTGAAGCATGTTTGATTTGGCATAGGTTTTTAATCCGATGTCCTTCCTGACACACCCCTAAGCAAGGGGCAGAAACACGCTTACGGCTATGCAGCTACTCTTTACAAAAGTTAGCAATGGTTCTTTTACATGAACCATAGACAGTGAGAGACATGGTTGTTTTTTGATAACCCACTTAGCTGCAGGGAGGGGGGAGGGGTGGCAGTGCCAACCTTGTGTAGAGTGGGACTCGAACCCCCAACCTTAGAATCAGTGGTCCAGCCCCCCCACTGCTCAGGAGGAACTCACCACTGTCTGCCAATATATTTCACTCAAAGAAAGTGACCATGTCCAAAGAGACAAAACATGGTCCATCCACCTTAAATAAAAATAACTGCTCCAAAAATACCTACTGTCACACAGCTGTTCTCCAGGAATGACAGGGATGCAATTTGCAAATGACAAAGGGTTTAATGCACTAATCCAAAAGTTCAGTCACAGGCATTTGGGCAGGGATCAAATGATCAAGCCGACAAGACAGCAAAGAAAATCCAGACAGAAGCTTGAGGAGTCAGATGCATATGTAATCACTGTATGTTTGGCAGCAAAGAGGAGACAAAACAGATCATACACGGGAATAGCACTTGATAAACACACCACTTAGTTACAACTGGCAATAAGTGACACAGATAAATGGTTGATGAAATGGAGTCCGTAAATAGTGTGCATGTGATGAGGTGTAATTGTGAGCAGGTGTACTGAGATCATGTAGCATATGAGTCAAAGGCCAGGTGACTGTGAGCGGTGAAATGCCTGATGGGAAGTGTCGTGGGAGTGTTGTGAGTGTGAAATGGCCAACAATGTGACACGTACCATTAAAAAAGTCTTCTCCAACACACACTGAAAACTTTCAATAGGGTTAAGGTCAAGACTCGGTGGTGCCAATGCATGTGTGAAAATGATTCCTCGTACTCCGAACCACTCTTTCATGATTTGAGTCTCCAGTTTTATCCATGCTGTCAGAAAAGAAAAAATCCACTGATGTGATAAACTGCTCATTCTCAGGCCATTCTATTGCCATATTAACCGGGGATTTAGCTCCGTTGGTAGAGCGTCTGCTTCATCCTCAAGAAGGTTTGTGTTTGAATTCTGGCTGCGTCATAGCATACGATGTTAAAATGTATCAGTTGTTGCTTCCTGCTTGGTGCTCAGCATCAAAAGGATAGAACAACACTATAACTGGTGCTGCACAGTGGTGACAGGTGCCCAGAGCACAAATCAAATTTCAATGCACATTGACGATAAATAATTATTTGTTTGTTAACGGTGCTGAGCCTCTACCTGACCAATTGGAGCAACAATACCAGAGATTACATGCTGAGGGCAATGTTAAATACACACCATGATTTTTATATATTTATCTTTTTGGCTGGGTCGTATCCAATCGTTCCCTTCTCAAATCAAGACATCAGTGAGAAATTAACCCAACACTAGGGGTGGGGGTGGGGGTCAAGTGTTATATTGCTTAAGTTTGTTGAAACAATGGCATAGAGGTCATATACTGAGATCAAAGGCTAAAGTAAAATGTTAGAGTGTGTTACTTTCTTTTTCTATTTCTTTTTTTATTTCTTATTTTTTGCTGGGCAGTGCATTTTAAAAGTATTTAGAAAGGTAAACCATCTTGTGCAAGATTATTTTACCCTCATACACAATGCAAAAACAGAGAAGATGTTGTTGAAGAATCAGTGTTGAAGGAGATTTGCAGTACATTGTCACATTTTGGGGTTCAAAATCTTCAAAGATTTACAAAGCAGTATGATAAGTATAGCATTAAAAAAAAAAAAAAAAAAAAAAAAAAAGCTGTTTCTTTCATCTGGTACAGACTTGCAATAAATTCTTGAATTTTTTTTTTTTTTTTTTTTTTTTTGGGGCGTGGTGGTTTTCAGCTGATTTGCATAGTGCTCTGTGTGATTGTCAGCATTTTGGGTATATTCACTTTTAACTTTACCCTGAGCTGCACTTCTTCACAAATGCATCCCTGACCTGAGTTCATTGGTCTTCATGACGCAACTAGCTTAGTGGTGTTGCAGACTTCCAGGCCTTTCAGAACTGGTGTAAATATACTGAGATCAACTGTTACTTGGATTTCAAACATGTGGTTCTAAGTTAACTTATTACAGTATTTGATTTCTGTAGGCAACTGATCCAAATCTTATTGAGAAGATTCACAGCAAAAAGACTGAATACATATGCAGACACCTTTTTAACTTTTTTTTTGTTGTTTGTATTTTTATTTTTTTTTTCCAATTTAACTTCACCTGTCTGGGTTATTTTATGTAAACCTATTAAATGAAATCTGAGAGGAAATTCCTTTAGATTAAAGGATGCAAGGCAGCGAAAAAGAAAAAAAGTCAGGTGAGAGAATACTTTGTCTACCATAACCAAGACGGGAAGCGAGACAGGAACTGGGTTATGTAGTGTAATCACCATAATATATATATATATATTCTCATATATATCTCATATCTACATTATATACCGGGGATTTAGCTCAGTTGGTAGAGCGTCCGCTTTATCCTCCGGAAGGTCAGAGTTCGAATCCGGCCGCGTCATACCATAAGACGTTAAAATTTGGCAGTTGTTGCTTCCTGCTTGGCGCTCAGCATCAAAAGGATAGAACAACGCAATAACTGGCGCTGCACAGTGGCGACAGGTGCCTAGCAAACAAAGCAAATTTCAATGTATGTAAATGTACTTTGACAATAAAGATGTGTTGTTAAAAAAAAAATATATATATATATATATATACATATATAGTACTTATAGGTAGTTTAGTGTTAAAATAAAAATGACTATTGAAAAAGAAACAAAAAAACTTTTAGAATTCCTATTGAGAAGTCTGGTTAAAGGCTTATGTACTGTTTTTTTTTTTTTTTTTTCCCTTCAAATACCCTGGTTAGAATACATTGCATCATGGACTCCATAAAACACTGCAAAATAATAATTAAATCTTGTCTGCTTCTGCCAGAAAACTTTAATTAGGTCAAACAATAATATTTCCTGGAATAACAGTAAAAATGGTGGTGGCATTTTACATCACCAAGTTGGATAATCTACATTAAGCCTCTATCTCCCATCCAAACTATTTTGAAGGCAAACGTATCAGCTCTTTGTCTCTTGTTATAATTTGGAACAACCTAACAAACTCCTTTTGAAATGCTTGGCTAAATCCATGCCTGATAAATAAAAGCTGTGAAAGTTGATCATACAAGAACTGCTTTGTCTAATTAGGGTTGTGGGGAGGCTGGAGACCTATTTCAGCTAACACTTTACGATAATGGTGTGTGTGTATATGTGTGTGTGTGTGTGTGTGTGTGTGTGTGTGTGTGTGTGTGTGTGTGTGTGTGTGTGTGTGTGTGTGTGTGTGTGTGTGTGTGTGTGTATGGGGGGGTTGAGTGTTCATCCTGAGCAAGTCCATCACAGGACTAACACAGATGTACAATCATTCACACCATTCATACTCATACCCAGGGACTCACACATAGGCTTGCAGAGAGGCTGGAGACCTATTTCAGCAAACACTGAACGATGATGGGGTGGGGATGGGGTGAGTGTTCATCCTGAACAAGTCCATCAGAGGACTAACACAGACACAATCATTCACACCATTCATAGTCACACCTAGGGACAATATGGAATATCCAGTTAGAAAAATGTTCCTGTTTTCTGAACTGCAAAAGGAAACAGCAGGCCTTGAGGAACATGCAAACTCCACACAGAAACATCCTCAGCCAGAACTCGAACCCAGGACCCTCTTGCTGTGAAGCAGATGTGCTAACCTCTACAATACTGCCCTCCAGTAAAACAATTATTCCGAAAGAACGTCTCACATTCCAGATTTATTATTTTTTTTATTGAAATTCCTTTGAAATCTATCGAAAAAAAAATATATTAAGTTAAAAGATCTGAAGATATGAGAGATGAAGCACTGAAACGTTCTCAAATTAAAAAAAAAAAAGAATTGAATGAGAAGACTGAGGTGATTTGGACTTGGAAAGAAGAGGTGTGCAAGAGCTGAGGGAAGTTTACTGAGGGGAAATATGCACAGAAGTCCAAAAAGGATCAAGAACATGAACCAGACAAACAACAAATCCAAGAACTAAATTCCGAATTTCCACTTAAAGAAGACATGCAGAAGATCGGTACCATTGGGTAAAAGTACCCAGAACACTACTTTCCAAAGTCTCTGTGTTTAAATGAGTCCTTAAATACCCTCAATAATAACACAAACTACAGAACAACTTTAAACGATTAGACTCCCGCGCAGAACCTCAGTAGCGTCTGAGAACAGAAGGCTGGGTGTGTAATTTGGTGTCGGAAACCCAGAAGCATAGTTCTACAGCACTCGACTTAATGGAGGGGTACATCACATCAGTAATGTCATGTTGGCAAAGAAAGGTTTCACAATACAGTAGTCATCTGTCTGTTACATTATAATGAGTGTCACATTATTATTCTTTATTCACAAAACCAAGTAAGGTGGCAGGGAGGATGGGGTCTATATCAGCCAACTCAGGGTGAAGGCGGAGTATACTTTGTACCGCTTATCAGTTCATTACAGAGTGAAAACTCTCTCTCTCAGACACACACACACACACACACACACCAAGAGGTAATTTGGGACAGCCAATTATCCTAATGTGCATGCCTTTGGCCTGTGGGAAGAAGCCCATGAGGCACAAGGTAAACCTGCACACTCAACACAATAACATCCTTTTTATCCAATCTTCTTCTTTTCCTTTCGACTTTTTCACTTTTCCAGGGGTTGCAACAGCAAATCATCTGATTCGCATGTTTGATTTGGCATAGATTTTTACATCGGATGCCCTTCCTGACACAACCCTTTAGCAATGGGCAGAAACATGCTGACGGCTTTGCAGCTACTCTTTACAAAAATCATCAATGGTTCTTTTACATGAACCTCTCACCATAGACAGTGAGAGACATGACCCACCTTTGATAACCCAGTTAGCTGCACTAAGGGGGGGTGCAGTGACAACCTTGTGGAAAGTGGGACTCGAACCCCCAACCTTAGGATCAGCAATCTAGCACCCTTTACCACCAGGCCACCACTGCCACAACATCCCTTCATTCAATGTCTTATATATATATATATATATACATACAAAAATTAAAGGACAGGACAAAGACTTTCTATTGAAACTCCATTTATCACTACAGATCTGTTTCGAGGGGTGGTGAAACCATCCTCTCTCTTCAGGTGATTATAGAAGAATCTCTATAGAAGAAAGTCTTTGTCCTGTCCTTTTATTTTTGTTTATTTGCTCTACCAAAAAGTATTGAGCACTCTCCTACGGAAGGATCTACTCAGAAAATCCTATATATATATATATATATATATATATATATATATATATATATATATATATATATATATATATATATATATATATATATATATATAATGGACTCACCACTTGACCACCATTTTCCCCCATCATCATCATCATCATCATCATCATCATCATCATTTTCTGTGACTGCTTAATTCTAATTAGGGTCGCGGGGAGGTTGGCACCCATCCCAGTCGATTCTGGGCGAGGACAAAGTACACCCTAGACAGCTTGCCAGGCCATCGCCGGACAGAAACACAATGCGGCTACTCGTGTTGAAAGTCAGCAATGGTTCTATTACATGAACATCACTCCATAGACAGTGAGCGACATGGCCGGCCTTTGATATCTCAGTTAACCACACGGGGTGGGGGGGTCAGCAACAACCTCTTAAGAGTGGGGCTTGAACCCCCCAACCTTAGGATCAGTGATCCAGCACCTTTACCACCAGGCCATCACTGATCCTGAAAACATTTTTTTTTTTGTAAGAATACTATTTATGGATCCTGACTAAGGTTTTCACTTTGCATCAGTTCAATCATGAGATCATTCAGCAGAGTTCTGTCCACTCTATTTTTCACCAAATATCAATGCTTCCACCGAGCTTTCCTGCACAATCTTAACTTTCAAATTTGTTTGAATTTAGTTCGTCCATATTCAGTTCTTCTGATGAACCAGCCTTTATATTAGAAAAGCACAAAATCCTGATTAAATATGCTGCTGTGAAATGTCTTTCATGATGGATGCAAGTGTGGAGCAAGTTATATAACATGCATACAGAAATCAAGGACTCTGTAGACTAGTTTAACTACAGCAAGAGGTATTCTGGGAATAGCTTTGTTTCAATCAGCCATTTTATTCAGAGTCTTAATCTTACTGTAGTCGACATACAAGTACTATTAAAGGATTATGCTTAATAGAGAAATTTTGAATGAAGATATTAGGTCTGTGCTCACTCAAATTAATGAGTATACATCTAAATCGATAGTCGTCCTGTGCTTCTTCATTAACCTGAATCCAATAATTATATCATGACGCTTTTGACCTTTTAGGTTGAGTATGAAATGAACCTTGGATGTCTTGCGCATTCAGTTCTAATTTAACGAGATCTTCAATCTAAATCAATTAAAAAAAATATATACATATATATATATATATATATATATATATATATATATATATATATATATATATATATATATATATATATATATATATATATATATATACAGTGATACCTCTGCTCACGAACATAATTGGTTCCCAGAAAGTGTGTGTAAGGCTAAAAGTTAGTCTTCGAACATTTATTTCCCATAAGAAACCATTAAAATGAGAATAATCCGTTCCCAGGTCCCCATAAAACATAATTTTCTACTAAATAAGCCTTAAAACTACACAAAAATATACCTTATTTTATGTATAATAAATGTCTATTTTATTGTAATTAAAGAAATAAACTGTACTGTATAATAAAGTCGTTTTATTTACCTTTGTGATGGTAGTTGATGGCTTGATGGAATGGAGTGGGAGGAGGAGGGAGTGGGAGGAGGAGGGAGGGAGGGAGTGGGAGGAGGAGGGAGGGAGGGAGGGAGGGAGGGACTTACTGTTTGGAATGAGTGTTTGGAAACGCCTACTGTTTTGAAACACCCTTAGCCACACACGCACCCTTAATAGCTTCCTTGTTCTTAAGGATGGTAGCAATGGTAGACTTAGCGTACTGGTACTGGGACGCTGAGTCACCCAAACGCACACCTCGTTCGTGTTTTTCAATGATCTCCGCCTGTGGTGGGGTCTTTTTCGGTCCCATAATAGCAAAAGTACACTCAATATGGTCCAAAATGTCTATCAAACACAAACCACTTCCGCATTCAAAGAAAGGGGTGTGACGAACTGTGACACCGTGAACGTGCGTCAGCTTCTCGTGGCCGACACCGTGGCGCTGTTCGACCGCGTGGTTTGATTCGTCCGCCGAAAACTAGTTCGTCAGCAGAGACAATATGCTCGCAAATTTAATGTTCTTGAAGCGAAAAGTTCGTGAGCTTAAGCGTTCGTCAGCGGAGGTTTTACTGTATATATATATGTATATATATATATATATATATATATATATATATTTTTTTTTTTTTTTTTTCTTTTTTTGTGGCACTCAAAACAAGTGAAATAATATACAAATCAATCAACAAATTAACACCAGAAGCACTAAAAACCTCACAAATACGTTATATGCCCAAACGTGTGTGTGTGGTCACCTAATCATTACAAAGAATGCACACCTGCTGAACATCCAGTTCCAGATTTAGTTGTTATAATAAGCTCCACTCTTGTGTTAAGGCTCTCCACTACATTTTCGAGCATGGGTGTGGGGATGACTGCCCATTCAGCCATGAAAGAAAAAGTGTGGACAGAAAATGATGCTGAGGGAGAAGTCCTGGAATATAAATGACACTCTAGTTCATCCCAAAGGTGTTCACTAGGGTTGTAAAAGGCTCTGTGCAGGTAATTTGAGCTCTATTAGCCCAACCTTGGCCGACCATGTCTTCATGGAGCTCATTTTGTTTCGAGGATCTGGCGTCTCTTAGTTCCAATAAATGAAAATTATAACCCTAAAGCATAAAATGACATCACACAGATATATATATATATATATATATATATATATATATATATATATATATATATATATATATATATATATATATATATATATATATAACAAAAAACAACCCAAAATCTCCCATCAAAACTGCATACATTGTTGCATCTGTGTGTGCGCATCTGCGCAGCCACGCCTCTCCTCTGCCGGAGCCTAGTATTAAGTATATCTCATGATAATGTTTCATCCTATTTAATACTTATATTTATGGTCTATCTTTCTGTAGATTTTATTAAATTTCTATTACTACTTGTTCTTCAATTTCATTTTACTTTCACTTTCACTTTCTACCTTGGACAGCTTTGTTGGTATCTCCGGATGGTTGCAAAATGAATGTTGGTAAGTTTGAAAGCATCGGTATTTATACTTTATTTACATCTTATGTTATTTTTTTCAATGTTTAATTCTTATTATATGCATTTATAGCTTTGAACATGTATATATTGATATTTTATATATTATAAAATTATATATATATATATATATATATATATATATATATATATATATATATATATATATATATATATATATATATATATATATATATATACACACATGTAATGTATCGTCAGTCGGGAGTGATCATACTGCAGATTTCGATGGCCACATGGGGATCTTGGTCCCAATTAATCACGGAAAGTGAGGGATCCCTATATATATATATATATATATATATATATATATATATATATATATATATATATATATATATCAAAGGACAGGACAAAGACTTTCTATTGAAACTCCATTTATCACTACAGATCTGTTTCGATGGGTGGTGAAACCATCCTCTCTCTTCAGGTGATTATAGAAGAATGTTATAGAAGATTCTTCTATAATCACCTGAAGAGAGAGGATGGTTTCACCACCCCTCGAAACAGATCTGTAGTGATAAATGGAGTTTCAATAGAAAGTCTTTGTCCTGTCCTTTTGTTATTTGCTCTACCAAAAAGTATTGAGCACTCTCCTACGGAAGGATCTACTCAGAAAACTCTCTCTCTCTCTCTCTCTCTCTCTCTCTCTATATATATATATATATATATATATATATTATATATATATTTATATATATAGTGCTGCACGCTAAGACCCCTGGGCTAGGTTTTAACCACAAGTGTGCCTCTGTTCACCCAGCAGTGTAAATGAGTACCAGTGAAATATACTGGGAAGGTAACCTGCGGTGGACTAGTGTCCCATTCAGGAGGAGTTGTACTACTGGTCGCTAAATGCTACAGAAACCGGGGATAAGCACCGGCCTGATGAGCGACTGGGCTCGGGTGTAAAAAGCCCAATGAAATTTAACTTACCTACCAGTCCCAGGATACTGGATTACTGACCGCAAAGATGGGGGATCAAGCTAAACTCTCAGTAGTTGTCACTACTGTCCCCACAGTGCTGCTAACTGGGTTATCAAAGGCCAGCAATGTTTCTCACTGTCTGTGGTGAGAGGTTCATGTAGAAGAACTATTGCTGACTTTCGTCAAGAGTAGCTGCATAGCCGTCAGCATGTTTCTGCCCCTGCGATGGCCTGGCAAGCTATCCAGGGTACATACTTCCCTCACCCAGAGTGGGCTGAGATGGGTTTCTCCATAGGAAATTCTTAACTATGCATTATATCATCAATACTATAGATTTAAGATAGATACGTACATATATTCTATAGGCAAGGCTATATATTTCATTAAAATTCTGTAGCGAATGCTATAGGTATCCTATGGGATTCTATAACTGAAGTATTAATAGAACCGTACATTTCTTCTGTCGATTCACTATAGATGGAGAAACTGCCTATAGAATTCACACACACACCAAACAAACAAACAAACAAAAAAAATAAATAAATAAATAAAACATCATTGTCAGCATCATTGTTCCTCAATTTCATACAGCAAAAAAATAATTAATTAATTAATTAATTCATTAAAAAACAAAAATAATAAAAAAAGTCTCTGGTTGGATGATGTTTGTTTGAGTATATTCCTCATTTCATGTTAGGTGAGCGTTGTGTTGCCTAAGTTGCCACAGTCTTGCTGATTAGAGATGAATAGGGTTTATAGAGAAAGATTTAAAGTCATAGATTACATTTTTTTTTAATCAAATTTATTTACAATTAAAGTTGCTCTGTGATTATACAAATGAAACTGAAATTAATTAAATAGAGGTATGATAATATAATGTCTGTCTGATATGGAAAACAAAGGGATTGTATAGTTGATTAATGATTTGTTTACTTCTTATTTAACAAGCAACTACAAACAAGGCTATAGAAGTGGTATCATCTG
>CM045741.1:11742500-11842500 GCA_024760905.1 Plotosus lineatus | reverse complement strand
AAGTAAGTCGGGTCTGTACATGTATTACGACTAGTATGTACTGTATACTAGACATTTCTACAAACTCATGGCAAGCTTTTGTTTGCAGTTTCTTTACCTTTCTATATATAAGGAGGAAAAAAGTAAATCCCATCACTTGAGACCTCCATCTCTCCCACTCTACGGTTTCTACAATTTTGAAGGACAAGGACCACCTTAAGGAAGCAATGGAAGCAGCGGCCCCAATTAAGTCAACTATCATCACAAAACATCGTGAAGGACCGATTGCAGACAAGGAAAAATTCGCTATTCACGTGGTTGGAAGATAATAGTCAAAGCAATGTGAAAGTTGCGAGTAGTGCAAAGTAAGGGTACAAGTTTATTTCGCATGTTGAAAGAACGTGCAGGTGAAGAATACACTTCACATGAATTCGTAGTGAGTGCTGGGTGGTTTCGATTCCGTTGTGTTAAATATCCGACTTACGGCCAATCCGGCTTACGACTGGTTGGTTGGAATCGATCGAGGTCATAACTCGGATAGTGACTGTATATACGATGATTTCATGCTATTTCATGCTACACTTTCTGCGGCTTCAGTGCATGGCGAGTTTTTTAAAAAAATATTAATCGAAAAATTAAAAAAAAGGAAATTATGGAAAAATAGGGGAAAAGTTAAAGAAAATGCTGCAAAACAAGGCCAAATGTCAAGAAAAACAAACAAAGCAAAAAAACCCAGAGAAACAAATAAAAACAATAAAACAACCCCCCACCCCCCGTTATGTGAGGTGTGCATCTGTGTGTGTGTGTGTGTGTGTGTGTGTGTGTGTGTGTGTGTGTGTGTGTGTGTGTGTGTGTGTGTGTGTGTTTGGGTGTAGTTATATTTTATTTCTACTTTATGCATTATTTTTGTATGTTTAATTGTTATTATAAGTATTTATAATAACAATTAAACATCTAAAAATACTTATAATAACAATTAAACATGCAAAAATAATGCATAAGATAGAAATAAAATATAACTACACAAACACACACACACACACACACACACACACACACACACACACACACACACACACACACACACACACACACAGATGCACACCTCACATAACGGGGTGGGGGGTTGTTATTATAAGTATTTATAGCAGTGAATATGTATTTATTGATATTATACACACATACATGTACGTATACGTCAGTCAGGGGGTCAATCCTACTTTGTGGAAATCTGTGGTCTTGGGAGGGGGTATTTGATTGTATACAAACACAAAAACAAAACAAGATGTAAAACACGTAAATCAGAGATACTAAGCAAGGGGAACTGTGTATTCATCCAAAATAAACTGATACACACATTGGCTATTCACTCTTTAATGGGCACCTTTAACTTCCTGTTACTGACCATTACTTTACAGCTGGTAGTGTCTCTGTGTCAACATAAAAGGGTTTGTTTGATAGCACTCACAGGATTGAATAGCACACAGTTCATTGGAAAAAGTCCAGAGAGCTCAGTGCAGATCCGAGAGAGAGGATCACAGACGTACAGAAGCCAGGAATGGCTCTTGGAGCCATTTCTAAACATCTGTGGTTTGTAAGACTATTGGTTCAAACAAATGTGTGAGAGTATAAGTTATTTGGAGGTATAGCCACTTTGCCAAGGTCTGGAGTAAACCAGAAGACACTAAGGCACAGGGCGGCCATGAACGGCAAGCTGCAGATTTGCATCCCCTGCAGACTGAGAGGTTCCTGTCCAGAAAAGACAGAACTGCTCCAAAATCAACACATTCAAACCTGAATACTGCTTGCAGCTGGCCTTAAAAAAAATCCTTCTGGATGAAGATTTTATGGTCAGTTGAGACAAACATTGGTCACAATAAACAAAAATGTGTTTGGGAAGTAATAAAGTAAATACATTCAACCCCAAGAACAACACTGTAGAATGTTTGAAGCACGGTTGTGGTTGCATCATGGCCAGGGGCTGTTTTCCTGGGTAGTGGAACAGAGTAATTGCAAAATAAATACATACATAAATAAATAAATAAATAGTAATAAGGAAGACTAACTCAAAATTCTCCCGTAAAAGCACCTCACACACACACACACACACACACACACACACACACACACACACACACACACATACAAATAAGTAAATTAGAAAACATGCCGTGTGCTGGTGAGCGGTCTAGGGTGTACCCTACCCTTGGCTGAGATGGGTGAGCGTTTCCTGTGACCCTAAGTAGGATTAAGCGGTTCAGAAAATGATTGAATGAATAAATAAACATAACAAATATATATATATATATATATATATATATATATATATATATATATATATATATATATATATATATATATATAGATAGATAAACAAAAGGACAGGACAAAGACTTTCTATTGAAACTCCATTTATCACTACAGATCTGTTTCGAGGGGTGGTGAAACCATCCTCTCTCTTCAGGTGATTATAGAAGACTCTCTATAATCACCTGAAGAGAGAGGATGGTTTCACCACCCCTCGAAACAGATCTGTAGTGATAAATGGAGTTTCAATAGAAAGTCTTTGTCCTGTCCCTTTGTTATTTGCTCTACCAAAAAGTATTGAGCACTCTCCTACAGAAGGATCTACTCAGAAAATCCTATATATATATATATATATATATATATATATATATATATATATATATATATAATATATATATATAGTCGGCCCTCTACTTACGATATTAATCCGTTCCAGAACCTTTTTCGTAACCTGGAGTTTTCATAAGTAGAGGTGCATTTTCCATGTAAAACTCGTGATTATTTCCAAGGCTCCCCAGACTACCCCATAAACCCTTTAAACATTATAAAAGTACATCAATGTTGTATGAAATATGTGTTAAAAGTAAAAGAAAATTAGTTACCTTTTTTTTAAATCTCTCAAACCACCCATACGACGCTTTAAAGTCCGGGGGTTGCTGGTCTGAAGAACCCTCACCCCCACCCTCCTTCACGCGGTTACTAAATATGGTGGCTGCTTTTTCTGAAATTATTGCCTCCGTCACTGCAAGTCTGTTGGGTTTTTACACCCGAGCCTTGTGGCTCATCAGTCCGGTGCTTATTCCCAGTTTCTGTAGCGTGAAGCTCCTATGAGAGCCTGGCCAATTAGATCCCATGGACTCCCGGCCATGAATGGCTGTTTACATTAAACCAGACTCAAACTTGCGATCTCTAGGTTAATCGCGACACACCTTGTCCATGCGCGTCTTGGGAGCGTTACTGTTATTCTTATTGTAAACAGACATGGAACCAAAACTTGATGTAGAACACAACAACTTTGTGCGCCTTTTCCTGTGCATAGGTGGATTCCCTCCGGGAGCTTTGGTTTCCTCATAGACGTGCACATCAGGCTAATTGGCTGTTCTGGACTGACCCTGGATGTGAATGATCTTGTGTGGGCGTGTTGCACTGCGAAAATTGTGTGAGCTGTACAGGGTGTACCCCGCCTTGGCTCAGTGTTAACTGACCCTAATTAGGATAAAACGGTTCCGAATATGAATGAATGAAAATAATAATCGATCGATAGTGTCTTGATCACTGATTGATTGTTTTGATTTACTGCAGCAATTAAAAAAAAAATCCTTTTAAGTTAACCTTGTGACAGTGAGCAGCACAATGCAGTCATCTCTTCAATAAAATGTAGTAATCAGCGGGGAAAAGAAAAAGCTTTTAACATTAATACGGTGACAAGAAGTGCGAGAGCTCACATTATGGTTGAAAGATTGGTATGGAAAAAAAATCAATATCCACCTCATATCACATACCTGGATCAATGCTCGATAACATTTAGAAATGTGCTCGATATCTTTAATTAAAATCAAAGTCTCTTGCTCTCCAAATAAATAAATAAATAAATAAATAAATAAAAGGTTGTACTGTGCAATAGTTGGCTTAAAAAAAAAAAAAAAAAATCACCAGGTCATTGAAATAATTATAAATTTCCACATGATAGAATTAACCATGTGTTATATATTAACAATAAGATGACGGGACTGCGTGCAGTGATTTTAGTAGTAACAGTACCGATAGACAGAACGAAGAACGGAGGAGTGTTGGGTACATTATTTTGCTATGCAGGGCGATTATTGCTTCTCTGTTTACTTCAAAAATCATTAGACAGAAGCTTTTCCAGCCTGCTGTAGCTACAGGAGGTGGGGCTCCAATGACAAAGCCTGCCCAGTTCTGGCCTCATGCCCAGTGCAGGGAAATCGATGCAGGCCGTGTTTAAAATCCTGTCTTACAGCAATGATAATCAATCGCTGGAAGCACTTCCCACCATTTTCTTGTTATATCACAAATACAACAAGGTGACTCCTTACATTTAAATATATTGGGTGGACTGAATACTGCTGCCACGTTACTTCAATTCTGCCATGGCATTTAATCACATGATTTAAAATGTCTTTAAAAATGCCAAAAGGAGATATTTGCATAATGTTGGATATGTTTATAAGAGGAAATCAGTATTATATAACTATGGTATGATCCAGTATAATATATATATATATATATATATATATATATATATATATATATATATATATATATATATATATATATATATATATATATATATATATATATATATATATATATATATATTTTTTTTTATATATATCAATATATATAAAAAATATCCCATGTCTTCTTCTTCTATTCCTTTCAGCTCCTTCCTTTTTTTCAGCAGCCACCCACTCTTGACGTAAGTCAGAAATGCTTCTTTTACATGAACCTCACACCATAGACAGGAAGGCGCAGTGGTGGTCTAGTGGTATAAGGCGCCGGATCGCTGATCCAAAGGTTAGGGGTTCGAGTCCCACTCTCGTCACTGTTGTCACTCTTGTCACTGTCCCGCCCCAGTGCAGCTAACTGGGTTATCAAAGGCCGGCCATGTCTCTCACTGTCTATGGTGTGAGGCATGTAACAGAACCATTGCTGACTTTCGACAAGAGTAGGCTACAAAGCCGTCAGCGTGTTTCCACCCTGCGATGGCTTGGCGAGCTGTCCAGGGTGTACTCTGCCCTCGCCCTGAGTTGGCTGGGATGGGCACCAGCCTCCCCGCGACCCTAATTGGGATGAAGCAGTTACAGAAAATGAACTGAACTGAACCATAGACAGGGAGTGTCATGGCTGGCTTTGACAACCCAGTTAGCTGCACTGGGGTGGGGTGGGGTGGGGTGGGGGGCAGTGACAACCTTGTGGAGAGTGGGACTCGAACCCCCATCCTTAGAATCAGCAATCCATCGCCCTTTACCACCAGGCCACCACTGCCCTCAAAATGTACCCCATGTAAACAAACATATTTCATATTATAATTTGAAACTGATATAAAATGTACTTATTTACTTAATTTCTTCAAAGGTGTTCCAGTAGCATAGTGGTTAGCATGCCTGCCTCACAGCAAGAATATTCCGCGTTCGAGTCGTGCGCTTGGTATTTCTTTGAGTAGATTGTGTACGCTGGGCCTGCAATGGAGGAGCAAGCTCCTCAGGGTGTAGTCTGCCTTGAACCAAATCGGCTCCTGCCTCCCTATGAGCTTGGTAGGATTAAACGGTTCAGCAAATGAAGACATGAATGAAAGGGTGACTAAATGATGTTGTATCAATTGTAAAGTTTTAAAAAAATTACCTTTTTTTTTTTCTCTCGGTAAATTATACACTATTTTTCACATAAAACCCCATATTCATTGAATCTAGAACCCTACCGGAGTCCTCAAACTCGTGGTTGGCTTGCGTCCAGGACTCTCTGATGTGCCTCAGGCTGTCCTGCATGGCCTCGAGGTTCTCAGTGGGACAGTTGCACTGGGGGAAATCCACACTGCACTCACACCAGCAGTCATTGTCCTTGCACCTAAATTGGCCCTCGGAGTGGCAGCTGATGTAGCTGAGGGCTGCCTGGACAAATCGGCTCTTCAGGTACTCAGGCAGAATAGCTTGAAGCCCTGAGGGAAAGACATAAGTGTCATTCATTAGGTACAAGAAACGTGTGCTATGTTCTACACACATTTGTGGACCTAACAATACCGGTAAACAAATGCCAGACTATTTAGAGCAGGGTTCTCGAATCAGTCCTTCGGGCCTTCAACATTTATTTATTTATGTATTTATTTATTTATTTATTTATTTATTTTGTGGTGCATGTAATGATATAGAGTAAAAACTATGGCCTTGGTCCACGGCTATACAACATTATAATGTACAATCTACTCTAAATAAGTATGAATATAAATATGAACTAAAATTTAAATGATGTCAGGTTGAAATTCGAGCGATTTTCTTGATGGCATTTATTTTATTTTTTGTTTAAATAAACATGTTTACAAGGGTAAACCCCACATAAATAAGTGTAGGCATTCAGTTGTGGATGTAATACCTTGTAAATAAATCTTGTTCTCAGGACTCTGAACCAGAACCGAACTGACAGAATCAAGGTTGTCATAGTTACTGCATCCAAGAGGACCTGTCCTTGTTTCTGTAACCTAAAGAGATATGAAGCAGGCCAATGTCATACACATAGTCATGAAATACAGGCGGGTTGATTCTATTTTATATATATATAATATATATATATATATATATATATATATATATATATATATATATATATATATATATATATATATATATATATATATATATATATATATATATATATATATGAGACTTCTTTTTCTTCTTCTTCTTCTTCTTCTAATTTAATCTGAGGGAACACTGTGATTGAATTTGTTTTATATTTTATAGTCTTCTTTTCCTTTCGGCTGTTCCCTTCAGGGGTCGCCACAGCGAATCATCCGCCCCCATCTCACCCTGTCCTCTGCATCTTCTTCTCTTACACCAACTACCTTCATGTCCTCCTATACGAAATCTTCTCTTTGGTCTTCCTCTAGGCCTTCTGCCTGGTAGTTCCAACTTCAGCATCCTACTACCAATATATTCACTATCCCTCCTCTGTACATGTCCAAACCATCTCAATCTAGCCTCTCTGACTTTGTCCTCCAAAACCTCTAACATGTGCTGTCCCTCTGATGTAATGTACAGAGAGAGAGAGAGAGAGAGAGAGAGAGAGAGAGAGAGAGAGAGAGAGAGAGAGAGAGAGAGAGAGAGAGAGAGAGAGAGAGAGAGAGAGAGAATCAAATTTTACATATTTAAACAAGTATGGGGATAATCCTGCACATTCAGAGGAAAGCTATAAAATGTCTGATTTTATGTCCTTGTTACACAGGAAGGTAAGTTTTCAATTTTTTAACCATGGTAATGATGATGTCATCTGCTCCATGCGGTATCCATGACGATGGCAAACAGAGTCATCAGTTTTTATTCAAGCATTATCCACTTATTATTTATATGGTGAATTTCCCCATGGAAGTAATACAGTATCTATCTATCTATCTATCTATCTATCTATCTATCTATCTATCTATCTATCTATCTATCTATCTATCTATCTATCTATCTATCTTTCTATATTTTATTATTTCCTGGGTGCAGGTCAATCAACCATCCACACAGTGAAATACAATCACCATTGCACGAGGTTTCCAGAGGTCAGTGTGATGTTGGCAGTAATGTTGCAGCCTCATGCCGCAGCTCCATGGTGTCATGTTCAATCCTTTGGTATTTATAAAAAATGTTGTGTGTGCATTTCCTCTGGGTTTTAGAGTTTCTAACCAAAAACCTGCCTGTGGGTGGACTGGAGATTATAAATTTCACTGACATTTGAATACAAGTGTGCAAGAAAAAAAAGAAAAAAAAAACTAATTAGAAAACAAAAATGCATCCTTCTTACCACCCAGCACATTTATTTCAATTACTTAAGATTTATTTAGAAATATACTAACTGTTCACAATGGGTTGCAGCTAATATCAATGAGAAAGAACTGTACCTAGAAGAGGAAATAAATAAAGTCTAACAAACAAACAAAAAAAAAAAAAAGAAAAGAAAATGTCAGATTTCATCACAGTTAACTGATTTATACCCAAAAGTTATTTTCCGGTATCGTCCCACACCCAGTTCAGCAGTACTTTAACTTATACAGTGTTAAATCGCCACCCTGAGTCCAGCACTATTTAAAATATAATTGTAAATAATAGAGTGTCCAAATGAAAATTTCTGGCAAACAAATTTTGAAGTGAAGAATAAATGCTTATAAATAAGATACATAGCGTGTTCACAGTCAATGATATGCAGCTTTCATCATCCGAATGTATGCGAGACGCAAACCCATTTGAAGTAAACTGTCACCAGGCCGCCGTGAATTGATGAAGCCAAGTGAGCTTGAAATGCAAGCTTGAGCTCATTTGCTATGTGAAAGGTGCTTCTGCGTAATGCATAAAAACAAAGAAATAAACAAATACATAAAAATATAAATAAATAATAATAATAAAAGGAATAGTCCAGGGTGTTGCTGACGCCAGGAATGAAGTGAAGGTGTGTCTAAAAATTTACCTATCTATATTTTGTATTTGAACTCAGAACTCAAGCAGATCCATAATAGGCTCAAGGCCTGGTCTATAGGTAGAGAAAATGCTTCAAGGTAAGGAGAGAGCGAGAGAGAGAGAGAGAGAGAGAGAGAGAGAGAGAAAGAGAGAGAGAGAGATCTGCTACAACACAATAAAAAGTAGATGAAGAAGTCTCCCACAGAAGGATTGTGGGAGTGAAGAGTGAGATGCTCTCATCTTCACAGTCAGATCCTGGAGCAAACAGTGAGCACAATGGAGCAATCACAAGTACTCTCCTTTACCTGATACCATTATAGACTACACAGGTACTCATTCACCTTTGACACCATTTTTCCAGTTTCTTGTCAAAGAATGTGATGTCAGAAAAAATGTAGCAAGCTTGACATTGTGGAAAATTAATACAAATATAATTCTTCATGCATTCATTCATACATTCATTCATTCATTCATTTCCTGAAACACTTAATACGAATTAGGGTCATGGCGATCATATTGGCCAACTCTGGGTGAGGGCAGAGTACACCTTGGACAGCTCACCAGGCCATCGCAGGGCGGAAACACGCTGACGGCTATGAAGCTACTCTTGAGGAAAGTCAGCAATGGTTCTTTTACATGAACCTCACACCACAGACAGTGAGAGACATGGCTGGCCTTTAATAACCCAGTTCACTGAATGGGGGGATGGGGGTGGGGGTGGGGGCTTTTTGATTGTGGAGCTCGGCCTTGCGATCAGTACGCCAGCACCTTACCACCGGGCCACCACTGGTGCTCTGCTGTATTTCAACTTGATAAAAAAAAAATAAATCACCAGTGGGATGGCTTGTTAATTTTTTTCATCCTTTTTTTACATTTTTAGATTCCATCATAAAATAGTATCTCCAAATCTTGGAGTCGATCTCCATCAATAAGCCACTGACAACAGTGACAAGATAAATCTTTCCAGGATACAATAATAAGCTAAACCATGTAAAGATTCAGAATGAAAATGAAAACCATCTTCTCAGTAAACCAGTGAATATAATGGCACACAACACACTTGAGGAATAAAATGAAATATGTAAGATGATAAGAATTAGCATGTCGTGGATAACACGTCCTGGGATGCTAGAAATGGTTTTCAAATTAGCTTGTGAGATTCTTTTCATGGGAGGAAGTTGAAGTGCAAATGACACTAAAGTACTAAACATCGATTAATAATAATAATAATAATAATAATAATAATAATAATAATAATAATAATAATAATAATAATAATAATAATAATAATAATTCATTACTTCATTCAGTTATTTTCTGTAACTGCTTAATCCTAAGTATAGTCGCGGGTAGAGTGGCGCCCATCCCAGCCCACTCTGGGCAAGGGAAGAGTACACCCTGGACAGCTGGAGGCTGATGGCTATGCAGCTTCTCTTGACAAAAGTCAGCAATGGTTCTTGTACAATGAACCTCTCACCATAGACAGTGAGAGACATGGCCGGCCTTTGATAACCCAGTTAGCTGCACTGGGTGTGATGATAATAATAATAATAATAATAATAATAATAATAATAATAATAATAATAATAATAATAATAAAAGCCCCAGCAGCAGCACAACTTCAGAAGCACACATCGGTGTCATCTCGGGCAGGTCCAGAAGGAAAATGAACGAGAATGCATGCAGTTTCTGCCTCCGAGGTCCATTTAACAGCTATAGTTTATAATCCCAACATACCATACAAACTGTTCTAAGGACTTTTATTATCTTCCACAGGACACATATAATTTATATGATTTTACGATAAAATATCAAACAATGAGTACATCAGAAGGACAGCACATGTAAGAAGTTTTGGAGACAAAGTCAGAGAGGCTAGATTGAGATGGTTTGGACATGTACAGAGGAGAGATAGTGAGTATATTGGTAGTAGGATGCTGAGGTTGGAACCACCAGGCAGAAGGCCCAGAGGAAGACCAAAGAGAAGATTTATGGATGTGGTGAAGGAGGACATGAAGGTAGTTGGAGTAAGAGAAGAAGATGCATAGGATAGGGCGGGGTGGAGGCAGATGATTCGCTGTGGCGATCCCTGGAGGGAACAGACAAAAGGAAAAGAAGACTATAAAATATAAAACAAATTCAATCACAGTGTTCCCTCAGATCAAATTTGATTATTATTCCTGGCCGAATGAACATCATCTCACTCATTTGCCAAGCGGTCTAATCATACTAGGGTTACAAGGAGGATGGAGTCTATCTCCGCAGTCATCAGACAATGGGTGGTTAGACCCTGAGTAGCTCATCAGATCATCCTAGGGCGCACACACACACACACACACACACACACACACACACACACACACACACAATGATTTACTTTCACACATAGGGGCAATTTGGAACAGTGAAACAGCCAAATGTGTATGTCATTGGACAATTGGTGGACACCAGAATACCCAGAGGAAACCCATTCCAGCACAGGAAGAACATGTAAACCCAACAAAGACACCTTCGCCATTAACAAACATCATGTAGTTTATTTATTATGATTAATGATACCGTGTGTCCACAAAACAAGCTCGTTCCTGCGAACACTTGTGTTTTAACAGCTATGTATTACCAGCTGTTTGGGAAGACCAATGGTACAATGGTTTTGCCATGCACCAATAGGGTCCTAGGTTCAAGGCCCATGTTAGGCAAGGGTAGCGTGAAATAGTATGTATTTTCTTTCTGTGCATGTGTGGGTTTCATCCAGGTGCTCCAGTTTCCTTTCACAATCCAAAGACATGCGCATTCGGCTAATTAGATATTCTTGATTGCCCCTGGGTATAAATGTGAGGTTATCTGTCTGTGTTGATCTGCGATGGTTTTGGGAATTGCTCAGGGTGAGTCGCACGTTTGTCCAAAGTTGGCTGGGATGGGCTTCATGTAATACCTCTTGTAATAAAGTATAAAGTGGTTTGGAAAATAAAATTAAAATCAACAGTTGTTTTTTTCCCTAGCCGTGTTTTTTTTTTTTTTACATTGCAACTATAGTTTATGTCCTGAAAACGAAACCTACAACATGCTGGCTCTTGAGTAGAGAGAGAGAAAAAAACAAAACAAAAAAACAAAAAAACAAAAACAAAACAACAACAAATGCTACGCTTTATGGCAATTATGATCACAGGTTTAAATCCCAATGATGCCACAGCTATCTGTGACTAAATGCCGATACTAGAGACTCTGTCTGGAGATTTCTCATGTTGAATAAATAGCATAAGGATAATAAGCCATGTGTGCAGTGGATAACATTGTCTTATTAACCAGCAATCCATAGCAGGAGGTTTAAGGAATCGAGAATCTACTGTAAATATGACAGTGTATGTAGGATCGATAATACTGAGAGCCCTGGAGAATCAATTGTTCTCATCCATGTGTGATGAATAATGGTGATGGGAAATCAGTAAAACCAAAAAAGGAACTCAATGTGTGGATGAGATGCACAGGCTTGAAAGAACTGCTGAGCAAAGCAGCTTTTATTGACACAATGAGAAGAGGGCATCGTGACCAGGAGTGAGTGAGTTACCAAAATCAGGCATGTTTCTTTAATGGTGTTCTGAGGAAGGTCTTCCGTGTACTGGTACACATCCTCCCACTCCATGCTTAGAAATGGCATTTCTGCCAGAACACATTCTTCCGTTATCCGTTCCTCATTTTTCTTCCAACAATGATTTCCATTGTGTTGTTTAGCTACAACCAAGTCGGTGCAGTAATTTATCAGAGAGTGTGGAACAAACACCCTCCTCTTCTGGTTCTTCAGGACTTCATTTATCTGCAGTGTCCACTGCCAAAACAAACTTTTAGTATTGTTTCACTTATTAAAATAAATAAATAAATAAATGTAATACAGTAATCTTCTTTTCCTTTCGGCTTTTTCCTTCAGGGGTCGCCACAGCGAGTCATCTGCCTCCATCTCACCCGATCCTCTGTATCTTCTACTCTTACTCCAATTACCTTCATGTCCTCCTTCACCACATCCATAAATCTCCTCTTTGGTCTTCCTCTAGGCCTTCTGCCTGGTAGTTCCAACCTCAGCATCCTACTACCAATATATTCACTATCCCTCCTCTGTACATGTCCAAACCATCTCAATCTGGCCTCTCTGACTTTGTCTCCAAAACCTCTCACATGTGCTGTCCCTCTGATGTACTCATTCCTGATCCTATCCATCCTTGCTACTCCCAAAGAGAACCTCAACATTTTCATCTCTGCTACCTCCAGCTCTGCCTCCTGTCTTTTCCTCACCACCACTGTTTCTAAAAAAATAAAGAATCATCATCATCATCATCATCATCATCATCATCATCATCATATTCTTCTTCTTCTTCTTCCAGGGTCAGGTCACGGGGCCTAATCTAAGCAAAGAGTCCCAGACATCCCTCTCCTCAGCCACTACCTCCAGCTCTTCCGGCTGAAAACCGAGGCTTTCCCAAACAAGCAGAGAGACATAGTCCCTCCACTGTATTCTAGGTTGACCCTGAGGTCTCTTCCTGGTTGGACATGCACAAAACACCACAACAAGGAGGCGTTCGGGAGGCATTCTGACCAGATGCCCGAGCCACCTCAGCGAACCCCTCTTAAGTAGCTTTGTTCTACTCTGAGCTCTCCCTGGATGGTAGAGCTTCTCAACTTGTCTCTGAGGGAGAGCCCCGCCACCCTGCGAAGGAAGCTCATTTCAGCCACTTGGATGTGCAATCTTGTTCTTTCAGTCACTACCCAAAGCTCGTGACCGTAGGTGAGGGTTGGAACGTAGCTCAGCTCCCTCTTCACCACGACGGACCGGTACAGGCTCTGTTTAATCCGTCTGTCAATCTCCCACTCCATCCTTCCCTCACTCGTGAACAAGATACTTAAACTCCTCCACTTCGGGCAGAACCTCATTCCCAACCCAGAGGGTGCATTCCATCCTTGTCCGACTGAGAACCACATAAATAAATGTATAAAAAAGAAAAGTAATTACATTGCAGTTTTAGGTTCAGCTAGAAAAAGTTGTGCTGAGCTTTATTTATTTATTTATTTATTTACTTTTTAAACGCTTGATTGTGTTAGGAAAAAATTCAAAGCACAAAGTATCAAAACCATAGGAGATATAAGACAATTATTTATTAAATAAAATAAATAAATAAATAAATAAATAAAATAAATAAATATTTTATTATAAAGTTTGGGTTTTTTTTTTTTTCTTTCTTTTTTTTTTTTACAATTTTTTTTTTTTTTTTTTTTTACAAATTATTGCTTTTGTGTAACAATAAGAATAAATGTGAGGCAAATTAATTAGCCCCCATCAGTACACTTGGGGTCTGTTAGGATTAAATATTTATTTATTTATTTGTTTATTTATTTTTTAATACAACTGAGCAATTGAGGGTTAAGGGCCTTGCTCAAGGGTCCAACAGTGATGATAGTGTGGATTGAACCACTGACTTTCCGATCAGTAATCCATCACCTCAACTCCTAAGCCTCCACTGCCCTAATTCATTGGATAAAATCACGATAACCCGCAATGGTTCATTTTCCTGTATTTTGGATTTAATCTGAACATTCAAACATGTCATGCAAACAAATTGTATGGCGGTTGTGGCCTGATTATGGATTCAAAGTACATGGAATAGTGTCTGGGTCCCAGTGAAGCCCTGGAGTACAGACTAATCATCCGTGCCATGTGTACTGCCAAGGGTTAGCACACTTAAATACATTTATAGTAATAAACATAGTCCATACCTATGAAGTATGGGCACGGATCTGTGCTGCATCTGAGTTGTTTTGCAGCAAGTTGTCCAATTAGGCATTGCAATATTGTGTTGAGTACCACATCATTTAAACCTAATATATGATTTAATCGAGGGGGACTTTTACACATGAAACCTAACATGAAATAATGATGCAAAAAAATTAGGGTGTGAAGCTTAGCCATCTAGGAAGAGCTCGGAGTAGAACCGCTGCTCCTCCGTGTTCAGACGAGCCAGTTGAGCTGGCTTGGGCGTCTGATTAGAATGCCTCCCAAACGCCCCCCTGGTGTGGTGTTTCAAGCATGTCCAGGTCTGGGAATGCTGGGAGAGCCAGAGGAAGTGGCTGGGGAGAGGGACGATTGGACGACTCTGCTTAGGTTGCTGCCTTGGCGGCCTGCCCTCAGACCAAGAGAAGGAGGATGATTGAGAGAATGAAAAATTTGACTTCACAAAAAATAAGCACTCCATGTGCTGCTGCAATTCTTTAAATATTTTATATTTTATGATTGGCCTTATTAATGTTGTGACCGTGTTAAGGGTGCACCCTAACCTCGCCCAGAGCCAGATGGCCTTTACACTATAACAAATTAAAGAAACAAATAGCAATGAATCAAGTGCAAAACGTTGAATATGCACAAACACGCTCAATATTTCAGAGAAATTGATTTCTGAGGGCTGAACCAAACAAACTAACACCAAATAAAACAAAATCAAAGTGAAATAAAAAATAATTCAAGCTCAGGAGTGTTGATGAATGTTGATGCATGAAGTCCACTGACAATAACTTATTTGGGGTGGACAGATGAGGCTGTGCCGGCAACTAGTTGAAATCATAATTCAGATGAACAAGATATTTCCATAGCGCATACACAGCTTTGTTGCTGTACACAAGCTGCTTGCTGGCATACTTCAAAATTATTTAATATGTGCACAAACTATTCTGAGTAATGGCACAGACAACAATGTATGTGAAATTATTTAAACAAATAAAAAATAAATCAATTAAATGCCCAGCATATATACAGACACTTCCCAACTTACGTTCATACATTTTATGTTTTTTCAAAAGAAAAAAAAGTCAAAATTTGAGTTTAGACATAACTATGTAGTACGATGACATAATGATGCAATGACGCTGCCTCCATTGTTTACAAATGACAGACTGAACGTGCCCCTCCTTCTTCCCAGTTCAGTTATATATATATATATATATATATATATATATATATATATATATATATATATATATATATATATATATATATATATATATATATATATATATATATATATATATAAGTTATATAGCGTGTTACCCTTGTGTTAAGACGTGGTCTCTGTGATCTTTGTGTTTAGAGTCATCCCTTGCCACTTCGCGATTTGAACATCACGGTCTTGGTACATCGTGGAATTTTAATTAAAAAAAAAAAAATATATATATATATATATATATATATATATATATATATATATATATATATATATATATATTCATTAAAAATTCAAAATTCGCGTTGAAACTCGCATGTAAGCAAGCGGACAGCAGGGACCCAAGGCAGGCTGTGTCCATTGTTTCCAAACGACAGACTGAAGTGCTCCTCCTCCCCAGTTCAGGACCACCCACTCAACTCAATCTCGCAAGCTGATTGGCTTAGACGCGTGACGCTGTTGCCTCGCACATTCCCACAGGGTTTTTTTGTGATTTTGTGATCTAATAGTGTTTGTGAACAGCCTGCAACTCAGAGAAGAGCTATTGTCAGAGGTGAGTACCGTACTTAAAGTATTTATATATAAATTCTATTTAAATATTAATACATTACAGTATTTACATATGCATATAACTGTGTAACATTTAATATAAACTTCTTGATATTGTATAGACGTGAAAACATATAGAAATGAGACGGCATGGTAGAAATGAGAGGGGCGTTCCTACTTCGCGGTTTTTCGAATATTGCGGCCAGGTCTGGTCTACATTATCTGCGATATTCAAGGGATGACTGCACACTGTTTTGCAGACTTTTGTAACCCTAAGCAAATATGGTTGGTCAGAAGCGTAAGCCTACTAGCATGGGTGCAAGTCTCATACACAGAGATGAATTAACTATCTGCTCGGGTCGGCGCAACCTACCATGCATACTCAGTTAAGCAAAGACAGTTGTAAAATGAATGAAAAACCGAATCCAGAAAGGAAAAAGAACTCTCCGCTCTACTGGTGAATCACATCAGTGCAGGCTGAGTTCTAAATGAGTTCAACGGCTCCCTTTCTCACTTGAATGACAGGAAGTCCATATAACCCACATCAAGTACACTACTTTTGCAAGTGCACTACTTTCGGTTTTGAGCGCCTCACATATTGTAAGTGTTGATTGGCTGTTTCAAGCTTCATATAAAGTGACTTGGTATAAATAAGTGATATTATATATATATATATATATATATATATATATATATATATATATATATATATATATATATATATACACAGACGCTCCCCGACTTACGTTTGTAATTGGTTCCAGACGGCCGGACGTAAGTTGAAAGTGAACGTAAGTTGTTACAGTGCTCTATGATGTGTGACATATGACGCTCATACTGAACTATACATCCATAAATACCATTACCGTATCTCATAAACCACATCTAAAATGAATCTAAAACGAATGAGTGAGTGAATGAGTGAGTGAGTGAGTGAGTCAGTGAGAGAGTGAATGAGTGAGTGAGAGGTTTTGATGGAAACTGAAACTGTTTCTTCTTACATATTCTGTATTTACACTAAAAATATGATGTCAGCCTGGACATGTTGTTTACTGTGAATATTTATTTTTGTTCATGTTAAGGAAAACAACTTCATATAACGAACTATGAAATGAAATGTGTTTCTCAAGGGACCTCAATATTGAGCTTCTCTGCTAATAAAACCAGATCAGCGCCATTTCAGCACAGCATTGCAAGGGAGTGATCACAGCGCAATCACTCTTGACAAAAGCTTGATTTAAAGCCCCTCTAAGTCAAGCTTCTGACATATGGGAAGACAAAAAGCTTGCCTGAAGGCAAATTCATCTCTTTCCCTGACACTTAAAAATGATTCTTCATACCATGGAGCTCTTTTAATAATTTTCCTGAAGGCAAATAAAAGTAACCATGCTTCCTTCACAGAGCTTTTTTTGCTAATCCAAAAATTGAACTGTTTCGATATTAAAATTCGACTCATATGTACGTGCCAATTATTAAATGGGGGGAGGGGTAGCTGGCAAAAATATATTTGGTGTAACTGCGATGTGAAAAAAAGAGATTCTGTGAAAGCAGCAGAAGAATGTCTGAGAAAAAAAGAAAAGTTTCAGGGATCTTGGTAATAAGTTACACAAGCGGAAAATCTTCATTATGGCATTTTATTTAATTTCCGTTCAATGAGTTGAAATAACTTTCATAAGTGGGGAAGCAGGGAATCGAGAGGAAAGAGTTCAGAAAGCAGAGCGCTGGCATTTAAATTCCTTTTATTGATGTGCCCATGCAATTAATTAAAATCCAAGGAGCTTCTACAGGGATCAGTAGATTAATTTTTAACAGAGACAGATGTCCAACTTAAATTGAAAATTGGCTGAATGCAAATATAAAGATGAGTTTTTCTATGCATAGCAATGAGCGAATCTGCAACAAGGGCATAGTGGAATGGAGCTGAAACATTTTGAAGCTAGTCTTAATGTAAAGAAAACGACAACTAAATTATACCAGTCAAGCGTTCTTAGGTTAATCAGCCTCTTCTTCTTTCGGCGTTTTCCCTTTTTCAGGGGTCACCAAAGCGAATCATCTGATTCACATGATTGATTTGGCACAGTTTTTTACGTCAATGCCCTTCCTGACACAACCCTTTAGAAAGGGACAGAAACACGCTGATGGCTATGGAGGAACTCTTGACAAAAGTCAGCAATGGTTCTTTAACATGAACCTCTCACCATAGACAGTGAGAGACATGGCCGGCCTTTGATAACCCAGTAAGCTGCACTGGGGGGACAGTGACAACCTTGTGGAGAGTGATCCAGCATGCTTTACCACCAAGCCACCACTGCCGTTTTCTTAGGTTATTCAGTCCGCCAGTTTAAAAACCTTGGTTAAAACCCCTCTACATACACAAAGCTATAATTAAAGAATATACCCATGCTGAAAGGGAAAGAACAAACAAAAAAAAAAAAACAAACAAAAAAACAAAAAAAAGATCAAAAAAAAAAAAAAAACACTTCAGCGTGAATGCGTTGGCCGAGAGTTCTACCACTCCTACATTTCTTCCAATTCATTGGAGCACTTTTAACAATTTCACACAAAACAATGCTATAGAAATCCAGATTTTGATTTAGAGGTTTAATAAGCACTTCAAACATTCATTTTTCTGAACCGCTTAATCCTAATTAGGGTCGTGGGGAGGCTGGCACCCATCTCAGCTAAATACGGGCGAGGACAGGGTACACCGCAGGGCCAACACTCACACATTCATTCACACTCACGCCTAGGGACCAGCCAATTGGAACAGCCAATTACTGCTGTGCATGTTTTTGGATTGTGGGAGGAAACCGGAATACCTGGAGTAAACCAACGCAAGCACGGGGAGAACATACAAACTCCACACAGAAACACCCAGGCTGGGAATCAAACCCAGGACCTTCTTGTTGTGAGACAGATGTGCTAACCACAATGCCACCGTGCTGCCTGCATGTCAAGCAGTGGCAAAATAAGGTTCCTGAAATGAACAAAAGAAAACCCGACATTACTTAATCAAAAGTGATCGTCTGCAGGGTGACACCCACCTTATATCATTGAGAGAGAGAGAGAGAGATTTCCTTTTGGCTTTTTCCCTTTATCAGGGGTTGCCACAGCGAATTATTCGCACGTTTGATTTGGCATAGGTTTTTACATCGGATGCCCTTCCTGAAACAACCCTTTCGCAAGGGGCGGAAAGACGCTGACAGCTTTGCAGCTACTCTTTACAAAAATCAGCAATGGTTCTTTTACATCAACATCTGACCATAGACAGTGTCAGTGACATTGTCAGCCTTTGATAACTCAGTTAGCTGCACTGGGGGAGGGGGGGGTGGAAAATGTTTTGACCCACGTTTGTTCTCTTTTTATAGAAAGTCCTTTGGTGCTGTCTTATCTTCACATGGGTTCTCATACCACTGCTATGTAGATGGCACTTAACTTGTTCTCACTTTTTTGCCCTCAGATACGGATGTTTCGGCACGGATCTCAGCATGCCTGGCAAGTGTCTTGTCATGGATTACAGATCACCAGCTGAAGCTTCATCCCAGTAAGACTGAATTGCTGTTAATCTCAGCTGAATCATCCCCACATCAAGGTCTTGCAATCTCCTTGAACAATGCTGTGATCTCTCCTTCAGGCAATGCACGAAGCCTTGGAGTAACTATAGTGAATTGCCTGTCCTTCTCTTCTCACATTATGAATCTTTCTCATCATGTTAATTTCTTCTCTTTTACTATCAAAAGAATTGGTCCATTTCTTTCCAGTAAGGCCACTTAGATAGTTGCTCAATCCCTTGTAATCTCAAGACTAGATTACTGCAACTCACTCCTGGCAGGTCTAGATTTGTGCGCTATTCGACCTCTGCAAATGATCCAGAATGCAATTGCATGGCTTGTTTTCAAACTTTCCAAATTTTCCCACAACACACCACTGCTACGATCTCTCCACTGGCTTCCTGTAGCTGATCGCCTTCGAATTAAAACACTAATGTTTGCCTACTGGTGGCACTGCTCGTCGGGGACACGTCATAAACTGTACTCTCATCGATTTGTCCGTTTGTGTGTGTATTTGTGTCATTTGATGATCTTTTCCAACCCCAAAGAGCAACTAAGATGTCTTACAAGATATTTCTGAGAACTGTCTGTGTTCTTTTGACACTTTTGTTGATATTTCAACACTTCACGTGCATGTGTTCCAAATGGACTGCCATGAACGCCAGCAATGGTGGGCCAAGCCCAAAGCAAGTCCGTCACTATAAGTGGGCTGAACTGCTGAAGTTCCGGAATTACACAGATATTAGCTCACTTAAAATGGATATACCACCGGAATGTGACAACGAGAAACCCCGGAGGACACAAAAAAGAGGCAAGGGGGGCAGAGTGACACGCCAGCTGATAGCCAGACAGAACAGATCCCCTGTACCCACACTACTGCTAGCCAATGTACGCAGCTTACGTAAACAATTCACGGAGCTTGAAACATGTCTTAAATTTCTTCATCAATATAATGAGAGGTGCCTTCGATGTTTCTCGGAAATATGGTTAACAGACAGTATTGACAGTGCTAACCTTAGTCTCGATGGATTTAGTGCCCCAATTCGACAGGACAGGGATGGAGGCAGGGTATGCATGTATGTCTACTCTAAATGGTGCACAAATTATGTGATACGGGATACTCTCTGCATGCTGACATAGAACTGTTGTGTGTGTCCTTCAGACCGTTCTATCTACCACACGAGTTCGGACAAGTGTTTGTCACAGTGGTTTATATTCCACCCTGTAGAAACAACAAGCATGCTACAGATACATTGTGTGATTCAGTTTACAGAATGGATATGCTATTGGAGGATGCCCCTAAACGCATCCTCGATGACTTTAATGGCTGCAGCCTAAAGTCATCACTACCACACCTTTATCAGTATGTGAACTGTAAAACACGGGGTGAGAAAACAATTGACCTTTGTTATGGGACTATCAAGAATGCCTATAAATCATGTTGTCTGCCACCTTTAGGAACCTCCGATCACACAATGCTGTTTATTTAATTCAAGCTTACAAACAGAAACTTAAATCTAAAAAAACAGTGGAAAAATCAGTGAAAATCTATTCCCCTGAACACCTTGATGAGTTGAAGGTGTGCTTCGACAGTACAGCTTGGGCGGTATTCAAGAAGGACTCTGACAGTGTTAATGAACTGTGTGAAGTTGCAACCTCTTAGATAAACTTCAGCGTGGACTCTATTATACCAACTAAAACAATCTAGAATAAGAACAAACCATGGGTGTCAAAAGAACTGAAAGCTTTGCTGTGTGAGAAGAAACGTGCATTCTGATCCGGAGACAAACTCAGAGTGAAGTCAGCACAAATGGATATTCTACGGTCTTCCAAGTAGTGTAAGATTCGTGATCAGGAAAACCTAGAATTCCTAGAAACCTAGAAAATTCCGTGACAACAATCTTTAAGGCGGATGGAAATGTGTCAAGGCCATTCTGGGAACCAATAAGAAACAATCGGACATCAAAGCTAGTGACAGTGTAGCATTTGCAAATGAACTTAATGACTTGTATTCTCATTTTGACATAAAATACTTTTTGGAACAAATAAGTGTTTTTTTGGACAACCTCACCATCAGTGGTTATCTTGAAATCTCTACTGATGACGTTAGAGAAACATTTAGGAATTTAAACAGTCGTAAGAGTGCCGGTCCAGACAATATCGCTCCTGTAATTCTTAAGGAATGCCGTGATCAGTTATGCAACATATCTCTTGGTGTTTTCCAAAAAAAAACTCTGCTACATCATTAGATTCTGGTTATATGGAAAACATCTACACATTGTTCCACTTCCAAAGATACCAAGTCCCAGAGTGTGTAATGACTACCGCCCAGTTGTACTTACGTCTACAGCCATGAAGTGCTTTGAATGCATTAAAAAGCTACTAATGTGAGAAGTTGAAGACCAACTCAATCCACTCCAGTTTGCCTACAAACAGAGAAGGGGTACAGACGACGCTACAACCGCATCTACAAACATCTAGAAACCAGTGGTGCATACGTTAGAATCCTTTTCACTGACTCCTCATCTGCTTTTAACACTGTTCAACCCCATCTACTTCTGTCAAAACTTTCCAATTTGTGTGTAAACAGTAACTTAATCAGATGGATTAACACTTTCATGATTGACAGACCTCAGTGTGTTACTGTAAATGGAATGAAGTCCTCTATAAGGTTATGTTTTATCACCCATTCTGTTCATCATTTACAACAATTTTGTCAGTAAGGCAACAAACTGTTCTAACATCAAATTTGCTGATGATGCCACTATCGATTCACTTCTTAAATCTGCTGACCTTGACCATAAAAATTAGTTTTCTAACTTTACAAATTGGTGCAAAGATAACTTTTTGATCTTAGATACTAAAAAAAACAACAAAAAAACAAAAACAAACAAACAAACAAAAAAAAAACAACAAAAACAACAACAAAAAACAAATAAAACAAACAAACAAACAAAAACAACAACAACAAAAAAACAAATAAAACAAATAAACAAACAAACAAACAAACAAAAAAAAAAACCCAAAATGAAAAATTATAGATTTCAGGAAATCTTATAATTATTTGGACGCTGTTTCAATCAACAATGAAGCTATTGAAATTGTGAACACATACAAATATTTAGGCGCTGTTCTTAATTCGAAATTATCCTGTAGTGATAATGTTGATTATGTTTACAAGAAAGGTCAGCAGCGATTGTTCTTCCTTCATCGTTTAAACACTTTTAGAATTGATCGTTCACTCATTGTTCTTTTCTACAAAACTTTTATACAAAGAATATTAACTTTTACTCTACTTTGTTGGTTTGGTAATCTGTCTGTTCAAAACAAAACTAAACTGAACAAAATTGTTAACACAACATGGAAAATCATTGGCGCAGAATCAGTAACTTCTTTCGGCCAAATTTACGAGAAGCAAATTGTCAAAAAAGTGCAGAAAATTGTAAATGACAGTTCTCACTTTCTCTATTGTGCTTTTCAATTTCTTCCATCAGGACGCGGTCTGCGCATGCCGATAGCCAGAACAAACCGGTTCCATCATTCTTTTATACTAGCTGGTATTCGTTGTTTTAACGATAGTTAATCATTTTTATTACTTGTTTGCCATCTTACCACCATGTAGCTTCTTTTAACCAACTGTGTTCCGCATCTTTATCTCAGATTATTAATTATATCTCACTGCAATCTTTTAGTGCTCTTTGGGAAAATATTTACTTGGACAATATTTATTTGGAGATTATTTATTTATTTATTTGTGTATGGTTTTTGTATTTTTTTGTATTTGTTCAAATGTACGTTGTGTTTTGATGTTTTGTTGTGTAATATGTGTTTTACGATGTAACCAAAATTTCCACCGGGGTAATAACGTATTACCTTATCGTATCTACAAAGACAAAAATAGACCTGCACCTTCCTACCTCAAAACACTTATCACACCTCACACTGCACCAAGTTTTGTCAGGTCTTCTCGCACTGCGAGACTAATCCCTCACTTTACCAAGAGACAAGGGAAACATACAGTTTGAGTCTGAGTTGCTGGGTAGCTTCAAACGACGGCTGAAAACTTACCTTTTTCAGCAATCCTTAGATTAAGCACTATGCTGTATATAAACACACACCACACCAAAAAAGAAAAGAAAAAATAAAAAAAGAAGAACCTACCATCTGAGTTTGACGGATATTATACCCAGTCTGTGTTCTAACAAACCGACATAAGAATATATTAATATATTCACTGACTGTAAAGCACTTCTGTAAGTTGCTTGGAAGAAGAACGTCTGCTAAACGCTGTAAATGTATCTGTTTAGGGTGTACCACTTCTTCACCCAGTGTCGGCTGAGGTAGGCTCCAGCCTTTCGACGGCCTGAGTAGTATTAAGTGGTTCAGCGAATGATTGAATAAATATATCTCTGGCATGAAATTAAATTATTTAAACAAATGAAAGAAAAAACAAACCATAACCTTTTAATTATCTTAATTATTATTATTAAAGATAATTAAGGACATTCTATCAGTAGAAAATTGAACATCCTTAAGAAAGGTTGTACAGGCCGCTTTCTCTGTGCAAAAGTAGGCTAAATCTGCAGGGAAAACAACAACAACAAAAACAACAACAATGAAAGTTGAACTTTAATAAAGCATTTTCTGAGAATAGGTTAGCATAAGTTCAATTCCTGATGTAGCATCATGCTAAATAACACAAAAACAACTGAAATAACTTCTCAATATAATAAAAAATGATACTACTGCACCTTTTAACCACTGGTTAGATTAACAACATAGAGGAGCTGGCACCTATTATTATTATTATTATTATTATTATTATTATTATTATTATTATTATTATTATTATTATTATTGTTATATCAGAAATGCCAGCTCAGGCTCCTGAGTGCATATATATCTATATATATATATATATTTATATATATATATATATCTATATATATATATATATATATGTGTGTGTGTGTGTGTGTGTGTGTGTGTGTGTGTGTGTGTGTGTGTGTGTGTGTGTGTGTGTGTGTGTGTGTGTGTGTGTGTGTGTGTGTGTGTGTGTGTCCAATAGTAAAAGATATTTGAGTGCATGTGTGTACGTGGGCATGTGTTTGTGTATGAACATCACAGTTCAAGCGAAGTATTTAACATTGTTACGTTGACATCCGGAGTGTTGCTCGTGAAATAAGACCAAAAAGACAGTAATTAGCACCGCAGACACTCATTCAACACTGGAGATGTATCCTATGTAGCATTTCGTACAGGAAAACTAATTATCAGTTTTAAATGATGTTTAGCTTTACGCAAATGGCTAATGAACAATGCTATCGTGCTAAATTGTCTAAAACCATAAATTGAGAATAAATTTAGATCAGAACAAATACGCTTAATTCCGTGCATGTGCCCAGCCTAATTATGCTATTCAGACATTTTCATAAAAGCATTTGTCAGAAGAAATAGTTCCTGGGTGTGCCTTAATATATGCTAATAACATGAATCATTCTTATTGTCTGCTAAAGTGCATTAATATGGAAAGCATATTAAAATGAATACTGAAGCATTCCTGCCCCGGTTGGGATAAAGCCTGAATAAGGTCTTTGTGCATTTCGACTCGTTGGAACTGCTCAGGAAAGCTTTCCATAGCTTAGTGGAAGCTAGTGAAACTTTGCATTTCAAATGGAAGTCTCATAATACATAATGAACAAACTCAGATTAAAATGTGCAAGTCAGTTATGAATCTGGTCCGCCAGCATGAGCAAAACTACACCATTTTAAAATCTGGAGCAAACATACACTATATGGGCTGTTTCACAAGCAGGGTTGGGCTTTTGAAAATAGTGAGCCCAGAAAGTAGACACCCTAGTACACTTTATGTGCCTCGTCGGGTGTGCTCTCCTCGAGCAATGTTTCACAGAAACACAGCATGGAGCAGTCCTGTACATCCCTCTGTGTTGCAATCCGAGCAGGAAGCTCGTCCGACTGAGCATTTTCAAGCAGTATGACCGGGAGTGCTAACCTTCCACTTCTAATCAAGCGCCGGAGACCCTGAGAACTCCGTCTGGGCTTATTGTTATCTGGGGTGTGGCTAGCATTGAGCTACCATAGCATATTAGCTCAGGATAGCAGTTGAGCGTGCTTAGTTGCCCTAAGACTTTGATCTCATAGCTGTCGTAGGGACGACCGGTCATAGACGAGCATCGTGCAAAACATGAACAAACAAAACAACAAATAAAACAAATAAAAATGAACAAAGAAACAATTTGACTGCGAGGACTCCGTGACGTCGCCCTCTAGGCAGCGCCATCTTGGAGATGTCACTCCAGGACATCACTCCAAGTCCAATGTAAAACGACATGAACCATAATAAAGTTTATCCTTTTGGCATCATTTGTTAAAAATGCTATAGAACAGAAAATCTCCTGCACAAACATTCTAAACATTAACTTAGATACTGTACTGGAATAATAATTGAAAAATACTTTAATACGACAGTTCAGAGGAAACTGTCGTTTCTTCAGGAGAAAGTCTTATTTCTTCTGAAGAGACATCCAGCGTTTTCTATCGTTTTTCCAGAAAAGACGCACAGCGTTTGAGTGGCATCATAGAGCTTAACTGGTAATTAAAACACACACAAAAAAGCTCATTGACAACTTGTGCGCGAATGAGGAAAAAGGAGTGTTACATCATCTGAACCAATCAGTAGGAAGGAAGACAGCTATTGGCTGAATTTGAGTGACCTGTCAGTTACTTGGCAGTCCGCGAATACTCAAACTGTGAGTGCAAAACTGCGAATAGTCAAGGGCATATATATATATATATATATATATATATATATATATATATATATATATATATATATATATATATATATATATATATATATATATATATATATATATATTTGGGGTTTTTTTTCACCCAGATTTTTTATCACCCCAATAATTATTGTTTTAGCAGAAAACAAACAAACAAACAAACAAACAAACAGACTTTATTGAAATATGTAAGCTGCTACAATACAAACAGTACTATTATTATTATAAAGCCCGCTCTACATTTTGTATGATGGAGGTGGTGGTCAGAGTAACGCAATTTCAAATGTGTTTTTTTCCCCTCTGTGTTGGTTACAGTGCAAATATATAATTATATTGCAACCGTGTTTATACCTCAACAGCCTATAGAACTCCTATATTATCATATTTGCCTGCTATATACTCGCCACATTGTATGCGTGTGAGCGTATGTGTGTACGTGTGTGTGTGTGTGTGTGTGTGTGTATGTGTGTGTGTGTGTGTGTGTGTGATATGAAGAAGCTTATCATTGGAGGGAAGTGTGTATCAGCATGAGATTATATTCTGCTCTATAGAATTTGAACTTTACTGAAATCAGCAGGAATCCTCAGCAAACGGGAAGTAGTGGTTAATATGTTCAGCTTTGGATTAGCCTTTTAAATAAAATAATAATACACTCTATACAAGGGACCCCATCTGCTAGTATTATGCAGAACATTTCTTTTGATTTTCTGTTATTCTTCCATCTCAGGGATTAATTCAGAAAGTTCTTCATTGGCCAAATCTGAACAAAAAGAGAAAGAAGTCATAGAATTTGGGTCATTTGGAAATATTTCACTCCTCCCTAAGTTTTAGACATTATGGTTTGCCTGATGACGCAAAAAGAACCAGAAAGAGCTGCAAAATGCTGGGAAATCCCTTGCATGTTTCCATGCTAACGTACACCGGCTGCCAGTTTCTTAATTACTTGTTTCCTGAATAATAGATCTAATTTCCTATCAGTCCATGTCCACAGAGAATTGCTTCTTTCAAATGAGCAAAATAACACATCGTGGCTGTTTTGCATGCCTGACTTATTGAATATGCAGTGTTGGGTGTGTAGATTTCTGCATAAGGGTGCGAAATGCAGTGTGGCATATATGCAAATGTATTAATTCTGCACCTGTAGTGTGATTTCCCGCAGTCTAAACACCGCAACACTGTAATAGTGTGCATGAATTAATGCAGCTGAAGGGTGGATGGTAAATTTGATGAAGTTCATTTTACGCAAGTTTTTTTTTTTTTTTTTTTTTTTTTTTTTCTGCGATATAACATTGCATACAAGACAAATAATAATACAGGAATCCCTAATTTCTGCTGTTAATGGAGACTGAGACCCCTCCCCGCGGACGCCGATTTCCGCGAAGTAGGATCAACCCCCCCAGACTGACGTATATGCACATGCATATCTGTATATAATATCAATAAATACATATCAATTAAACAATCAAAAATAATACATAAGAAGTAAATAAAATATAAATATATACACATACAGACACGTGCACACGTGCGCACAGCTCGCATGAAATTGTGAGTACAGGGATCCCTCACTTTCTGCGGTTAATTGGGACTGAGATCCCCCCGTGACCACCGAATTCCATGAAGTACGATCAACCCTCCAACACCCCCTGACTAACGTATACGTACTTGTATATGTGTATATACAGTAATATCAATAAATATATATTCAAAGCTATCTATCTAGTTCCTGAGGCATAGGACGACCATTGGCGACCCGCCATGGAGGATAACACCCTGGTTATCATCTTCATGGAGGTTTTCTTGGCAGGATTAGTGCAGTGGTTTGCCATTGTCTTCTGCACGATGCGGACCTATGGGCAATTTAGAACGGCCAATTAACCTACTGTGCATGTCTTTGGACTGTGGGAGGAAACCGAAGCACCCGGAGGAAACCCATGCAAGCACGGGGAGAACATGCAAACTCCACACAGAAACGCCCAGGCCGGGAATCAAACCCAGGCCTTCTTGCTGTGAGGCGGACGTGCTAACCACTACGCCACCATGCCATCATTCAAAGCTATACATGCTTATAATAACAATTAAATATTCAAAAATAATGATTAAGATGTGAATAAAATATAAATGCACACATACAGACTTGTGCAGATGCGCTTGCACACACTCAGATGCCCACCTCACAAAACTGTGAGTAGTTTTGATGGGAGGTTTTGGGTTGTTTTTTGTTTATTTGCATTTGTTTTTTTTTTTGTTTTGTTTTGTTTCATTTTATTTATTTATTTATTTATTTTGGATAAATGGCCTTGTTTTTGTGGCATTTTCCTTAAATTTCTTAACAAACTAAAATATTCTTCTTTAATTTCCCTTTTTTTTTTTCAATTTGATTAATATGTAAAAAAAAACAAAAAAAAAAACAAAAAAAAAAACATGATGCACTGAAGCCACACGAATTGAAGTGCAAAGTAGCGAGGAATCCCCCTACTGTAGTTTGTTGGGTTTTTATTTATTTATTTATTTATTTTGCATAATAAATGCAATAATTATAAACAATAAATTGTCTTGTTTTGAAGCATTTTCCTTAACATTTACCCTATTTTTTTTTTTTTTTTTTTTGTTAGTTAGTTTCCTTGTTATTTTATTTTTTAATGAATATTTTTGAAAATCCCGCAATGCACTGAAGCCGCAGAAACTGAAGCACAAAGTAGCGAGGGATCATTGTACTCCGATAATCATTCATTAATGAATTAATTTTCTGTAACCGCTTAATCCTAATTAGGGTCACGGGGAGGCTGGCACCCATCTTAGCCAACTCTGGGCAAGTGCTGCGTACACCCTGGATGGCTCGGCAGGCCACTGCAGGGCGAAAACATGCCGACGGCTTTGTAGCTACTCTTGTTGAAAGTCAGCAATGGTTCTTTTACATAAACCTCTCACCATAGACAGTGAGAGACATGGCCGGCCTTTGATAACCCAGTTATCTGCACTGGGGGTATAAATAATCACTTAGTCTAAATGGCGGCACTATTCTTTGATTCATTTATTCATTTTCTGAACCACTTAATTCTAATTAGGGTTGCAGGACAGCTGGCACCCATCTCAGCCGACCATGGAAAGCTAGCCAGGCCACTGCAGGACAACAGTACTGTCTATATAAAGTGCTGACATATTCTTATTGTACGGTAACGGGTGGCACAACACGCCACACTGTTCCCGGCTGCTCGGATATATCGACCCAGTTGCCAATATACTTATCCCAAGTCTTTGTTACCTTGAGAAATGATTAGGGATGGCATTTAAATTGTAAAATACCATGCAGTACACTTTTTTAGCGTAAGCACTATGGCTCAATGCACTTTTTGGACACTTAAATAAAAATTATTAGCCACGATTGATGTCAACTGGCACTTTCTTGATATTTCCCGATTCAGTATCTCAGCACAGTGTTGAGGTTAAAAATCCATTTATTACCAATGGTGCAGAAAATAATCCTCATCTGTCTCTTGCTCATTAGAGAATAGCACCTTGGTTATATTGAGTACGGGTGACAAATGAGCAAGGGGCTCTGAGAAATATTGAAATTGAAAGATAATTCCTCACGCTGATGCATAATTGTACCTGCAATTTCCAATTTATTTATTTGATACATGGCCACTTATTTCCAAAAGCACTTATTTCCTCCATTCTCCTACACACAGACCACCTCTGATGCTGCATCATGGTCTTTACCCAGGACAGAGTCACCATTATTTTTACCATCACATCCATCTTTATTCATTTGTTTAATTAAGGTTGCTGATGCTTCGAATTATTTTCATCAATCAGGTGAAGAGGTCAAAAGATTTAAAGTCGCTAAAGGAAGGCTTCTGTCTATTTATCTCAGTCAGCACTCTGCGAAAGTACTTCAGTCCAAAGACTACGCTTCCTACCTCCTTTCACTATCATAAATTATCTGTGGAAACTGAGAAGAAAGCTTGTACATCTGTTTAACAGTGCCGTGCAATGCTATTTAGACTATATTTTGCAGTAAAACCATCATGGAAATAACCAGCACGACACATTTAATAACACCGAGGCAGAGCCGGTGTTACAGTGACACACTGCCTGTCACTCCACAGTTCTTGGATTTATTTCCAAATTATGCTCCTATAGCATGAATTTGACAGATTAGTCAGAAAAAAAAAAAAAAAAAAAAAAAAATCCAGTCACACCTTGACAAATAAATTCAACGGGTATTGGTGGCCTGGTGGTAAAGGTGCTGGATCACTGATCCCAAGGTTGGGGGTTCAAGCCCCACCATCCACAGGCTGTCACCCCCCCTCCCTCCCTCGCATGAAATTGTAAGTACAGGGATCCCTCACTTTCTGCGGTTAATTGGGACTGAGGTCCCCCCGTGACCACCGAATTCCATGAAGTACGATCAACCCTCTAACACCCCCTGACCAACGTATACGTACTTGTATATGTGTATATACACAGTAATATCAATAAATACATATTCAAAGCTATCGATCCAGTGCCGGAGTCATAGGGCGACCATTGGCGACCCGCCGTGAAGGATAACACCCTGGTTATCATCTTCATGGAGGTTTTCTTGGCAGGATTAGTGCAGTGGTTTGCTATTGCCTTCTGCACGATGCGAACCTACGGGCAATTTAGAACGGCCAATTAACCTACTGTGAATGTCTTTGGACTGTGGGAGGAAACCGGAGCACCCGGAGGAAACCCACGCAAGCACGGGGAGAACATGCAAACTCCACACAGAAACGCCCAGGCCGGGAATCAAACCCAGGCCTTCTTGCTGTGAGGCGGACGTGCTAATCACTACGCCACCGTGCCATCATTCAAAGCTATAAATGCTTATAATAACAATTAAACATTTAAAAATAATGATTAAGATGTAAATAAAATATAAATGCACACATACAGACTTGTGCAGATGAGCTTGCACACACTCAGATGCCCACCTCACAAAACAGTAAGTAGTTTTGATGGGAGGTTTTGGGTTGGTTTTTGTTTATTTGTATTTTTTTATTTATTTTTTTTTTTTGTTTTATTTTATTTATTTATTTATTTATTTTTTTTGCATAATTGCATAACGGGGTTACCAAAGGCCGTCTATGGTGTGAGGTTCATGTAAAAGAACCATTGCTGACTTTCGTTAAAAGTAGGCTTCATAGCCATCAGCGTGTTTCCGCCCTGCGATGGCCCGGTGAGTCGTCCAGGATGTACTTTCTGCTCTCATCCAGACTCAGCTGAGATAGGCACCGACCTCTCTGCAACCCTAATTAGATTTAAAGGTAAAGTCTGTTGGGATTTTTTTCCACTCGAGCCATAGTGGCTCATCAGGCCGGTGCTTATCCCCGGTTTCCACAGCATGAAGCAACTAGGAGCACAACGCCTCCTGGATGGGACGCTAGTCCATCGCAGGTTACCTTCCCAGTATATTTTTACTGGTACCCATTGAAACTGCTGGGTGAACAGAGGCACACTTGTGGTTGAGATCTTGCCCGGGGGTCTTAGCCCAGTGAAGGCTTTGAACACACAACCTAATTAGGTTTAAGTGGTTCAGAAAAGGCAATGGTGGCCTGGTGGTATAGGGCGCTGGAGCACTGATCCTAAGGTTGGGGGTTTGAGTCCCACTCTCCATAAGGTTTTTCAGTGCTTGCATGGGTTTCCTCTGGGCACTCCAGTTTCCTTCCACAGTCCAAAACCATGCACGGTGGACTAATTATTTGTTCCAAATCACTCCTAAGTATGAGTTTGAGTGTGTAGGGAGAAGGGTGTGTCCCACCCGTGCCTAGAGTCAGCTGCGGTGGACGCCAGCCTCCCTACAACACTAATTAGGATGAGGCAGCTGAGAAATGAATGAATGCATAATAATAATAATAATAATAATAATAATAAAATTGATAGATAGATAGATAGATAGATGGATAGATAGATAGATAGATAGATCGATAGATAGATAGATAGATAGATCAGTCACACATCCAACTTTGAATGTCCAAGTCAATAAAATATAACACTTTTTTTTTTTTTTTTTTTTTGGTAAGTTGACCTCTCATGCTTTGTCTCACCAGGACATCGATACAATAAGTCTGTTGGGGGTTTCAACATCAGAAGCTGGTAGCTCATCACAGCCAAAGCTCATGCTGCTTTCTGTAGCGTGAAGTAACCAGGAGTGTAAATGTTGCTAGATGAGATGCTAATCCATTGCAAGTTACCTTCCCAGTATTTTCACTGGTCGCCATGTTTATTACTGGGTGGACAGAGGCATACTTGTGGTTAAGCCCTTGTCCAATGGTCTTAGCACTGTAGGGTTTAACAGGAATTCGAATTCATAACATCTTTTTCATAATTTAGGTTTTAGTTTGCAATAAAGAAAGACAGCATTGCTCAACAATCTCACGTCATTTCATGTGTGGTCTTAAATCAAATACGTAGCTGACTCATGGGCACGCGGCATGAAAGAGGATGGTCAGAGTCATGTGGAGTTTGTCCATATGCATGCACTACTAAGTGTTGTTGTTATCAGCTGGAACCAGCAGCAGCTTTTCCAGAAGTCAGTGTTGGCAGCACTGCAAAACAGCAGTAGAGTAGATCAACACAGTCGGCGGAACAATAATTTAATAGGTACTTGTGGAAATTTATCAAATGAAAGGAACCTACTAAAATTGAATAAAATCCCATCTGTTTATTTTATTCATTTATTTATTTATTTATTTACTTTTTCACCTTCACCACCTGACCTAAGATGGCACACCGGCATTGTTTTTGTTATGCAGTGACCCCTCTCTACTTTGAGCTTCAGTTTCTGCAGCTTCAGTGCATTTTGGGTTTTTCAAAAAATATTCATCAAATAATTTCATTTAATGCCAATTATACAAAAAAAAAAAAAAAAAACAGAAAACAAAAAAAACAAACAAAAAACAAATAAATAAAAAACCCAACCCAAAACCCCCCAACAAAACTATTTACATTGTTGAGTGTGTGTGTGTGTGTGTGTCTGTATGTGTGTGCATTCATGTTTTATTTACATTTTATGGATTATTTTTGAATGTTTAATTGTTATTATAAGCATTTATGACATTGAATATGTATTTATTGATATTATATACACATATACATGTACGTATACGTCAGTTGGCGGGTGGGGTGGGGGGGGTCCCGGTCCTCATTAATCACGGAAAGTGAGGGATCCCTGTATATAATTTTGTAGGTCCACAGAGTTTGCACCAATGTGTTGTATGTTGTGGCTTTGCAGTCTGCTACCATGGTCTTGGACAAACATTGCTTCATTTTAACTGTATATTGTTTCCATGACAATAACGTATATTTGCATTTGAGACATTTGGAAGACACCTGAGCAATTCAATGGTAAAGGCCTGGAGTTTGGTATGAACTTGAACACCTTCAGATTCTAACTCGTGGAATCCAACTCTGAGGAAAATGTGTTGAGTCAGTGCATGAATGAGACATACCTGCATACAAAATATTACTTGATTGGTTTAAATTTGCAGATCACATGGAGAATGCGTGCAGAGCTTCATTCATTCATTTGTTTAGTATCAGCTCTAATTTATTAGAAACAATGATCAAACTGCTTTGGATTTGTTTAATTCCCTGTTAATTTGCTTGGTCGAGTTCTGAGAATCTGTCCGTCAGAAATTTGACCATTGGACTTCTGCAATTCGTTCATGTTTCTTTCAACATTTTATTTATTTATTTTTTTATTTTATTTTTTTTTATTTTACATGGGAGGCTTTTTTATATACAGGAAATGCCATTTTAACATCATAAGTCAAGGCTAACAAGTGTCATATTGATAAAATGTGTGGCTATTAACTCAGAGATCGCAAGTTTGAATCCAGGTTAATGCAACCGCCACCCGTGACTGGGGGTCCATCTGAGCTAATCGGCTGAGCTATCACGGGGGGGGGGGGGTTGATGGTGTACGCTCACTTCCCTGTCACTCACAGTGATCTCCAGTCAATCATAGCCCTCTGTGGGGCGGATAGCCTCAACCAAATATGCATGTACCGGCTGCAGCCTTGCATTTCACAGAGGGGCCGTGTGTGTGTGTGTGTGTGTGTGTGTGTGTGTGCCCCTCCCTGGTCAGTGGTGGTTATCTGATGGAGAAAGCAATATTTATCTTTATACTTGATACTATATATATATATATATATATATATATATATATATATATATATATAAACTGCTTTTCCTCATAAATCTAGCAAAAAAATAAACTACATGTGGGTATGTATGTGAGGGATCCACCCCACCATCCCATCCCCACCCCCTTCCCGCTGCCTATTTGTTCAGTTCAGTTCATTTTCTGTAACCGCTTAATTCTAATTTGGGTTGCGGTGAGGCTGGCACCCATCCCAGCCGACTCCGGGCGAGGGCAGAGAACACCCTAGACAGCTCGCCAGGCCACCGCAGGGCGGAAACACGCTGACGGCTTTGCAGCCTACTTTTTTCGAAAGTCAGCAATGGTTCTTTTACATGAACCTCCCACCATAAGCAGTGAGAGACATGGCCGGCCTTTGATAAACCAGTTATCTGAACTGGAGACCGCCTATTTGTTATTCTGCTATTACCTTCCTTCTTAAACTTGCAAGAAACAACACTGATACCAATACAAGCTTGTGCCGCAATTTTTCTTGTTTATCCCGCAAAGAAAGGGGATATGCATGCAGTGGTACAGTGACATATTATGTTTGATTGACTTTGACCGCCCATGACTATCACTGGGAGCCAAATAACTTGGACGTAAAGAGAAATTAAACACATGCCTCACAAGTGGGTCTTTCATGTGGCTTGGGTGTGGTCTTTCCGTTAAAAAAAAAAAAACACAGATATTGGTGTGTGTGTGTGTGTGGGGGGGGTGGATTTTCATCTATGACAATGCAAATGGTGAATGCAAAAGTTTATCAGTGTGTGCATGTGTGCCATGGTGCAGAACAGATGCAATAATATTACAGTTAATTATAAAATGTGAACCATCAGGACAGGCAAATCTGATCTGTGGAAAAATCAAGCTGTTTGGACTAGTACAACAAATACATTCCAAATGATACAGCAATCCAAATACATACCATCTGGACTTTTGGTGGGGGGAAAAAAAAAAAAAAAAAAAAAAAAAAAGGAAAGACAGACATTGATCAGTGATTCCTTGGGGCTGTTTTGTGACTGCTGCAATTATGATTTCTGCTCACTACTCTCAGGAGACATTATCTCATAAACTTCTGCCAGAAGATTATGATTTGGCAATCATCATGTTTGGTAATACACATCTTTCAAAGATATCATGCCCAAAACATATGCCTGCAATGCCTTTAATGTGAACTGAAGATGGGAGTCACATTCATGAATCTTAAAACTCTGACATCTTGAAGAAAGCCAAACACGGAGATGGTTATGATAGCAGTTATTCCAGTTGAAACGCAGTGACATTGTTGAGATGCTGGCACTGATCACCACAATGCATGAGATTCTCAAAATGTGTGGAGTTTCACAGTAGGCTTTAAAGCATCGTATGACCATCGAACTGTCCTGAAGCTGCCGCATTGCCAACATTTACAAAGCACATCCAATAATATATATATATATATATATATATATATATATATATATATATATATATATATATATATATATATATATATATATATATATATATATATATATATATATATATATACACAGACAAAAATAAAAGGACAGGACAAAGACTTTCTATTGAAACTCCATTTATCACTACAGATCTGTTTCGAGGGGTGGTGAAACCATCCTCTCTCTTCAGGTGATTATAGTCTGGTCTAGTCTGGTCTGGATTATAGTATGGTCTTCTATAATCACCTGAAGAGAGAGGATGGTTTCACCACCCCTCGAAACAGATCTGTAGTGATAAATGGAGTTTCAATAGAAAGTCTTTGTCCTGTCCTTTTATTTTTGTTTATTTGCTCTACCAAAAAGTATTGAGCACTCTCCTACGGAAGGATCTACTCAGAAAATCCTCTATATATATATATATATATATATATATATATATATATATATATATATATATATATATATATATATATATATATATATAAATATATATACAGTAAAACCTCCGCTGACGAACGCTTAAGCTCACGAACTTTTCGCCTCAAGAACATTAAATTTGCGAGCATATTGTCTCTGCTGACGAACTAGTTTTCGGCGGACGAATCAAACCATGCGGTCGAACAGCGCCACGGTGGCGGCCATGAGAAGCTGACGCACGCTCACGGCGTCACAGTTCGTCACACCCCTTTCTTTGAATGCGGAAGTGGTTTGTGTTTGCTAGACATTTTGGACCATATTGAGTGTACTTTTGTTATTATGGGACTGAAAAAGACCCCACCACAGGCGGAGATCATTGAAAAACACTTTTTATGTATTTATGTTTAATTATAAATATATAATATATATATATTACACACACTCACTATCTGAGTTACGACCTTCATTGGTTCCGACCAACCAGTCGTAAGTCCGATTGATCGTAAGTCGGATCCCATTCACCCAACACTTGCTATGAATTGATGTGAAGCGTATTCTTCACCTGCACTTTCTTTCAACATGTGAAATAAACTTGTAGCCTTACTCTACATTGCTCGCAACATCACTTTCACCTTTATTTGCCTATTATCTTACAACCACGTGTACAGCGATTTATTCTTCTCTGCATTCGGTCCTTCACGCTGTTTTGTGATGATAATTGACTTAATTGGGGCCGCTGCTTTCACTGCTTCCTTAACGCGGTCCTTGTCCTTCAAAATTGTAGATGCTGTTGAGTGGGAGAGATGGAGATCTCACTTTCACTTTCATCTTCATCTCCGACGACAGCGCCTTCCTTGTTTTCTTGGTAGAATCACCGTCTGATGAATCGGACTTTCTCTTGGCAGCCATGGTAACGGTGTACAGTAAATGAATGTAAAATCGTACTGTAAAAGAGATGTTACTGCGACAGGATCTACTCACTGAGTGTAGTGGTAGAATGCTGTGAGTGTGAGATGTTGGGATGATGCGCTGCCACAACTATCTTACGCGCAGCGCTGCCAGACATAATACAGTAAACTCATAATAAACATCTGCTAGATGAGTCATAAATACGGGTGGTCGTAACTTGCATGGTAACTGAATATATATATATATATATATATATATGTATATATATATATATATATACATACACACACACACACACACACACACACACTAGTCCTTCTCAAAAAATTAGCATATTGTGATAAAGTTCATTATTTTCTGTAATGTACTGATAAACATTAGACTTTCTTATATTTTAGATTCATTACACACAACTGAAGTAGTTCAAGCCTTTTATTGTTTTAATATTGATAATTTTGGCAAAAAAGTAAAGAAAAAACAAAAATCACTATCTTAACAAAATTAGCATATTTCAGCCGACCAATAAAAAAAGTGTTTTTAATACAAAAAAGTCAACCTTCAAATAATTATGTTCAGTTATGCACTCAATACTTGGTCGGGAATCCTTTTGCAGAAATGACTGCTTCAATGCGGCGTGGCATGGAGCCGATCAGCCTGTGGCACTGCTGAGGTGTTACGGAGGCCCAGGATGCTTCGATAGCGGCCTTAAGCTCATCCACAGTGTTGGGTCTGGTGTCTCTCAACTTTCTCTTCTCAATATCCCACAGATTCTCTATGGACTTCAGGTCAGGAGAGTTGGCAGGCCAATTGAGCCCAGTAATACCATGGTCAGTAAACCATTTAGCAGTGGTTTTGGCACTGTGAGCAGGTGCCAGGTCGTGCTGAAAAATGAAAATCTTCATCTCCATAAAGCTTTTCAGCAGATGGAAGCATGAAGTGCTCCAAAATCTCCTGATCGCTAGCTGCATTAACCCCGCCCTTGATAAAACACAGTGGACCAACACCAGCAGCTGACATGGCACCCCAGACCATCACTGACTGTGGGGACTTGACACTGGACTTCAGGTATTTTGGCATTTCCTTCTCCCCAGTCTTCCTCCAGACTCTGGCACCTTGATTTCCGAATGACATGCAAAATTTGCTTTCATCTGAAAAAAGTACTTTGGACCACTGAGCAACGGTCCAGTGCTGCTTCTCTGTAGCCAAGGTCAGCCGCTGTTTCTGGTTCAAAAGTGGCTTGACCTGGGGAATGCGGCACCTGTAGCCCATTTCCTGCACACGCCTGGGCATGGTGGCTCTGGATGTTTCTACTCCAAACTCAGTCCACTGCTTCCACAGGTCCCCCAAGGTCTGGAATTGGCCCTTCTCCACAATCTTCCTCAGGGTCCGGTCACCTCTTCTGGTTGTGCAGCGTTTTCTGCCACACTTTTTCCTTCCCACAGACGTCCCACTGAGGTGGCTTGATCGAGCACTCTGGGAACAGCCTATTCGCTCAGAGATTTCTTTCTGTGTCTTACCCTCTTGCTTGAGGGTGTCAATGATGTCCTTCTGGACAGCAGTCAGGTCGGCAGTCTTACCCATGATTGTGGTTTTGAGTAATGAACCAGGCTGGGAGTTTTTAAAAGCCTCAGGAATCTTTTGCAGGTGTTTAGAGTTAATTGGTTGATTGAGATGATTAGGTTAATAGCTCGTTTAGACTACCTGAACATGATATGCTAATTTTTTGAGATAGGAATTTTGGGTTTTCATGAGCTGTATGCCAAAATCATCAGAATTAAAACAATAAAAGACCTGAAATATTTCAGTTGGTGTGCAATGAATCTAAAATATATGAAAGTTTAATTTTTACATATTCACACCTTGTTTAGCCACACCACCATCGTTTTTAGTGGTTCAGTGTGGTTTGGAACTGGGCTAAACCGCTCTCAGAACCGCCCCTATGTGAGGCCAGCTTAAATTCTTGGATGTTGTTATTAAAATCGCCTTTGTTTGAAATTACTGGGGCTGTTATTCTCATCAGATATATCATTTGTTATGAAACCAGTTCTGCTATTGTGATTGGGTAAAAAAAAAATGTGTCAATAAAATGAGGTGATGTTGCATTGTTTGACTTATTTTTGCATATTAAATATGTATAAACAAAACCAATAGAATTGCATAGAAAATGATATCTGTAAATAATTGAAATTTCCTGAAATTAAAAAAAAAAAAAAAAATGTGGGATGCTCCACTCTGGTTCTGTGTGTGTGTGTGTGTGTGTGTGTGTGTGTGTGTGTGTGTGTGTGTGTGTGTGTGTGTGTGTGTGTGCACCTGACTAAAAATGATGCAAAAAGCCATCTATCCTCCACTTGCCCTCCAAAACAGGCAGCTGCATCCTCTAAACAATAGAGATGGCCTAGCTTAACTGTAGCTCAATTCTAAATATAGTCACCACAGAAGACTGGGGTCAAATCCCAAGGTCTGTGTGCATCTGGGCCATGGGGTTACCTTGATGGCAGTGGAGGCGATCTGGAGGTGGTGTAGTTTGCGCAGTGTGCTCTCTCTGTCTATAAAGTAGGAGGCAGCCAGCTGGTGGAGTGCCTCCAGAGTCACAGCTGTGCTGTTGGAGTCAGTCGGGTCGACAGTACGGCTCAGTCTCCGCTTGTCTACAAAAATAGTTAAAGCCTCTTCACCTGCAACAGGACAGAGATCAGCGAGGAAGTCAAAAGAAGTGGAGGCAGGGAAGTCAGCACAGTGATTTATTATATTACAGGATAAAAACACAATTTGCTCCATTTCCCTGGAAGAGTTAGGGTTCTTTTTTTTTTTTTTTTTTTTTTTTTTTTTTTTTTTTCCTTTTTTCTCTTGATATAATGCTGGTGAGTTCTGCCGTTTGTTTTCTCAGTGTACTTTTTCATGGTCAGAAATGGATGTTCCTCTGCTAACATCAGTGGTGTGGCCCTACAGGTTGGAGTGACATTCAATCTCCAGTAGAAAAGAGGTTTCATATGGACTTATGTGTAAAATTGTACCGCTCTGTACACATGCAATGTCAGCGATGTTTTCCTTTTCCAGTGTTAATGATGTTGTGTATATCTTTTCATACTTCCATTCAAAAACATGGACTCGGTCTTTATTTACATGTTTGAAACAACGGCATGCATCATTCACAATAAATTACACAATAAATACAATACATTATCAACAGTCAATCTGAATTTATCCTGGTTTCAAATGCTGGATTTGTGGACGGTGTTGGAACTTTACCCCCCCACACACACACCCCACCACCCCCACCACCACCACCATCACCACCATCACCACCATCACCACCACCACTACCACCACACTACAGTCCAAAGACACATCAGGCTCATTGACTGGTCCAAATTGCCCTAGATGTGAGTGTTCGTGTAAAGTGCTGCGTGTGTTTGGTCCTGCCAGGGACTGGCAAGCTGGAAAGGGTGTATCCCAAGACACCCAGATTTGGCTGAGAGAGGCTCCAGCATACCCACAAACATACTACAATTCAATAGATTAAATGAATAAATAAATCATTTTAATTAGCACCATAATTACAGACAGCATGACCTTATCTAATCTTCTGGGTATTTACTTTTTTCATTAATTATATAATCCATTATTTCAAGTTAGCGGAGCAATGAGTTGGCAATTTGTGTGACAAAGAATGGTATATTTTTGTGCTATCTACAGAAATGGTAATACTATGCTAATTAGGGGGATATTTAAATAGAAAGCCAAATCTGTTAAAGCTGTAAAGGGACCCATTATCAACTTTTAAATAATATTTAGTTCAGTCTTATTCAAACTAAATAATAATTGAAAAAGGGGCGGGGGGGGGGGGGGGGGGGGGTTATTCAACATTTTGTGAATGCCCGTTTAATTGTCGAATGACAGTCATAATGTGTCAAGTAGAGTGCTGGCCTTTTCTCATTTCTCGCTTTTACCATTGTTTGTCCATCCCTGGTATCGTAAGAGAGCTGCCAGTACATAGCCTCTTCTACAGCAAATTGTATGTAGTACATCAACATGTTAAAATGGTGACCGACGCCCTATGGGTGCAGGTAAAACTATAAAGAACTCCGAGGTCACCTGGCCTCCAGACACAGGTTCACGGGCTCACTGACATATGTGGACGCACCCTGGTAGGCAAGTCTGCAACACTGGAGTTACAGTAACTGGTGCTTCCAAGTTTCTTCCTCTTTCAGAAGACTTTACCCATGTTTACTTGGGGCTATATAAGACAGCTAGTGTGTCCCCATTGACTTAGGGTGTTTCGCAGAGAAGTATCACCCCCAGGGCAACCAAGAAGAAGCAAAATAACTTTCAAGTACTTTTTCTCCCCAAAGTAATTTTCAGCTAGCTTATGTTAAACATTTTTCTTTCATTTAAAATCTAATTAACATACTCTTGTACTTGCAAAGCAAGGTCATAGCCTCGGAATGTTTCTTCACTACTCCCATGTGCTCATGTTTTGGTTTCTGCTGCAGTCCTGCTGTAACACCTGTTATGTCATTGTTTTATTGCTTTATTGTGTAAATCTGTCCTATTTTTAATCACTGATAACCTCTCTCTCTCTCTCTCTCTCTCTCTCTCTCTCTCTCTCTATCTCTCTCTCTCTCTCACACACACACACACACACACACACACACACACACACACACACACACACACACACACACGCACAATCCACACACACACTGGCTACTCTCAAATTACCAGTGATCCTGACTTCCGATCTCTGAACCTGCCTGATCTATCCTGATGCCCTACTTTCATTTGTAGTTTTCTTTTCCTAAAGAAAAAAAAAAAAAAAATCAACTGCCAAAGATGACCAGGATAAAAAAACTGCCAAAAGATTACTGGAGATGGTATTATTAAGAAACCATAAAGATGGCTGTGAATATTCTTCCTTGGGAAGCTTAAGTCTTCATCATTGAATATTTGATGTAATAGACTTATCATTATGACTTTAATGAAGTTCATACTGATGTTCCTGGGAACACAATTAGAATATTTTAACTGTGATGTATACCTATTGTAGAGTGCTGGGTGGTTTCGCTTTCATTATGCTAGATATCAGACTTATGACCAGTCCAACTTACGACTGGTTGGTCAGAACCGATCGAGGTCGTAACTTGGATAGTGAGTGTGTGTGTGTGTGTGTATATATATATATATATATACATACACAGTTGTACCTCGACTTACGAGTGCCCCTTATAACAAACTTTCCATGATACGAGCTTTGATCCCACTTCAAACTTCGATCAAAACTCTGCCTCATCCAACGAGCAACATTTCGACTTATGAGCTCTGCAGGGGAACTGGCTCATCTGGGCCATTTCTGCGTGTATTCCTCCGCTCTCCAAGAAGATAAATATATATATATATATATATATATATATATATATTTAGTGCAGTGGTTCTTAACCTTGTTGGCGGTACTGAACCCCACCAGTTTCATATGCTTATCCACCGAACCCTCCTTTATTGAAAAATAAAATATGATTTTTTTTCAAATTCAAGACATAGGTATATGTTTTTACTGGGGCACCAAAATGAATCAATTGAACAAAACCAATACAATACATGAACTCCCCCATCACATCTACTTACATTTTTATGTGAGGTACGTATCTGAGTGTGTGCACGTGAATCTTTGTGTGTGTGTGTGTGTGTGTGTGTGTGTGTGTGTGTGTGTGTGTGTGTGTGTGTGTGTGTGTGTGTGTGTGCGCGTATGTATGTGTGTGTATTTGTTTTATTTACATCTTATGCATTATTTTTGAATTTTTAATCGTTATTATAAGCATTTATAGTATTGAATATGTATTTATTGATATTATATACACATATACATGTACGTATACGTCAGTCAGCGGCGGTTGATCCTACTTCACAAATCATGCAACTCGGACGCTGACTACCATCATATTCCGTTATATATGCTTTCTTTTTTTGCTCAACATAGTATGGATTAAAACATTAAGAAAGAAATCACACGACGCACCATCACAACAGTCACAAGTCGACTACTGAGCGCACCAAATTTCCTGCAGCACAGATTCACCAAACAATGTAGCATCATCACCTGCAGCCAGTGATGGCCCAGCAGGACGTGTCGTTATGAATATGAGTTGGGTGTGTGTCTTGACCTCTGCCGAACCCCTGAGACTGACTCATCGAACCCCTAGGGTTCGATCGAAAACAGGTTAGGAACCACTGATTTAGTGTAAATTGTATCTGTGATGCCTTGTGATGTGCGGCATTTTTGATGATAGTGTAAGTCACACTGCACTCACTCACTCTCGTACATTTGCTGATACAATTAATCCTTTTAGGGTCATGGGGAGGCTAGAGCCTATCTCAGCCAACACTGGGTAAAGGTAAATAGACCATTGCAAAGCCAATTCACACCACCATATATTTTTTTGAAAACCAACGTATAATCGAAAACAACTTAACTCGAAACAAGTTAAATCGAGGTATACCTGTGTGTGTGTGTGTGTGTGTGTGTGTGTGTGTGTGTGTGTGTGTGTGTGTGTGTGTGTGTGTATATATATATATATATATATATATATATATATATATATATATATATATATATATATATATATATATATATATATATATATATATATATATATCGATATATATGCATTCCACGTAGATAATGATTGAGTCAAAATGGCAACCGTTCATTGGTGCAAGCAGTGAGAGTACTTCACATTTTAGAATGAGAAAATAAGCCAATGTAGTTTTGTGTGTGTGTGTGTGTGTGTGTGTGTGTGTGTGTGTGTTTCCCATACAATGGTACATTGTACATTGTACACTAGGGGTGCATTTTGCTTTAATTTCTGAATAATTTGTGTAAACAGGCCAGATTAGACTCCATGAGCTACACAGAGCTATTAGCGGTGGAGTTTACCTGATCTCCCTCTGTGTCATGATTAAAATATGTAAATATAAGCTATAAAAATCTCAGTTTAGTTTAGTTTTTATTTCCTAACAGTAAAACTTTTAAAGAGAGTTTAAAAAAGATGCCACAAAGAGAGTGAAAGAGATTACTGCTCAAGATAAATGCCACAAAATAAAAAACCTAAAAAAAAAAAAAAAAAAAAATATATATATATATATATATATATATATATATGTAGATTTGTTCCCCTTTGTGCTTCTACTCCAGTGTACCTCACTCGCTCAGTCACAGCTGACATTGGGTGAGGTAAACACTGAACAGCACACCAATGCATCACAGGGCATCACACATACAACAATTTACCCTAGCCAATGAGCATGTCTTTGTATTGTGGGAGGAAACCAGAGTACCAGGAGGAAACCCATGCAAGCACATGGAGAAAATGCAAAGTCTACACAGAAACACACAAGCCCAGGATTCAAACCAAGGACCTCCATACTGAGAGGCGGCCATGCTAACCACTACCCAACTGTGCCACCTGTTCCTGCGCTGTATGCAGTAAAACAATTATTCATCTCAGGCTCAGTAGATTCCACTACTTTGCGAAGCCGACCCGTTGTTAAGTCATATGTACTGTTTTGTGACATCAAGTGTTAATATGTTGGTGTGATACACGTGGAGTAGTTTTCTTGTTATATAATGATATTCATTTTGTTTTAGCTCTATACCTCCCAGTGTAGCTGAGAGCAGGAAGTGTGTTCCATATTTCTTGATGATGTTCTCGGTGATGGAACTGAGGGTGGGACGGCGGCCCAGCTGCCTGATGGTCTGCATGAACTCTGGGTCGAGAGGCAAGGCAATGCCATTGTCTTCCCTTTCCAGAGCCAAGCTGTTCACCTTCCAGCGTCCGAACTCTCTGAAATGTCAAACACACACACACACACACACACACACACACACACACACACACACACACACACACACACACACACACACACACACAGAGGGTGAGAAAGCAAGCTTCAGTTATATCAGAAAGAGCTGTGAAGCATTGAAAGACATTTCAAGCAGACTGATCGACTTTTGAGTAACTTCTGATGTTTTGAAAATTGATCTTTCTCCGCAGTAGAAAAAAATAAATCACAAAACGAGAGGAAACATATATCGTCACACAGTTTGTGTGTGAGGGTGACACTCAATGCAATAAGACCTGCTGGGGAGAAAATATGATGACTGCATGAACCCCATAACTGCTATTTGAATCTCTCTTGTGTATGTTTTTCCCCACAAAAGGGCCTTTATGTTTAAACTCTATTTCTCGGCATTGCTCCAACCCCTAACTGTTCCCGCCCCCACTGTCTCACCCCCTACAGTTTCATATAATGTGGCAATCTGGGTTTATTTTGTGTGGGTTTTTTTTTTTTTTTTTGGGTGGGGGGGTGTTTTTTTGTTTTTTTTTTTACTGCTGATAAGCATTAGCTAGACATTGTGACATGCAGTGAGGGAATCAAAGCTATTTATACAGCAGTGGCGTCTGATGCTATCATAAAGACGACAGGTGCAGAAATGCTAAGATGGGTGGAGTTGTAGGGCGGACACTGAACAGGAAAAGAAAAAAAAAAAAAAAAAAACACTTGTCACTCAAGCAGAAGGAATCAGTGGAACATCTGCTTAATGAGAAGGGATAATTATTTGTGTGTTAAATCTAACAAGACAGCGAGGGGAGAAGGAGAGGAGGGAGAGAGATGATCGACATTGTGTCAGAGCTTATGGAGCTGATGGACAGTTGTGGATGGAGCCGGAGGCTAACAGTACACTGTGCTGTTGGTGCAGGTGCACAGCAGGAAAAGGATTACTGCAGAACTGCCTGCAATGGCTTCCCACTAAGAGCTGTGACTGCATGGAGCCAACAGAAAGAAAATAGAAAATACTCCAGTGAAAACAAGGCGGCGACAATAAAACTGTCACTCACCCCAAATGTCTGAGACCATGTCTATTTAGAGCCTGTTTACCAATAGCCACCTGACTAGCTCTTATTCTCTGTGATGGCCTGATGAGCTGTCCAGGGTGTAATTTGCCCTCACCCAGAGTCGGCTGAGATGGGCGTCCACCTCAACAATTACCCTAGTTAGGAATTTCATATATATATATATAGGTATGGTAAAGTCCTTTGGGCTTTTTACACCCAAGACACTGGAGCTCATCAGGCCAGTGCTTATCCCTGGTTTCCATAGCATGAAGCTCCCTGGAGTTCAACTCCTCCTGGATGGGACGCTAGTCCATTGCTGGTTATCTTCCCAGTATATTTTTACTGGTATCCATTTATACTGCTGGGTGAACAGAGGCACACTTGTGGTTGAGACCTTGCCCGGGGGTCTTAGCACAGTGGGGGTCTAACTGGGATTTGAACACACAACCTCCCGATCACAGGCCCAGCACCCTAACCACTACGCCACCGGCCCCACATATATATATATATAAAAGAGATACAAGAAAATCTCCGTTTCTGACCACAATTCGTTCCAGAATGTTGTTCGAATACTGATTTGTTTGAATTCCGAATCTATTTTCCCCTTTACAAATAATGTAAATGGTCTTAATCCATTCCAAGATGCTAGAAAACTATTTTTTTAAACATAATATGTTATTTCATAATATCACTTATATATCACATTGTATATTAAATGTGAAACAATAGGGAAAACACACACATTCTTAATATACTAATAGAGCAGGCTAGGCTCGGGTAAGAATTGCTGCAACAACTCGTACCCCAGCCCAGCCTAGCCTACAATATGTTACGCTGTTTTTGTGTAAAGGAATGTGTAGAAACATTACGCAGTAATGAAACATGCCAAATAAATGTAAAAAAAAAAAAAAAAAAGAAAAGAAAACACAAGAAAGAAAGAAAAAAATAGCATAACTAGATTAGCATATGGTACGAGTTACAGTTGTTTTTTTTGAACAGAATTTTGGTGTGGATGACTCTTCTTCAGGATGCACCACCAAATAAGAAAAATCAGTATGGGGAGACTGGCACCCATCCCAGTCGACTCCGGGCAAGGGCAGAGTACACCCTGGACAGCTCGCCAGGCCATCGCAGGGCAGAATCACGCTGAAGACTTTGAAACTACTCTTGTCGAACATCAGCAATGGTTGTTTTATGTGAACCTCAGACCATAGAGGTGAGAGACATGGCCGGCCCTGAACCCCCAAACTTGGGATCAATGATCTAGCACCTTCACCACCAGGCCACCACTGCCTCAGTTTAAAGCCAGTTTTATTCCAAACGTGATACAATAATATATATATATATATATATATATATATATATATATATATATATATATATATATATATATATATATATATATATTCCTTTAAGACTGTAATACAGGATCATGACATCGTTGATATTTTGTTTTTTAACAAACACCAAACGTGACATTTTCTCCATTTGGGGTCTTTGTCAGAATTTTGCCACATCAAAACCAGATTATTCAAAAGATCTCAGCATTCACCCCCAAAAATAAAATGTTCCAGTCATTTTTTATAATTATTTGTGGGATAAACAAATGTGATCCTGTCATTATAAACCACTTTTATTCATTTATTCATTTATTGTTATCTGATGAACCACAAGCATTTATTCAGAATGTATTCTGTGATTTGTTCCCCAACCTGTTTGGCTAAATTGCAGTAGCTGACACTTTACATTTACTTTAATCGTGTACCAAAACAGAGAGCTGTAAACACTCACTGCAGCTGACGGGTTCGAATAAACAGGTGCTATCACCGCTAATGAGAAAATCCTAGCAAACAACCGACAAACAAACAGAGCTTTACCAGTAGACTCCCACATCATCTCTGTTTTTACATATTTTAAATTAATATTAGATTTGTTTGAGGGTTTTTTAATTAATTTATTGATTTATTTATTTATTTACATATTTATTTATTTATTTTTTACAACTGTTTCAAGGCTGAAACCACAGACAAACCAGCTGAAAATACATTTTTGGCTAAAATTCTGTAAGCAGTGTAACCATGCAAGGTTTCAGCAGGGGCATATTCATTCATTCATTCATTCATTTTATGAACCGCAAAATCCTAACTAGGGTATCGGGGAGGTTGACGCCCATCTCGGCCGACTCCAGGCAAGGGCAGAGTACACCCTGGATGGCTCGCCAGACCAATGCAGGGTGGAAACATGGTGACGGCTATGCAGCGACTCTTGATGAAAGTGTGCAATGGTTCTTTTACACGAACGTCTCACCATAGACAGTCAGAGACATGTCTGGCCTTTGATAACCCAGTTAGTTGCACTGGAGGGGACAGTGACAACCTTCTGGAGAGTGGAACGCAAACCACCAATCCTAGGATCAGCGATCCAGTGCCCTATACCACTAGACCACCACTGCCCCTATATATGTATATATATATATATATATATATATATATATATATATATATATATATATATATATATATATATATATATATATATATGTATATATATATGTGTGCGTGTGTGTGTGTGTGTGTGTGTGTGTGTGTATGTAAACTATTCATTCATTCATCCATCTTCTGTAACCGCTTAATCATAATTAGAGCCACGGGAAGGCTGTTTCCCATCCCAGCCAACTCCAGGAGAGGGCAGAGTACTCCCTGGACAGCTCACCAGGCCATCGCAGTGCAGAAATAAGCTGACCGCTATGCAGCCCCGCTTGCCAAAAGTCAGCAATGGTTCTTTTACATGAACCTTTCACCATAGACAGTGAGAGACATGGCCGGCCTTTGATAACCCAGTTAAGCTGCACTGGGAGGACAGTGACAACCCATGGAGAGTGGGGCTTGAACCAGCAACCTTAGGATCAGTGATGCAGCACCTTTACCACCAGGCTACTTAATTACATTTTCTGGATGTAAATAAGCATGAATGTGTGTATTTTAAATTAAAATAATTCAAATAATTTGTTTAAAAAAAAAAAAAAAAAAAAAAAAAAAAGTAAATTTACTAAGTTAGTAAGTTAGACACAAAACTGCATTTACAAAGTAGTGCCCCCTTGTTTCTATTAAATTAAAATGTAAAACGGAAGCCATTGTTTGTGTTTTAATTTCAGAAAGTCTCCCGTACGAGTCCAAGCATGCAGTGTTTTTTCCAGGTCATGGGAAAGCAGGGAGCAGTTGGTGCTACTCCTGACACAAAGTGTGCTAATGAGGAGAAAATGGCTGAATAGATAAACACAACACTGAAGCCTTTCACAAACAAAACAACAAAAAAGCCCAAAGACTTGCAAATAAGTATAAATGAAAATAGACAAAACATTTTGTATTTAAGTGAAAGATATCCCTCTGAGTATGTTGCGATAGGAAAATAATCAACGCTGAGATGGTGTGATGTGACCTGGGGAAAAGCAGACGGACTTTCATCCCATTAAGCTGGTTAGATTTAGTGAACCCCACAGCGCTTTATTAATCTTATTCAACAGTGATTTGCTTCTGATTATCATTTGTGTTTATTGAACATCGTAATGGTTCGCATGTCCACCTCACAGCAAGATGATCCTGGGTTCAGTTCCTGGGCTCAGCAAAGGAGTTTCTCTGTGGAATTTGCATGATCTTCTTGTGCATGTATTAGGTTTTTCATGGTACCGTGGTTTCCCTCTACGGTCCACAGACATGCACGTTAAGCTAATTGGCTGTTCTAAGTTGCCCATAGGTGACATGAGGCTCGTTGTTCAGGGTCTTCAGGAAGTGTTAGCTGAGATAGACCCCAGCCTCCCCATGAACCTAGTAGAAGTAAAAGGTTGGCAAATGAGGGAATCAATGGGATGAGACCAAACATCATCATCTATATCTGTATTCATTTGGAGATATTTGAACTCTTTTTGATGCCTTTTGTATTGAAGCCCCGTCACATCCAGCTGAAGATCATAAAGATTGTTTTCTTACATTCTGAAAATTTCTGTTGGTGCATGTGGGTCATGATGCAAATGGAAAACTGTACAGTAGGCCCCCATTTTTCAGAATGGTTTGGTTCCAGCTTTTGCCACAGATCAAGAAAATCCGCAGTTGTAAAACTCCATGTATGATATTATATACACAAAATGCTTGTTAAACACATTCTATAGACAGTCTTACTCATTAATACAGTAATAATGCAATACAATGTAGTAATGATTAAGAAAAATTTATTAATTTTGTTCATCATCAGTTCATTTTCTGTAACCGCTTCATCCTAATTAGGATCGCGGGGAGGCTGGTGCCCATCCCAGCCAACTCAGGACGAGGGCACAGTACACCTTGGACAGCTCGCCAGGCCATCGCAGGGCGGAAACACGCTGACGGCTTTGCAGATTACTCTTTATGAAAGTCAGCAATGGTTCTTTTACATGCCTCACGCCATAGACAGTGAGAGACATGGCCGGCCTTTGATAACCCAGTTGGCTGCACTGGGGGGAGGGGGCGCAGTGACAACCTTGTGGAGAGTGGGACTCGAACCCCCAACCTTTGGATCAGAAATCCGGCACCTTATACCACTAGACCACCTATTAATTTTGCACTGTGCTAATATTTATGAATAAATTAAGCGCTTAGGCTCCTTACCAGAAGCGAGAGAAGATGCAGGGCATTTGAGTGACATCATAGGGCTTAAATAATCATTAAAACACATGAAAAAAACAAACAAACAAAAAACCATGAATTCACAATTCAAGAAATAATGTTGATATGTGCACGAAGGAGAACAAAGAGGTGTACAAATCATCTGCAACCAATCAGCAGGAGGGAGAAACAAAAGCTCTCAGCCATTGGCTAAATTTGAATCACGTGCCAGTAACTTCCGGGTTCACCGCTAATATAGAAGTATAATAATAATAATAATAATAATAATAATAATAATAATAAAAAAAAATAATAATAATAATAATAATAATAATAATAATAATAATAATAATAATAATGCAGTAAAATGTAGTAATTATTAAATAAAAACTTTTTAATTTTGTGCTGTGATAAAATTTATGAATAAATAAAGCGCGTAGGCTCCTTACCAAAAGCTAGAGAAGATGCAGGGCGTTTGAGTGACATCATAGCACTTAAATAATCATTAAAAACACACACGAAAAAAAATGTACTTCGTAATTCAAGCAATCACGTTGATAACTTGTGTGCAAAGGAGAGAAAAAGGGGTGTACACATCATCTGCAACCAATCAGCATGAGGGAGAAACAAAAGCTCTTAGCCATTGGCTAAATTTGAATCACGTGCCTCTTACGTCTCGGTTTGTCACCAATGTGCGAGTATATATGGGTGCGAGCGCTGACCCGCGAAAGGTCAAGCTCCTGCTGTATTTTTTTTTTCCTAATCGATAATACATCCTATAAGGTCCATGCAATGTTCTCATAGCATCTAACATCTTCTGACTTTCCCGTGTGCACCATATCCAAAGTGTACTTTCTACATCCTTACTACTACCAATTACATCAGACCACATGCTTACTTTGCACATGACATCTTCTCACTGATTCTGTCTTAGTTGTATAAATACTGTGCAAAATGCTTCACTTTTTAATTTGTTCTGTGAGTTTTCTTGTGTCTGCTTCTATGATCAACAAGACACACCCCATCTGTACTCTGTCTTAATATAAACCTGTGATTTGGCTTGAAGCAAACACTACTCTCAAAGCTGCTGCTGTAGATATTCAACATCAATTAAATTTGGATTATTTCTTAAATTACTTCATTTACGACTTGTATTGCACAGAATCACATCACTTTGCCATTCACTGCTCTCATGTGACATACCATATTCAACATGATAAGCGCCCAGGGCGCTTTAAACATCGGCGTCGGTGGGCGCTTATTGAAATGTTATCAGCGGAATGGAACAGTAAGTGCTTATTACCATTGAGGGGGAAAACAACAATAATAACAGAACAATAAAAGAGTTTTACTGGTATCTGTGTTATTCATTTTGTGGTATCAACCAAACTACTTACATGAAAGCCAAACATAAACAGAAAACAGCATAAATTAAAAAAAAAAAAAAGACTTCTTACTTTTCCCTCCCAGTGTTGTTCCTTTAAACATTTTCCCAGAAGTAAAATCAAGCCAATCAACACGAATGTCAACTTTAGCACATGGCACGTTGAACCAATCAACGCGGACATAAACAAAAGCACATGGCCAAGAACGCCCTTAAATGTATGAAGTTAGCGATCAGGAGAATCGGGTGAAAAATACTCGTCATCACTTTCTGATAGGTCCATATCTGGATCATCGCTCCATTCATTCAGAGCATCCCATAGTTTTGCTGTAGCAGTTTCTAATGGTTCATTGCTTGTTGGACATTTACTAAGAGAGCACAGCAAAAGATTTCCCTGTTTTTTAAAGCACGGCGGAACAATCAAATGTGTTGTTACTGATGAACATTATAGACATTCCCCAGTGGCAGGGGGTCTTGAAATACCGTGTGAACTCACTTTTACAAGCAGTGAACGCCTCATTTTACCGTTACAGAGACTGATCCAATAAAATTGGTAAGTTTGAGCTATGATTTTGCTCCCAGTACACATGAGTGGTTATTAGACTTAATATCAAAAACATTGTGTGTGTGTGTGTGTGTGTGTGTGTGTGTGTGTGTGTGTGTGTGTGTGTGTGTGTGTGTGTGTGTGTGGCAGGGGGGACTCTTGGAGCAGGACACTTATTACGTCAAATACGATATTGCCAACACAAACGATCGCCATTGGTTCCGGTCATAGGCGGCCACTACTGCCCTTTAAAATAAAGAAGAAAAAAAAAAGAAAGAAAATCTGTGTTCATTCGTATGACACCGTAAAGTGCAAGGGCTCAAAATCGGTAAAATTCTCCTTACGTGCGCACTAATCCAATGTCAAAGACGATATGAAATGGCTCCTTAGTGTAAATATTTTCACTGCATTATCTAATATCATAAAAGAAAGAAGTCACACTGCAAATGCATGAATAAACAGTTCCATGTCTAAATTGTGTCTCATGTCGGCTATGATAAGAGTGTCAGAATGCAAGGTGAATGTGAAGCTATTTTTCAGAGTTATGATACATTTCCCCCGGTTCCCTTGTCGTCTGATAACTAAACCACATTGCAAGAATAATAATTTTGCATTAGGAATAAATTTGCAGATAGAAACGAGAATGTCATCTGTAAACAGAAAGAATAAATATTCAAAACACTTCAAAGTCAAAAGTATAATAATGGTAATAATAAGTATAATAATGAAGGTATTATCAGATAATGACAAATGTTTTAAATTGAATCACCATAGTAATGAATTATTAAAGTGCTCACACCGCTGGAGCTGGAGAGGACACAGGAATAAATTCATTAGCTCGTCCACCTGGGCTGTCAAGACTGACTATTTGCAGCTCAGTCCCATGTTTTGGTTGCAACAGATATCACGATAAGTGCAGTAAAATGTATTAGGTAATGTAATATATCTTTAAAAATATGACAGTCTAATTATGACTGCTAATACAGACTGTGAAAAACAAATGAGTACTTTTAAATGTCACCATGGAGCTGGATTATGTTCGGGTAACATTTGTTTCCTCCCCACAGATGTTATTTGTGCCTTGCGATTTTTTTTTAAATTATTTATTCATTTATTTATTTTATTTATTTATTTATTTACTCAGTAGAAGCATTTAAAGCGGCCTGGCGGTGTACTGGCTTCCTCATTTGATTCTCTACCGGAAGGTCCTGGGCTCGAGATCTCTGTAGAACATGAGTACTTGGGGAGTGCAAACCTTTACCAAGCCATACAAAATTAAGTACACTGTGCCCCTCAACTGAGTTGGGCCCAGTGGCGTAGTGGTTAGGGCGCTGCACTCATGATGGGGAGGTTGTGTGTTCAAATCCCAGTTACACCCCCGTTGTGCTACGACCCCTGGGCAAGGTCAACCACGAGTGTGCCTCTGTTCACCCAGCAGTATAAATTGGTAACAGTAAAAATATACTGGGAAGGTGACCTGCGATGCACTAGTGTTCCATACAGAAGTTGTACTCCTGGTCACTTCACGCTACGGAAACCAGGGATAAGCATCGGTCCGATGTGCCACTAGGCTCGGGTGTAAAAAGCCCAACGGACTACAGTAAAATGTAGTAATGATTAAATAAAAAGCTTTTTAATTTTGTACTGTGATAATATTTATGAATAAATTAAGTGATTCGGGTCCTTACCAGAAGCTAGAGAAGATGCAGGGCATTTACGTGACACCATAAGGCTTAAATAATCATTAAATACAAACATAAAAAAAATACTTCACAATTCAAGCAATCATGTTGATAACTTGTGTGAAAAAGAAGTGTACTCATCATGTGCAACCAATCAGCATAAGGGAGAAACAAATGCTCTCAGCCATTGGCTAAATTTGAATCATGTGCCAGTTACTTCCGGGTTTGACGCCAATCTGTGAGTGTGCAGGGGCACGGGCGCTGAACCGTGAATGGTCAAGGGTCGACTGTATATTTCTTTCAAATTGGACACACAGACGCTCCCCAACTTACGTTCGTCCATTTTACGTTTTTTTTTTGTTTTGTTTTGTTTTTTTTTTTTTTTTTTTTTTTTTTTTTTTTTTTTTTTATTTTTTTTTTTCCGATTTTACGTTTTTTGTTTTTTGTTTTTTGTTTTTTTTAGACACACCTACGGAGTATGCTGACGGAATGACGCAATGACGCTGCGTCCTTTGTTTACAAACGACAGATTTTAACGTGCCACTCATTCTTCCCAGTTCATCAGTTATATAGCGTGTTACCCTTGTGTTAAGACGTCGTCTCTGTGATCTTTGTGTTTACACTGTTTTGTGGACTTTTGTAATCCTCAGCAAATATGGTTGGTCAGAAGCGTAATCCTACTAGCATGGGTGCAAGTCTCATACACAGAGATGAATTAACTATCTGCTTGGCTCGGCGCAATTTACCATGCATACTCAGTTCAGCAAAGAGAGTCGTAAAATGAATAAAAACCCGAATCCAGAAAAGAAAGCGAACTCTCTGCTCTGCTGGTGATTCACATCAGTACAGGCTGAGTACTAAACGAGTTCAACGGCACTCTTGCTCACTTGAAAGACCGGAAGTCCGTATAACGCGCCTTCAAGCACAGCGAGTAAACTACTTTTGGTATTGAGCGCCTCACATATTGTAAGCGTTGATTGGCTGTTTTAAGCTTCAAGAAAAGTGAGTCGGATCAGCTTCATGGAATGTGACTCAGTTCAGCTTCATGTAAAGTCGACCATCGGAGCCATTTACAAGCAGAAAGATCGCATCATAGAGAATGTTAAAGGTTATATTTGATACTGTATTTGATATTTGATGAGTGAATTTGAATAAAATGTATCTATTTGAAATTATTTTTCTTTAATTTAATTTATTTGAAATTAATGTTGATGTCATTTGATATATGCCATATTATTTTACAATGTTTTGTTAATAATAATTAATTAAGGTGTTTTATGAGACGGTAATGGTATTCATGGATGTATAGTACAGTATCAGCGTCATACATCACATGGCATACGTCATACGTCACTCTAACAACTTACGTTCATTTCAACTTACATTAAGCCGTCCAGAACCAATTAAAAAAATAAGTCGGGGAGCGCCTGTATTTCGGAAGAACATAAATGTTATTACAAGTGATAGGGGACAGCATGGTGTAGTAGTGATCAGCACGCCTCCCTAACAGCAAGGCTGGGTTTATGAAGTAGGCAGTAGGCAGCGACGCTTGGTTTGAGCCTCAGACTCAAGAATGCCATTTGTCTGGGGGCATAGCATGTTCTCTCTGTGCCTGCGTGAGTTGTGTTTGGGAAATCTGGCCTTGTCCAACAGTAACTGGCTGTTTCAAATTGCCTCCAGGTGTGAGTGCGAGTGTCAATTGTTGTTTGAGTGTTGGCCTTGAGATGGACTGGTGAGCTTTTCAGAGTGTACCTTGTCTTGAAATGGGGCCAGTTGAGAAAGCCTCCAGCCTGTCCATGGCTCCCATAGGATTAAGTATTTCATTGATGTATTTCCCTTTTTGAAATACCAGGATCTTGTGTCTTGGGTAGCACTTTTAGCAGTACAACGAGGCAGCAATAGTCGAATGTTGTGTGTTATTGAGCATAATAAAGGTCATGACATTCTGCAACATTAAACCAACATAAAAGCAACAAAATAAACCCACATCAAAAACCACCTGCTTTTGCAACACTCATTAAATACTGCATAAGATCAGCAACACATTTAAGACCTGAGCAATATCTGCTGTACAAATAACACATGCACAAAGTGCTACTTTACATCACCACGACAGCGGCGAGGTGTGATCCAGATGGATACATTTTTAGCTCAAACGCCGAACCAAAACATGCACAGCCCTGCGAATCTGTTAGTTTGGACAACCTCGTTCTATTCCACGTCAACACATTCACACCACACAAGGAGGAATTTGCGCAAATAATCAGATGCTCAGTGAACTTCAACGCCAACTCTGATTAGTGCAAAGGTTCTTTTAATGTGAATCAGAACCAGCAGTATTAGATTAGGATAGGCTTGGATGGTTGGTGGAGGGGGTTGACAAGCCAGAGGCAGTAAAATGGAAGACTTGGCAATCCTTGAACATCTATCTAGTTCATTTACATCAGTCTACAGTATGCAGGTACACTGCCCGAGGAAAAAAAAAAAAAAAAAAAAAAAAAAAAAAAATGTGACCCTCCTCAGCATGACATGGATGAAATAAAAATTGTACATATTGAAAAAGCCATATACAGCAATGGTCCCCAACCTTTTTTATCACCGCGGACCAGTCAACGCTTGACAATTTTATCCCGGCCAGGGGTGGGGGTGGGTCAAACGACCTACATATAACCAAGAGAATCCGGTCATTTTCATTTTTTTTTTTTTTTTTTCAAAAATAAAAGATCGTTCAGACTCAGATAACAAATAAAACTGAAATAAATAATTATTTCTTGTGCGGCCTGGTGCCAATTGATCCACGGACTGATACCGGTCCACGGCCCAGGGGGTCGGGGACCACTGATATACAATGGTACCTTGACTTACGAATTTAATCCGTTCCAAGGGCGAGCTCGTAAGTCAAAATATCCGTTAGATAAAACAAAAACCCAATTGGAAATACAGTGATACCTCTGCTCACAAACATAATTGGTTCCCAGAAAGTGTGTGTAAGGCGAAAAGTTCGTCTTCCGAACATTTATTTCCCATAAGAAACCATTAAAATAAGAATAATCCGTTCCCAGGTCCCCATAAAACATAATTTTCTACTAAATAAGCCTTAAAACTACACAAAAATATACCTTATTTTATGTATAATAAATGTGCTATTGTATTGTAATTAAAGAAATAAACTGTACTGTATAATAAAGTCGTTTTATTTACCTTTGTGATGGTAGTTGATGGCTTGATGGAATGGAGTGGGAGGAGGAGGGAGGGAGGGACTTACTGTTTGGAAGGCGTGTTTGGAAACGCCTACTGTTTGGAAACACCCTTAGCCACACACGCACCCTTAATAGCTTCCTTGTTCTTAAGGATGGGAGCAATGGTAGACTTAGCGTACTGGTACTGGGACGCTGAGTCACACAAACGCACACCTCGTTCGTGTTTTTCAATGATCTCCGCCTGTGGTGGGGTCTTTTTCGGTCCCATAATAGCAAAAGTACACTCAATATGGTCCAAAATGTCTATCAAACACAAACCACTTCCGCACTCAAAGAAAGGGGGTGACTTCTCGTGGCCGCCACCGTGGCGCTGTTCGACCGCGTGGTTTGATTCGTCCGCCGAAAACTAGTTCGTCAGCAGAGACTATATGCTCGCAAACTTAATGTTCTTGAGGCGAAAAGTTCGTGAGCTTAAGTGTTCGTCAGCGGAGGTTTTACTGTAATATAAAATCAATTAATCCGTTCCAACGCCCTCCCAAAGCCATATAACCTGAAACAAACACAGCTATTTCGCTAAAAAAATTAAAGATAAACATGTTAAAACAACAAATATTTAATAATAATAATAATAATAATAATAATAATAATAATAATAATAATAATAATAATACATGTACATTAACATTAATAATAAATCTCACTGGTACCGTCAAAACCCAAATGAAGTAAACTAATTCAGAGCTTGCCATCATTCCGGTGGATTAACCAAAGAACTCCAAACACTATTTCTTGATGTCAACAGATCATAATCTAGAGGGATCTGGGCTTTATATCCAACTCGTCCAACGGTTAAACTGAGACACTGAAGATGAAGAATTTGATGGATTTTTCGATGAGAAAAGAACCGGAAAAGTGAAACAATATTCAGGGGCAGTGGTAGCCTAGTGGTATAGGGCGCTGGATCGCTGATCCTAAGGTTGGGGGTTCAAGCCCCATTCTTCATGGGTTGTCATTGTCTCCCCCCCCCCCCCCCCAGTGCAGCTAACTGGGTTCGTCTCTCACTGTCTATGGTGTGACATTCTGTAAAAGAACCATTGCTGACTTTCGACAAGAGTAACTGCATAGCCGTCAGTGTGTTTCTGCCCTGCGATGGCCTGGCAAACTGCCCAGAGTGTACTCTGCCCTCGGCCAGAGTTGGCTAAGATGGACTCCAGCCTCCCCGTGACCCTAATTAGGATTAAGCGGTTCATAAAATGAATGACTGCCTTTATTAAAAGTGGGGTACACCTCAAACAAGTCAGACGTTCATAACATTCATAGACAGTCTCACATCTGGGGGCTATTCAGGACATTAATTGATCCTAATGTGCATATCTATGGATGCTGGAAGGAAACACATGCGAAGTACAGGGAGAAGTTGCTAAAACCTCTGCACAAAAACATCTGAGCCCAGGACTCAAACCCAGGACCTTCCTGTTGTAAGGTAGACGTTCTAACCTCTACACCACAGTGGCGCTACCAATGAATTAGTCATGTGTTATTTCTTTCCCAATACTAATCAAGAAAAATGCACTGGCATAAACAAAGTTTCATCTCACTGAGTTATATAATCAAGCAAGTGCCATGTTGTGTCATGATGCCCCTCAGTGCACAATGCATCTCCCTACACAGTGAGGGTTGCATCTTGTTTTATGCATTTTCAAGCCTTACTAAAAAAAAAAAAAAATGTAAAAATAATAATAAATAAATAAACACCTCACATGCATTTGTATTGACCACTATTTATTTTCCTACGATTTACATAATTATTGATTTCCTGCACATAAGCACCGTGCTGAGTTTATACACTGAGGTCCTGAGTAATAAACCCACACATTCCTTCTTAGTCCCACAGTTTGGTTTCCTAGAAACCTAAATATTCGGGTCAAAAATACCATCCGTAACTTAAATGAGGTGACTAATTCATAAATATATAGGATTCCTGCATAAGGAAAAGATCAGTCAAAAGGAAATGCCTGAGGTAAGGGTCAGTGGTGGCCCGGTGATAAGGTTCCTAATTACCAATCCTAAGGTTTGGAGTTCAAGCCCCTCCGTCAATGATTCTCACTGCTGCCCCCCCCCCCCCCCCCAATTGCCGCTAACTGGGTTATCAAAGGCCGGCCATGTCTCTCACTGTCAATCGTCAATGTAAAAGAACCATTGCTGACTTTCGTCAAGAGTCGCTGCCTAGCCGTTAGCGTGTTTCTGCACTGTGATGGTCAGGCGAGCTGTCCAGGGTGTATTCTGCCCTCACCCAGAGTTGGCAGAGATGGGCACTAACCTGCACCCTTAATTAGGATTAATTGGTTCAGAAGATGAATGAGTTCCTGTGGTAGAAAAGGTGTGTAGAGAAGAAATCTTGTCAAGGACACACATTTGGACAGCTGTGCAGAGAAAACCTGAACGGCATTAAGACATTATACATACAAAAAAATACATAACCCACATGACATTTGTTGGTCCCTAACATTGTCATTGATCTTAGTAGAGTGGTACCTTGACTTACGAGTGTCCCTTATAATGAATTTTCCATGATACGAACTTTGATCCCATTAAAAATCTGCTCCATCCAACCAGCAAAATTTTGATTTACGAGCTCTGCTAGGGAAATGGTTTTTGCGCGCACAGTAGCCTCGTATTCTTCCGTGTGTATTCCTCCGGGCTCTGGGAACGCCTTGTGCAGTGCTTCTCAATTATTTTATTTGACACTCCCTATTGGAAGGGGAACAAAAGAAAAAAAAAAAAAAAAAAAAAAAAAAAAAAAAAAAAACATTGCTTGCTCCTCCCCCAGCACCCCACGCATGACTATAAAGAGTGTTTTGTGAACTTCATATCATTTGCTCGGTGCATTTTTCCTACAACATAGCGTGACAATGACAGCGCCACTGCCACCTACTGGCATTCGTAGTAGGCACACGGAAAAAAAAAATTCTCCTCCACCTCCTCCTCATCCTCTGTTACGCACCACCTCATGCTTTCCCCAATAGCAATTTCGATGCAGTCAATGATCAGAAGTTTTAGTTGACTTATTGTTTATTCTTGTTTCATTATTATTTTTTTATTATTAAGTATTATTAATAGTAATGTACATGTATTATTATTATTGTGAAATACTGATTATTTTTACATGTTTACCTTTAATATATTAGGTCAAATATATGTGTTTGTGGCAGGTTACAAGAGTTTGTCAGTGGGTTGGAACAGATTAATTGTTTTTGTTTTTGTTTTTTGTTTTTTTTTTCCTTTCTTTTTTTTTGTAATTTCTTATGGGGGTAATTGTTTCAACTAACAAACCTTTCAGCTTACGAGCTCGCCTTCCAAACGGATTAAATTCGTAAGTCAAGGTACCACTGTATTAGCCTTCATATGCTGTCATAGCACCTTTTGCATTTTTACAGGTTCAAAGCAGCTCAGTGGTTTTATTGGTTTATAAGAATCTGTGTAAAAATGCTGAATATTTCCTGCACTAATTCCACTTTTATAAGAGTAGTATGAAGTCAAGAGAAGACTCTGGTGTAAATAGTTATTCTCAAACCAGAACAGATGTACTTCAACCGAATAGTGTATAAGATCTACATGGACTTTCAGTTCATCAGTTCAGTTCATTTTCTGTACCCGCTTAATCCTAACTTGGGTCACGGGGAGGCTGGCGCCCATCCCAGCCAACTTCGGGCGAGGGCAGAGGACACCCTTGACAGCTCGCCAGACCATCGCAGGGCGGAAACAAGCCTACTCTTGTCGAAAGTCAGCAATGGTACATTACACCATAGACAGTGAGAGACATGGCCGGCCTTTGATAACCCAGTTAGCTCCACTGGGGGCTACATGGACCTTTATTTATTCATTTATTTTATTTCTTTTTTTCTTTTCCATAAATTTTCATGACTTAACATATACCACATATTATAATGGTGAGGTTTCAAATCGTAAACACGTAAGACTGAACACATAGCAATGCTCCCAGTATTCCAAGGTAACAAAGAAGAAATGCCTCAGGCGAATGTTGCAGGCCATCCATATTGTAACTGTGATTGAATGGCTTGTACAGGAGTGTCAGGTAGCATGAGCTCATAGTCTTCTACAAAATAGATGAAAGCTTGGTCACACAGCATAAAAAATAAAAAAAGTAAAAATAAATAAATCTCTTTTTAAATAGACAACTAATGTAAAATTTACTCCAAACATAACTGGCAAGATATCCAGTAGCATTTGACAAAGGTTTGAGGCTTGTTGACAAACCTGAAAGCAACGAACCTTCTGTTTTGAACTGAGGCCAGAAAATATTTAATATACCAGATGTTTTCTTTCGTTTTTTTTTTTTTTTTTCTTCTTCTTCTTCTTTTTTTATCAAGTAGATTGGACACGGGTTAAAAGGGATAATCTGATCATATACTATATAGTGGCATTTCGCTGTCAACTTGCCAAAAGGAGTCGTTGCTGCAAGTTGAACATGCAATGCTTTTGTTTATTTTATTTATATAAGTTGTACCTCATCTAAAAAGTGTCCCTTATAACGATTTCCCCATGACTCTCAAACCCACCAAAAATCTGCTCCATCCAACAAGCAAAAATTTGATTTATGAGCTATGCTGGGGAAATAGCTTTTCCTGGCCGATTAGCCTCGTGTTCTTCCGTGTGTCTTCCTCCTCACTCCAAGAACGCCTTGTGCAGTGCTTCTTAATTATTTTCTGTGAAACCCCCTGTGGAAAGAAAAAAAAAAGAAGAAAAAATACGCCCCCAGCACCCCGCGCGTGACTATAAATAGTGTTTACTGCATGTCATATCGTTTGCTGGACCATTTTTCTCTACACCATACCATGACAATGAGAGCGCTACTGCCAACTACTGTAGTGGCTGTGCAATTACACTTAATTCAAGTAGAGTATGGCAAAAAAAAGCCTGTCCCCCATGGTCATATCCCTCCCAGCATCACACTGCACCCCCAAGGCGGAGCAAACCCCACTATTTGAGAAGCGCTGGGCTTGTGGGAGCTCACCACAAGCCATTCCTTGCTGGCATTCATAGCGTGCACATGCATAAAATTATCCTCCTCTGTTACGCATCACCTCGTGCCTGACCACATGTTATCTTTGTTGCAGTTGATGATTGGAAGGGCTAGTTGACTTATTGTTTATTTGTGCTTTATTGTTATTTATTATTATGTTAATGTACATGTATTATTATTATTATTATTATTATTATTATTATTATTATTATTATTATTATTATGAAATATTTATTGTTTTTGTGTTTGTGTCAGGTTGCATGGGTTTTGGAGGGGGTTGGAATGGCTTAATTTGTTTTATGTTATTTTTTATGTGAATAATTGTTTTATCTAATGAACTTTTCAGCTTACGAGCTCGCCCTCGGAACGGATTACATTCGTTAGCTGAGGTATTACTGTGTATATATTCATTTTTTAAACCAAAAGATCCTTGAATTAATTTAAAATCTCATTCAATCACTCATTCTATTACCTATTCACTTATTCCTGTCAGGGTCTTGTGGAGGTAGGAGCCTCCTCTCATCTCGGCTGACAGTGAGCGAAGGCAGGTCATACTCTGACCAGCTCGCCAGACCATCGCAGGGCACACATGCAGACAATAAATCACACTCACACTTATGGACAATTTTAATTCAATTGGACTGAGTCCACGGGTCTCATTTGTAAACATAGTCTATGTAAAAACAAACAAACAAATAAATAAATGAATAAATAAATAAAAACTGAGTCTGAAAGTTCAAGAACACATTTGATAGGAGAATGTGCGCACTTGAATGGAATCTCCTAATTATCCGTGCATCATATTCTGTAGAAAAGAGGAAAGGGAGGAACAGACGGTGTGGTGGTGAACTGAAGTCAGGTTTTCGAAATGTAGTGTGAGAAGAACGATTATAATTGAAGAGTGCAAGGGGAAAACGAGTGATGTCACATAACCAGCATTTTGAGAAAACTGAAAAATAAACTTTGAGGTCTCACAAGCCTGAGTAAAAGCCCGTTTCTTCAGTTTAATTTGTTTTATATCATGAAAGGGTCAATTACCTTTGTGCAAAAAAAGATTGACACCATTTGACTGCTTAATTTAGTTAAATATGGGAAAATGAATAATTCATAGTCAAATATGACAGCACTCATTTTCCCCTTGTGCAAATTTCCTTATTTCATTTCCCTCTTGTGGTAAAGGGCATGTAACCGCGTGAACAGTTCCGAACCATGTCAAAGTACAATTCAATGGATTTGTTGGGGTTTTTGCATGATTAAATGAGTGATGTTGGCTATTCAGACTTCAAACCATGACCCAAAGTCAGACTAGGCACTTTGACACTGGTGCGTCCAACGTAGCTCCAAAAATTCCATTGTCCATTAAGTTAATTCCTCTCAAACACACAACAAAACAATAGTAAACCATGAGGGATTTGAGAACGAGCCAGACATTTATTGAAAACATAACAGATGCTCAACATTCGATCAGAGAAACCTGAGTCCAAGCAGATTTATTTACACCGTTATTTATTGAGATGGCTCGTGAACATACGATACGCTCATAGGCAAAACCAGTAAATTCAGAAATTCTCACATCACTCCTTTTCCCCTTGCACACTTCAGTTATTGATTTTTTGCGTAAGTTTATTTTCTGGCCATATCATTCATTACATCTTGATTATCACAAGTTAATTCAACAAAGTGATTTTGCACTGGGAGTAAACATTTGTTTCATAAACACATTCCTTGGGGCAGTGTTGGCTTGGTGGTAAAGGCGCTGGATCACTGAGCCTAAGGTTGAGGATTGAAGCCCCCACTCTCAACGGCTTGTCACTAACCCCCTCCCCCAGTGCAGCTAACTGGGTTATCAAAGGCCGGCCATGTCTCTCACTGTCTATGGTGTGAAGGTCATGTAAAATAACCATTGCTGAATTTTGACAAGAGTAGCTGCAAAGCCATCAGTGTGATTTTGCCCTGCGATGGCCTGGCAAGCTGTCTAGGGTGTACACTGCCCTCGCTCGGAGTCATCCGGGTTAGATGCCAGCCTTCTTGTGACCCTAACCAGGATTAAGTGGTTACAGAAAATTAATAAATGAATAAACACATTCTTCTGAAATCTGGATTCAAAATTCATTCTAAATACCAATGCTTCTCAGTTATTTTCTCTGACGCCCCCTCTAGGAAGGAAAAAAAAACATTCACCCCCCCCCCCTCCCACACGTAAAATCGTTATGAGTACACCTCTGCATAACATTATATCGTTATTAACATTAAAGTCACGGTGAAGCCGAATGCTACACATGCTGCGCCATATTTCGTCGTATTGGCCTTCGGGTGATTTTCTTTTGTCTAAATATCTCCATCTCGCTCCACCTTTCTCTTCGTTCCTGTCTGAAATTTTTCCATGTTGTTTATTGAGGGGTTGTTTACTGCACTTCATATCGTTTGCTTGGTGCGAAAAACTTGAACACCATAGCGTGACAATTACAGCGTCACTGCCAACTACTGTAGTGGATATGCAGTTACACTTAATTCTAGTACAGTATGGCAAAAAAGCATGTTCCCCAGACCCCCCCCCCCCCCCCCCGAGCATCACACCTATTTAAGAAGCACTGCTGTGTATTTAATAACCATTGTCTCACCATCATATTATCCACAATTGATGGAGCGCAGAAAGTAATGCAGCCATGAGGCGGGGGGGGCACTAACCAGTGTCTCTCCCCCTTATGCCGGTCCCAAGCCCGGATAAATGCAGAGGGTTGCGACAGGAAGGGCATCCGGCGTAAAACTTCTGCCACATTTAAAAATGCAAATGATCAAAACAAAATTCATACCGGATCGGTCGAGGCCCGGGTTAACAACGACCGCCATCAGTGCTGTCAACCAACAGGGTGCTGATGGAAATTGGACTACTGTTGGTCGAAGACGTCGAAGAAGGAGAGGCGGGAGGCGTGTCCGTAGGCAGAGAGAGAAGAGGAAATGCGTGAGCCTCGGACTGAGAGTAGGGACTTTGAATGTTGGAACTATGCAAGGAAAAGATAGGGAGCTGGCTGACATGATGCAGAGGAGGAAGGTGGACATACTGTGTGTTCAGGAGACAAGGTGGAAAGGTAGAAAGGCTAAAAGCTTAGGAGCAGGGTTTAAACTGTTTTATAATGGTGTGGATGGGAAGAGAAATGGAGTAGGAGTCATCTTGAAGGAGGGGTTTGTCAGGAATGTTCTAGAAGTGAAAAGAGTGTCAGACAGAGTGATGAGTCTCAAGTTAGAAATTGAAGGCGTGATAGTCAATGTTGTTAGTGCTTATGCCCCACAGGCAGGATGTAAGCTAGAAGAGAAGGAGAGATTCTGGAGTGAGTTAGATGAAGTGATGCAGAGTACCCCCAGAGGTGAAAGAGTGGTCATTGGAGCAGACTTCAATGGACATGTTGGTGCAGGCAACAGAGGGGACGAGGAAGTGATGGGCAGGTTTGGTATCCAGGACAGGAACACAGAAGGACAGATGTTGATCGATTTTGCAAAAAGGATGGAAATGGCTGTGGTGAATACTTTCTTCCAGAAGAAACAGAAGCATAGGGTGACTTATGAAAGCGGAGGTAAGAGCACACAGGTAGACTACATCTTGTGTAGGCGATGTAATTTGAAGGAAGTCAGTGACTGCAAAGTAGTAGTGGGTGAGAGTGTTGCCAAACAGCATAGGATGGTGGTGTGCAGGATGACACTGATGGTGAGAAAGGTGAAAAAGGCAAAGGTAGAGCAGAAGACAAAGTGGTGGAAGCTGAAAAAGGAAGAGTGTCGTGTTGTCTTCAAGGAGGAGTTGAAACAGGCTTTGGGTAGTCAGGAAGTGCTTCCAGAGGACTGGACAACCACAGCCAATGTGATCAGGGAGACCGGTAGGAGAGTATTTGGTGTGTCCTCTGGAAGGAAAGTAGATAAGGAAACTTGGTGGTGGAATGAGGAAGTGCAGGAGTGTGTACAAAAGAAGAGGTTAGCCAAGAAGAAGTGGGACATTGAGAGGACCGAAGAGAGTAAACAGGAGTACAGGGAGACACAGCGTAAGGCGAAGGTAGCAGTGTCAAAGGCCAAACAGAGGGCGTATGATGACTTGTATGATAGGTTGAACAGTAAGGAGGGAGAAAATGATCTATACAGGTTAGCACAGCAGAGAAATAGAGATGGGAAAGACGTGCAGCAAGTTAGAGTGATAAAGGACAGAGAGGGAAATGTATTGACTGATGACAGAAGTGTGCTGGGAAGATGGAAAGAGTACTTTGAAGAGCTGATGAATGAGGAAAATGAGAGAGAAAAAGAGTAGAAGGGGTGACCGTTGAGGAGCAGGAAGTAGCAAAGATTAGTAAGGGAGAAGTGAGGAGGGCATTGAAGAGGATGAAGAGTGGAAAGGCAGTTGGCCCTGATGACATACCAGTTGAGGTATGGAAGTGTCTAGGGGAGGTAGCAGTAGATTTTCTGACAAGAATATTCAACAAGGTCTTAGAAAGTGAGCAGATGCCAGAGGAATGGAGGAGAAGTGTGCTTGTGCCCATTTTTAAGAACAAGGGCGATGTACAGAGTTGTGGCAACTACAGAGGGATAAAGTTGATGAGCCATACAGTGAAGCTATGGGAAAGAATAGTGGAAGCAAGACTAAGGGCAGAGGTCAGCATTTGTGAACAACAGTTTGGTTTCATGCCAAGAAAGAGCACCACAGATGCAGTGTTTGCTTTGAGGATGTTAATAGAGAAGTACAGAGAAGGTCAGAAGGAGCTGCATTGTGCCTTTGTGGATCTGGAGAAAGCATATGACAGGGTGCCGAGAGAAGAACTGTGGTATTGTATGAGGAAGTCTGGAGTGACAGAGAAGTATGTTAGAGTGGTGCAGGACATGTATGATAGATGTAAGACAGTGGTGAGGTGTGCTGTCGGTGTGACAGAAGAGTTCAAGGTGGAGGTGGGACTACATCAAGGGTCAGCTCTCAGCCCCTTCTTGTTTGCTATGGTGATGGACAGGCTAACAGATGAGGTTAGACAAGAATCTCCATGGACTATGATGTTTGCAGATGACATTGTGATCTGTAGTGAGAGCAGAGACCAAGTGGAGGAAAATCTAGAGAGGTGGAGGTATGCCCTGGAAAGGAGGGGATTGAAGGTTAGTCTTAGTAAGACAGAATACATGTGTGTGAACGACAAGGACCCAAGAGGAACTTTGAGGTTACAGGGGGCAGAGATAAAGAAGGTGGAGGATTTTAAGTACTTAGGCTCAACAATCCAGAGCAATGGAGAGTGTGGAAAAGAGGTGAAGAAGCGCGTGCAGGCAGGTTGGAATGGATGGAGAAAAGTGTCCGTGTGATGTGTGATAGGAGAGTATCGGCAAGAATGAAGGGAAAAGTGTACAAGACGGTGATGAGGCCAGCAATGTTGTATGGTTTAGAGACAGTGGCCCTGGGGAAAAGACAGGAGTCAGAGTTGGAGGTAGCAGAGATGAAAATGTTGAGGTTCTCTTTGGGAGTAACGAGGATGGATAGGATCAGAAATGAGTACATCAGAGGGACAGCACATGTTAGATGTTTTGGAGACAAAGTCAGAGAGGCTAGATTGAGATGGTTTGGACATGTACAGAGGAGGGATAGTGAGTATATTGGTCGTAGGATGCTGAGGTTGGAACCACCAGGCAAAAGGCCCAGAGGAAGACCAAAGAGAAGATTTATGGATGCAGTGAAGGCGGACATGAAGGTCGTTGGAGTAAGAGTAGAAGATGCAGAGGATAGGGAGAGATGGAGGCAGATCATTTGCTGTGGCGACCCCTGAAGGGAACAGCCGAAAGGAAAAGAAGAAGAAGAAGATGGAGCGCAGAAAGTGGGGAGTATAACATGGCTATATGTAATAAAGCATCCAGTATGCCAAAGATAGTAGATGATGTAAATTACTTTTATAATCAATTATAAATATAAATAAACACATTTTTCTTAGACACTGAGAGCATATAATCAAATATCAATTAAATTTCAGAGTCTGGAAATAGGGCCATTGATCCTGTTCACAGTTGTTACACTTTATCATCCTATTAGTCCTAACATTCAGGGTGTATTTCAGGGTCGGGGTGGGCGGGGAATGTCAGTGACATATCCTGCAATTAATTCAAGGTTTTAAGTTTATTTGCTGCAAATGTATAAATACTGCAGCAGGCACCACCGTACATAATGCTGCACCATGGCACTTTGATGCGCTCCCCCCCCCACCCCTAAAATAAAATAATCATTTAACACGAGTAACAAATTACAAACATGTCGGTAAAGGAGTATAAACATGTAGCTTTAGCTCACAATCCCATTGACACTTAACAAGTGTTGCCACTTGCTCCGCTTTGTTTGTGATTGCCTATTTTTTTTTCTTTCTTTTCTGACCTGCAGTCATTAATCACAACAATGACAGAACAATAACATGCCAGGTTAATTTATATGCAGACTGAATTTATGAGATGATTTGCATTGACCATTTATGGATGGAAAAGGGTGTGTACAGGGCGGGAATTCGGGTACACACACTTGTAGACACATTATGATTTATAAAGTGAAGTTCGCATACAGGTATGCATACGCAGACGCAAATGAATCTGAATATATTTTGGTGGATGTACATTTTTTTTTTTTTTTTTTACACAAGTACACTTTCTCGAAGTAAGATCCTGTAAAATGACAATAATTAATAATCCAATTTTGGTAATTTAAATAAATTCAATATAAATAAAAATGGAGGTAGAAACAACTGAACAGTTACAAAAACAAACTGCCACAAATGAGGATTTTGACAGATATAAGTACTGTACAATATAACCAGGTATCTCCAAAGTAAACAGACGGGCCGTGGGGAGGCTGGTGCCCATCTCAGCAGACTCTGGGTGAGGGATGGGTATACTCTGGACAGCTCGCAAGGTCACTGAAGTATTATTCTTCTTCTTCTTCTTCTTATTATTATTCATTCATTCATTTTCTGTAACCGCTTAATCCTAATTATGGTTGCGTGCAGGCTGGCGCGCATCCCAGCTGACCCTGGGCAAGGACAGTGCACCCTAGATGGCTCGCCAGGCCATCGCACGGCAGAAACACGCTGACGGCTATGCAGCTACTCTTGTCGAAAGTCAGCAAAGGTTATTGTACATGAACCTCACACCATAGACAGTGAGGGACATGGCCGGCCTTTGATAAACCAGTTAGCAGCATCATGGGGGCAACCTGTGGTGACAACCTGTGGTGAGTGGGGCTTGAACCCCCGACCATTAGGCCACCACTGCCCTATTATTATTATTATTAGTAGTAGTAGTAGTAGTAGTAATAGTAGTAGTATTCATTCATTCCTTTTCTGAACTGAGTAACCATAATTAGACTCACAAGAAGGCTGGCACCTATCTCAGCCAACTCTGGGTGGGGGAGGAGTACACCCTGGACAGCTGGCAAAGACCTGTCCAGCATCAGATTGCACAAAACCTTGGGATTCATCCTGCCACAGTAAATAGACTGATTGTAGAATTCAACAGAAAAAGCAAGAGATTAATAGCATCTTTCTCAGATTGATCTGGAGCCTCTGACAAGCATCTCTGTGCTGTCAAGCGGACTGTTGAATATAATCCCTGTTGTAGGGCGCGTGTTGCTGCAGAGAGACTCCAAGTGAGCCGACGTAGTGCTGTGAGAAATCTCCATCAACTTGGCTACTATGGCAGAGCAGATAGCAAAACAGCGAAAAGAAATAAACGATGCAGTCTCTTTCCTTTTGATATGTCTCCGTATTGTGTCCTGTGTGTGTGTCCCATGTAGTAGAGAAAATACAAACTACATTTCTAAGGAAACAACAAAATTTGACTACGACACTACGAATAGCACTTAGGTGCCCTCTCCTTAGGTGCACCCTATAGAGAAACATGCAAACTGCAAACTAAAAGAAAGAAAGAAAAAAAGGGAAAAAATGGACTTTTCACGCAGATAAATAAATAAACAAACAAATAAATACATAAATAAAGAAATAAATACACCCTTATTAAAGACTGAAAAACAGTTAAGATGTTGGGTGATTGTGGTGAAGTGCTGAGCACGTCTGCCTCAAAGAAAGAAAATGCTGGGCATGGCCCGGGCTTGGTGAGGATGGTTTTGTGTGAAGTTTGTATTTTTTTTTTTTGTGTGTGTTTTCATGGATTGCCTCGGAGTACTTTGGTTTCTCCTCTTAGTCCAAATACATGCACTTGCGGTTCCAAACTGCTTCTGGAGTGCGTGTGAATGGTTGTGTGTGTGTGTGTGTGTGTGTGTGTGTGTGTGTTGACCCTACACTAGTCTGGCAAACCGTTCACCTATCTTCGCCCAGCGAGGGCTGTGATAGGCTCCATCCTCACCCGGGTATGATTAAGCAGTTTGGCAAATGAGGAAGTGAGTATGAGTTGAGAGGTTAACATGAGATGTTTTTTTTTTTTTTTTTTTTTTTTTCCCCCATATGATGCAAAGAAGCAGAATTATGGTGGCCTGGTGGTAAAAGGTTGGGGGTTCAACTCCCACTCTCTACAAGGTTGCCACTGTCCCCCGAGTGCAGCTAACTCGGTTATCAAAGGCCGGCCATGTCTCTCACTGTCTATGGTGAGAGCTTCATGTAAAAGAACCATTGCTGACTTTCGACAAGAGTAGCTGCATAGCCGTCAGCGTGTTTCTATCTCTCGCTCAAGGGTCGTGTCAGGAAGGGCATCGAACATAAAAACCCATGCCATATCAAACATGCGACGGTTCATTGTGGCAACCCTTGAGAGAAAGGGAACAGCCGAAAGGAAAAGAAGAAGAAGAAGAAGAAGAAGAAGAAGAAGAAGAAGAAGAAGAAGACTAAGAAGCAGAATTGTGAAAGAGAGAAGTGGATACACATATTTTTCATTCTACACGATCGCAGCTACTGCGGTGACTGCAATCAAAATTCTGTGCCAAATACTGATCTCTGAGATCCAAATGACTGTCATGAGAGGAGAAAGCTCAGGTTTAATTGCATAACATTCCTCAGTAGAGAGACAGGCTATTCACAATTGCACTTCATCAATAAATAAAAGAAAAGGCTTCATGGAAACAGAACCCCGGTTACTGTTTTCCTGCAGACATTTTCACTCCAGGATGTTGCATAGTTTACTTAAGCAGAGCTATCAGAAACACTTAACAGCATCCTTCATTCTACGCCACGAGCCAATTTATTAATTAAAGAGCTTTTCTGTAAAAGCTGCATTATACAACTATTGATCAAAACAACATTGATTCAAAGTTGAAATGACACTTATAATGCGAATTATTCGAAGCCTTACTTGCGCTTATAAATAATTGCTGTTCCCTTAATACTGGCTGAATGTAAATCAAGAGGCATAATTATCAAAGCCAAAAGCCCTATAATAAAGTAAGGAATATTTATGGGGTATGCTCAGAGGTACATGCTGTAAAATTTGAAAAAAATGAATAAATAAATAAATAAAATAAAATAAAATAAAGAAGAAGAAGAAGAAGAAGAAGAAGAAGAAGAAGAAGAAGAAGAAGAAGAAAAAGAAAACACAAGGTTATAAATACCCAAGTATTTCATTAATTAAATAGAAAAAAAAAAAAACATTAATTCATTTTCTAAACCATTTAATCCTAATTAGGGTCACGGGGAGGCTGGTGCCCATCTCAGCTGACTCTGGGTATGTCCAGGGCATGGTACACCCTGGAAATCTCACCAGGCCATCACATGGCTAACACTCATGACACCTATGGAAGATTTGGAGCAGCCATTTAACCCACTGTGTGTGTTTTTGGACTGTGGGAGGAAACCCAATGCAAACTCTGGGAGAACATGCAAACTCCACACAGAAACACTCAATCTGGGAATCGAGCCCAGGACCTTCTTGCTGTGAGGCGAACATGCTTAACACTACACCACTGTGCCGCCTACCTGAGTGAAGCATGATAGAATAAAAATAAAAGAATTAATTAAAAAAAAAAAAAAAAAAGACAAAACAGTGACACAGTTTACGGCGTCGTCTGAAGTGAAACGGAGATCATCCTACCACCTTATTGATTATTCGTTTACAACAGCACCCTGAAGCCTTTTATTCATCTCAGACATACAAAATGTATGAGTGTTGTACTGTATGTAGCAATGAATGGAGGAATTAATCATCTATTCTATATCAATTCCAGCAGTTCATGTTCGCACTGACCTCAGCGTGTGAGTTCCCTTTAGCACAGATCGATCTGAAGATTGAGCAAACAGACAGGACACGAAAGCTCGGGGCAAACGCAAAATCTCATTGAACTGCTGATTCTACAAGCAGTTATATGTTTACACTGAGACAGGATGGTGTAGCACATCTGCCTCACAACAAGAAGATCCCGGGGTCAAGGATCGTGCCTCGCATGGGCATTTTTGCACATTCTCGTGGACTTCCTCCCAGTACACAGGTCTCCTCCTTCACTCCAAAGACACGCACCTTCAGCTAATTGGATGTTGTTGATTGTCCCATGTGTGAATGTCATTGGGTTTGTGTGTGAGTATTTGGCCTTGAAATGGACTTGTTAAACCCACCTTCATTTGGCGTCAGCTAGAATGAGCATCAACCTCCCCATGATCTTAATAATGAGGTGTTTGGAAAAGAAAAGAGAAAGCAGAGCAGAGGGGATGAAAGGCATGCCAGCGATCATGAGGACTAACATCAGACAAGCTAAAGCTATAATTTACTATAATTAAATAAACAAATAATGCACGCTGTATGTATAAAAAGCTAGTCATGTGGTCCGTGCATAAGTTGCTAGCATTGGATATGTACAGTAAAACCTCCGCTGACGAACGCTTAAGCTCACGAACTTTTCGCCTCAAGAACATTAAATTTGCGAGCATATTGTCTCTGCTGACGAACTAGTTTTCGGCGGACGAATCAAACCACGTGGTCGAACAGCGCCACGGTGGTGGCCACGAGAAGCTGACGCACGCTCACGGCGTCACAGTTCGTCACACCCCTTTCTTTGAGTGCGGAAGTGGTTTGTGTTTGCTAGACATTTTGGACCATATTGAGTGTACTTTTGCTATTATGGGACCGAAAAAGACCCACCACAGGCGGAGATCATTGAAAAACACGAACGAGGTGTGCGTTTGTGTGACTCAGCGTCCCAGTACCAGTACGCTAAGTCTACCATTGCTCCCATCCTTAAGAACAAGGTAAATAAAACGACTTTATTATACAGTACAGTTTATTTCTTTAATTACAATACAATAGCACATTTATTATACATAAAATAAGGTATATTTTTGTGTAGTTTTAAGGCTTATTTAGTAGAAAATTATGTTTTATGGGGACCTGGGAACGGATTATTCTCATTTTAATGGTTTCTTATGGGAAATAAATGTTCGGAAGACGAACTTTTCGCCTCACACACACTTTCTGGGAACCAATTATGTTCGTGAGCTGAGGTATCACTGTATATTTTTGAATGTTATATGCATCTCATTCATTCATTTTCTGAACCGCTTAATCCTAATTAGCCGACTCTGGGCGAGGGTGGGGTACACCCTGGGCAGCTCACAAGGCAACTGTGGGGTAACAAAGGCTGTCATGATGACCTAAAATCTTCTGCTCAACCAACTGAGCTGTCAAAGGCTTATACCCCTATTTCACTGGAGCACAGAATGCAATGATTGTGACGGAAAGACACGGAACGCAGTCTACCGAAGAGCTTTGGCATTTTTACACAGAAAATGGGTCAAAATCCTACGTAAAATTGTACATTCAGAACACTTTCGGAACGTTCACGGCATGTGCGGAACAGACATGGAAAAACTAAGGTACAGTTTAGGAATAAATACGGAAAAGCGCACAGATTAACTGTGGAACAATTACGAATAGTCACAGATTGCAAAGGGAGATTTTCGGATAATTGACTGAACGTTCACGGAAAGCACGGAACACTCAAGGAATAACTACGGCACTGAAGGAACAGCTTTGGAATGATTGCGGAAACACGTGGAATGAAAGCGGAATGTTTACGTTCAACACGGAATGACTGAAGAATAACCACGTTTCAATATGGAAAAATCGGCAAAGATCAAAGGATTTGCTCCTGATTCCACCTATAAATTCGTGGACTCGACCAAGGAATCTCATTCTGCCAATATGTTCCTATTATTTTCACTGTCAATAAATCATTCCGAACTACAAAGAATTGCACAGAAGTCAAAACCACAGCGATTATGACTTCAAAACTTTATTACATGAACATGAAAAAAGAAAAAAAATAATAAAGTGAATGAATTGAAATAATTGAATAAATTGAAAAAAAAAAGTCTCACGGGTCACCGGTGGCGTTTGAGTCCTCTAAGTCATTACAACACTGCTGAGCACACTGGAGATGTTGAACAGGCTGGGCTCACTTCCACTTGTGTCTCTAGCCACAGGGGTGGTTGCAGACGTTGATGTGTATGTAACCGGAGGGCAACTCACTGGTCTGCTGGGTTGTGGTTGCTGCTCTCCTGCAGATGACGTCGATGGTTGTGGGCACAGTTGTTTTGCTCACCTCGCATCTTGATGTCCCCAAACAGGCATGGGTGGACCGGACAGCTGCGTGGTCAACTGCGTCGGTGGGGGCTGCCAGTAATGCTGCTAATGCCACTGGTGGTGCAGAGGTGATGATCGATGCTGCTGAGAAAGCTGCTGGTGGTGTTGCTGCAAATACTGCTGAGGAGGTTTGAGCTGCTGCGACTGCTACTGCGTGGGAGGTGGTTCCTCCTGTGGCTGCATCTCCAAGGCCTCAGCTCTGCCCAAGCAGTCATTCAGCAGTTCGTGAATATTCAACTTGGCATGCCTGTACATACGTTTTGGGAGATTCTGCAGCACAGCTGCCGCCGAACCGGTGAAACTCGCTCTCTCTGACTCATCGGCCGTCCGTATCTTCATTCTCTGTCTCACCAGCTGTTGGCTGCTGCGGGAATCCGGTCGGCTTTGTTGTCAAGTCTGGATGTTGCAGATCCAGACCTCGCCAAGGTGGATCTAGATGCTGTGGTGACAGGCGTTGCGTCAAGGAGGATGATGGGTGTTGCCTCTTCTGCTAGCTGCAGGTCGATAGCTGCAATGTCTTGAGCCCCCTCTGATGTTGATGGCAGTGGAGGTTCTCCAATGGTGGTTGGCGTGGAACTGCCGAAGCCAGCTGCAGCAGCAAGCTTTGCCTTTAGAGAGACAACGTTCCTCCACTGTACCTCGACAACGTGTGGACATAGGAAGCTGAAACTGTTGTATATCCACTGGTCCCTCTGAGACATGTTCATGTCAGCTTGCTCTGACTTCCAACATCTCAGTTTTCCCAGCCTTGTCCCCACATTCTGGAATCACAGCTTCAACTCCTCGTTGGTCTTCCCCATGCGTGAAGCCTGATCAGCCCAGAGCTTGGCCTTGTGTTGTTTGTCCGTCCAGGATTGGAGTTTTTTGTTGTAAAGGCACTCGTTTGCCTGGATGAACTCTACCATGACATGCTCCTCGTCGTCGCTGAGTTTGATATATACTCGTGCCTTCTTGTTTGTGTCAGTGGCGATATCAGAAGCGACATCCGACTCGGCGTCGACCTCGGCTTCCTGAGAAGGCTCTTCCACTGGGTTTTCCGGAGTTGGAGACCATGGCCTCTTGGTGGTTGTCTTCCTCTTGACTTTCGGCATTGTAGCGTCTCTCAAAGTGCATGGTTCGTTGTCTTTGGCTCCTGTATTTATAGTTGAAGTGAGTTCTGTGAGTGTTCCTTAATTCCTCCGTGCTGTCTTTCACTATTCTGTAAACATTCCATATGTATTCTTTGACTGTTCCGCTTTGTTCCATGTAACGTTCATGGATATTTCACGGTGTTTCTTTATTGTTCCATATGTATTCCGTGTCTTTTGTGAGTATTCCGTGTAGCTCCGTACATGAATGCGACTGGTCCATGGCTGCTTTTGACCATACAGAAGAGGGGCAAGAATTGCGGATAAGTCCCGGAACACTTGCGGTATAAAAGGAAAGATTACAGATCATTTGCGGAAATGACAGAATGTTTACGGAAGAACTACGGAACCAAAAGGAACACTCACGGATTTTTTTTTTTCCATGAATGTGCGTTTGAACACGTTCTAAAGCTTGTTCACGAAAGATTTTAGTCTGCCGGAAGTGGAGGAACATATACAGAATCATACGGAATGACACGGAAGATGAGTGAATAATTGCGGAACGTTTTTGCGGATGACGACATTTTTGCTTCCGTAAGTCTGCCGTGCTGCAGTGAAATGGGGGTATTATATATATATCATATATAAGAAATATATGAAACAGATGGGGCAGTGGTGGCCTGGTGGTAAAGGTGCTGGATCACTGATCCTAAGGTTGGAGGTTCAAGCCTCACTCTCAACGCGCTGCCACTGCCCTGCGCCCCCCCCCCCCCCTAGGTGCAGCTAACTAGGTTATTAAAGGTTGGCCATATCTCTCACTGTCTATGGTGTGACACATGTAAAAGAACCATTGCTGACTTTAGAGAAGAGTCGGTGCATAGCCGTCAGCATGTTTCTTCACTGAGATGGCCTGGCGAGCTGTTCAGGGTGTACTCTGCCCTTGCCTGGAGTCAGCTGGGTTGGGCGCCAACCTCCCTGTGACTCTAATTAGGTGGTTACAGAAAATGAATGAATGAATAAAACAGATGAGATATTTATTACACATCAGTAGTCCATTTCCTGGAACCTGCGAGTGATGCTATACATAATATCGACTATAATGTTGTATTCCTCTGTCAACGTCTACACTCTATTCTCTGTACAGTATATTGCATGTAATTCTATTTTGCACTACAATATTTTCCTTATGTGCATCATCCAATGTGCTTGGACCCATCAGCACCCAAAGTGATCCATCAGAATTTTAATTAGAATTATGTACATGGGTTGAACACAGAGATCTATTTTTTTTAAATAATAATTAAATAACAAACATGACACTGATGTCTTCACAGCTCAGAGAGCACCATCTGTTTTCGTTTCAGCTAGCATCGTACCAATCCCCTTCCCTTCCATTAAGTAATATCAATTATTCTTAATATTCCAAAAGGTTTCTTGGAAGTTTCATCTCATTGCTCTTTTAACCGCTAATGCATTAAACAGCCCAGAAATGTCTGTGTGGTGTTTTGAAACAGAGAATGATAACTCAAACATGCTGTCAATGTAAAAATCTGTGAATCTTGGCAGAGGTGTGAAAAAAATAAATTAAAAAAGTGTGGAAAAAATGTTCTGGCAGGCAGAGTTAAAAAAAAAAAAAAAAAAAAAGTCAGTTTAGAAGTTTAAAAGACTTGAATGGCTATATCACTGTAGTGCTCAACAGAGTGCTCATTTTCCATGTGTGAATTGTCTTAGAGGTATGCGTCAGGTCTAGGGTCCTTTGGGAATCGAGGACCTTACAAAAATGTGCAGCTTTTTTTTTTTTTTCTTTTTTTTTTTTTTTCATATGGGAGGAGTGCTCCTGGGAAAAACAAAACCCTTGTTTCTTCACATAAGAGCATGCTGGGTGCTCCATGACACATTTACTGCTTTCATTCATTTATTCTCAGTAATTGCTTAAACCTGCTCTGGGTCACTGTGATTTAACGCAGCTGGAAACAAAAGCAATGATTGCAAGAGCAGGTGGGATTTGACAGTATGTTCTTGGACATTAATAGTTAAAAAAAAAAAAAAAAAAAAAAAACTTTATTTTTGTCTCTGAAAATAAAATGATGGCCTTCAAAGGATGAACTTTGTAAACAGTCTCACATCATTGGCTACAGAGAGACTAAGTGTTTTGTCCTTGTGCAGGCTCTGAATGCAAGTACAAGAACACTCAAGAGAAACGCATGTCTTTACACATAAAAAATGAGACAATTAACTAGGGCGTAACTCCACTACCCTCTGTACCCCCTCTCCCTACAGCCTTGTAAATAAATTTCCTTTTGTGGTCCCTCTGTATTGAGTAAAACAAACGGCTGCTCTTACCCATGTGGGCCGTTCAACACTATACAACTAAATGAGATTTAGATTACCATGAGGAATGTTCTGTGTAAACCAATGTAAAGAGGATTAGACTAGCACAGTTGTCTTGATGATATACCAAATCCCCCCAGTGCAGCCAACTGGGTTATCACAGGCCGGCCATGTCTGTCACTGTCTATGGTGAGAGGTTCATGTAAAAGAAACATTGCTGACTTCCGCCAGGATGACTTGCATCGCCGTCAGTGTGTTTCTGTAATGGGATGGTCTGGCGGGCTGTCCATGGTGGACTCTGCCCTCGCCCCGAGTCGGCTGAAAAGGGTGGCACGAATGAATGGATACACCTAATTTGAAAATGTTCTCAATGTGGTGGAAAGTGAACTGATAAAGAAAGTGCGTAAAATTAATGGATGAATAACGCAGAACAAGAAAAAAAAACGTTTAATTTTAAAAGATTTAGAATATTGCATTGCATCATTCTTTTTTTTTTTTTTTTTTTTTTTTTTTTTCTGAACCACTTTATCCAACTAGGGAGGATGAACTCTATCTCAGCTGACACTGCTTGAAAGTGTGGTACATACTGGACATGTTGTGAGACCATTGCACGACCACCACACATACAGTTAACTAGGAGTAATGTGAGACAATATGCACGTCTTTGGACCGTGGGACAAAACCAGTCTTCTTCTTCTTTTCCTTTCTGCGGTTCCCTTCAGGGAAACCTATCCTCTGAATTCTCTTCTCTTACACCAACTACCTTCATGTCCTCCTTCACCACATCCATAAATCTTCTCTTTGGTTTTCCTCTAGGCCTTCTGCCTGGTAGCTCCAACCTCAGCAATGTACCAATATGTTTACTATCCCTCCTCTGCACATGTCCAAACCATCTCAATCTAGCCTCTCTGACCTTGACTTCCAAAACGTCGTACATGTGCTGTCCCTCTGATGTGCTCATTCCTGATCCTATCCATCCTCGTTACTCCCAAAGAGAACCTCAACATTTTCATCTCTGCTACCTCCAGCTCTGTCTCCTGTCTTTTCCCCAGCGCCACTGTTTCTAACCCATACAACATCGCTGGCCTCATCACAGTCTTGTACACTTTTCCCTTCATTCTTGCCGATACCCTCCTTTCACACATCACACCGGACACTTTTCTCCAACCATTCCAACCAGCCTGCACACGCTTCTTCACCTCTTTTCCACACTCTCCATTGCTCTGGATTGTTGAGCCTAAGTACTTAGCGACAAAAGTACCTGGAGAAAACCCAGTGAAGCATAGAGAGGACATGCAAATTCCACTGTTCTTGCTATAAGGTTGATATCCTGACCATTCCGCCACAGGGTTTAACTGCACTGAATCGGGATCTATAATTCTACATATGGTATAACCCTGATTCCAAAGAAGCTGGATGGGGTGCAAAAGATAAAATAAAAGCAAAATGATATGGTTTGAAAATTTCATAGATATTTAATTCACAATAGAGCAAATAAAACGTATTGAGAATTTAATGTGAGATATTTTACCATTCCATGGGAAAAAAAAAAAAAAAATCATTTGAATATGCTTGCAGCAACATATCTCCAAAATATAGGGTTGGATAACAAAAAATCTGAAAACATAATGGAAACAGCTGAAGGACCATTTTGCACACATTTTGTTAATTGACTGTAACATCACTTGGTATAAAAGGAGAATCGGGGCAGATTTACAACAATCTGAAAAAAAAAAAAAAAACTGCATCTGCAATCGTGGAAAAAAAAAAAAAATCAGAATACTGTTCCTCAACACAAAAACTGTGAAGATTCAGAATATCTTATAGTCTGCAGTGCATAATATCACCAAGGCTCAGAAATTCTGGAAATATGTCTGTGCATAAGGAACAAGGCAGAGAACCAGCAACCTTAGGCAATGCTGCATTAAAAACAGGCATGTGCTCTCCTAGTGATCACAGCATTGGCTCAGGAACACTTCCAGAAATCATTGCTGCAGTAAGCACAACTCTTGTCTTCCCACACACACACAAAAAAAAAAAGCAAACAAAAACAAACAAACAAACAAAACAAAACAAACAAAAAAAAACATTGGGTACTTGTTTAACTTTTACTTGTCCATATATTGCATTTTTTTAATTTAAAAAAAATCATCTGCAATATCACTCAGTTAGCAGGAAAGCAATGTCGACCCTTCAGTGGAACTGGATACAGAGTTACTGGCTGTACTCTTCCTGAACTAGAAAGATGGTTTATGTCCCTTCTCTCCATCAATACAGTGCAATGCAATTGGATCAAGGTCATCTGGTAGGACATGTGTACAAATTTGGATGGATAATCCTCTGTCTTGGCATCGCATTAGTATCAGCTTGGAAAGATGTAATGAATAGCTGCATGTGTTCCAATGCAGTGTTACACTTGTAGCAGAAAATACCCCGTGGAACTTGATTTTAGCTTCAGAAAAAATTATGAAATGCATGCTACTCTTACCTGATAGCAGTAATACATGGTACAGTATCAATTATTATGTCATTCAGTGCAATATAATTCATTTATTGTGCACCATAAAAATACTGGAAGATCAAATTTAGCAAATTTAGCATAAACCGTTTAATATCCTTTCACCTTAATGCTTATTACTCAAATCATTTCATTTCTATCATTTTTTTTTTCTGTAGAATTCAAAATTACGTAAAGGTTAAAATGTCTGTGTTTTTGTTTTTGTTTGTTTGTTTTATATATTTTTAACATATAAAATGATGTTGGACGCAAATATAATAAACTGCTGATCACATAACCATATTGTCACTTCAAGCAATTAATTGCACAAAATGACGACAATGAATTATGCATAGGAATCAATAATTTATGCAATTTTAAACAATGCAATATCACTGTTTGAACATCAAATGAGTTCTGAAATGAATATTTGGTGGATAAATCCCTGACATTGAACCACAGCTTCATGAATCTTGGCATGCTCTCTTTCTCCATCAGTCTTTCACACTGTTCTTGGGTGACTTTATCTCAGTTCTGGTGCAAATATTTAATCAACTCTTCTTTGTTTGATGCTTTACAGTCATCCATCTTCCTCTTGATCACGTTCCAAATGTTTGCAATAGGGGTTTAACTCTGGGGACTGAATTGGCCATTTAGATTAGATTGGTTTAGATCTTGTGGTCCTCCATCCACACCTTTATTGATCTGGCTATCGTGCATTGACCTGTTGGAAATTGTAGTCCTCTGAGTTAGCTAATATTATTAGTGCAGAGTGAAGCACGTTTTTATGTGTCATGGAATGGTGTAGTTGTTAGCATGTCCACCTCAAAGCAATAAGGTCCTAGATTTGAGTCCCAGGCTTGGGTATTTCTCCGTGGAATGTACATGTTCTTTCCATGTTTGTGTGGATTTTATGACTTCCTCCCACATTCCAAAAACATACAAATAAGATTTACTGACTGTTCTATATTAGCCATAGGTACCGCTTTCACCCAGTGTTGGCTGAGCTAGAGTTCAGCCTGATAGTAGGTTTAGCTGGTTCAGCGAATGAGTGAATGAAAAGTACTGCATTAGAGTGCAGCAAGTAAAAAGTCAGTTTTCAAAATTGATGTTTTAGAAGTAAAAATAAAATAGGCAAGCATGAGCATCTAACTGCCTAAATGACTACATCGGAGCATTTGATTTTTAGTGGTACAACAAAATACGAATGGAAATTGAGAAAAGCCCCACGGGCACTCATGGTGAGTAAACCCTCGCCCGTGTGGTCTGATCTGACAGAAAATCATAAACTGCAGAAAAGGTTAATGCTGGCTATAATAGAAAACTGCCAGAACACATCGGCTTTAGATTGCTGTTCATATAGCTGTGTAGCTTCAGTCAGTTGCACATGCTTGACCCCTGACCACCACTAAAAATGCCGACAATGGGCACATGAGCATTACAACTGAACCACAGAGGAATAAAAGAAGGCGATCCGGTCTGAGGAATCATATTTCGTTTTATATCTCATGAACAGCAGTGTGCATGCGCATCACATACATGGTGAAGGAATGCAAAAAGGATCAACTATGTGAAGAAGCCATGTCACCAGGAAAGTGTACCGTTCCAACAATGCTCTGTTAGAAAAAAAACAACAAAACAAACAAGCAAGCAAAAACAAACAAACAAACATACAAACAAACAAAAAACCTTGGTTCTTAAAATTCATGTGAATGTTACTTTAAAATATACATTATATCTAAAAGTTATTGCAGAGAATGTCTACAGTATGCCCTTGACTATTCGCGGTTTTGCACCCACGGTTTGAGTATTCGCTGACTGCCGAGCAACCAGCACGTGATTCAAATTCAACCAATGGCTGTCATCCTTTCTCCTGATTGTTTGAGCTGATGTCCTGCCCCTTTTTCCTCATGTGCGGACAAGTTGCCAATGAGCCTCTTTTTTTGTGTGTGTTTTAATTACCAGTTAAGCTCTATACCAGTCAAACGCTATGCGTGTTCTCTGGCTAAGTGATAAAAAACGCTGGATGTCTCTTTTGAAGAAATAAGACTTTCTCCTGAGAAACAACGGTTTTCTCTGAACTGTTGTATAAAAATCTTTTTAAATTATATTCCAGTACAGTACCTAAGCTCATGTTTAACAACCGATACCAAAAGGATAAACTTTATTACAGTACTCTTCATGTCCTTTTACATTGAACTTTAAGTGACGTCTCCAAGATGGCGCTGCCCAGAGAGCGATGTCGCGGAGTTCTCAGAGTCAAATTGTTTCTTTGTCCGTTTTAATTTGTGTTATTTGTTGTTTTGTTTGTTCATGTTTTGCATTATGCTCGTCTATGACCGGTCGACTCCACTACAGCTATAAGATCGGAGAATCTTTAGGCGTGTATAACTAAGCAGAGCTAACATGCTATTAGCAGAGCTAACAGGCTATTAGCAAAGCTAATATGCTATGGTAGGCAGCTCAATGCGAGCCACATCCCAGCTAGCAATAAGCCCAGGCGGGAAGGGGCCGAATGACGACTCTGGCGCTTGGGATTGTAGGGATGAAGGCCGTCTAGCCGGCTGGTATAATCGCCTTCTTGGGTGTACTCTCCTCGAGCTATGTTTCACAGAAACGCAGTCCTGTAGAACCCTCTGCACTGCAATTTGAGCATGAAGCTCGTCCATCTTGTTTCGCAGGGACTGAAGATTTTCAAGCAGTATGGCCGGAAGTCCGAACCAAGCTTCTGAGAACTCTGCCTAGACGGTTAGCATTGAGATCCCATAGCATAGCATAGCTCACGATAGAAGATATTGCGTGCTTAGTTGCCCGAAGCTGAAGCTGCTTATAGCTGTAGTAGGGTCGACCGATCATAGACAAGTATAGTGCAAAACACGAACACACAAATTAAACAAATTAAAATGAACAAAGAAACAACTTGACTCTGAGAACTCCACAGCGTTGCCCTCTAGGCAGCACCATCTTGGACTCGAAGACGTCACTCCAAGTTCAATGTAAAAGAACCTGAAGCATAATAAAGTTTATCCTTTTGGTATCATTTGTTAAACATGCTACAGAACATAAAATCTCACGGGCAAACATTATCAGAATTAACTTAGGTACTGTACTGGAATAATAATTGAAAAAGACTTTAAAACGAGTGCTTTAGAACAGTATATGCTGTATCATGTTTATATTATCATCAATAAAACTAAGAGTAAAAAGTGAAAAAGGTTTTCTTAATCATTACTATATTTTACTACATTAATACTATACTAATGAGTAAGACTGTCTATAGAATGTGTTTAAGAAGCATATTTTAACGCATGTAATAGATACATAGTATTCGCGCATGTGATGTGTTACATGGGGTTTTACTTCCGGGTACAGAACTCGCGGATTATCTCGATTCATGGGAGGGCTCGGAACCAAACCTCCACGAATGTCAAGAGCCTACTGTACCTCTTTAACCGTTTAAAGACCTGCAGGACCATATGGTCCTCTTTCAAAAAATACCGACAACTACTAGACGCATTGTACTCAGTGCTGCTCAAATGTTTTATACTTGTTGTGGCAATGTGTTTGGATTGTTTCTTTAGGCCTTTTTGATTAGGCCTTTTTAACTGTAAAAAATAATTTGGGCATTAAAGGGTTAAGGCAAAGGTGTTTTCTCCTGGCAGCTTATATCTTCTTACAACAGAATAATGCACATTAACAATGCTGCAAAAAAAAAAAATGTTCAAGAATGGTTCAAGGAAAAATGACCACCCAATTCCCCATCAGTTGGTGAAGGAGGTCCATGGTGATGAAAGATCGTTGAGGTCCTACCTAGCAACTAACAGGAAACCCTCAGAGATCTTGTGGTGTCTATGATTTAACCTCTTAGAACGGTTTTGGCAATACAAGCAGGATGTCCACAGTAACAGGGCGGTGATTTTAATGTTATTGCAGATCAGTGTATATGACGAATGCTATGTATGAATAGTGTATACAAATGTGTATGCCTTAAAATACATTTCCCAGGTAAGGTAAATCTGCTAGGCTTTCTAAACCCGAGCCTTAGTGACTCATCACGCCGGTGCTTATTCCCATTTTCCATAATGTGAAGCTACTAGGAGTTCAGCTCCTTCTGGATGGGACGCTACGCCATCCCAGGCTACCTTCCCAGTATTTTCATCAGTACCCTTTATACTGATGGGTGGCCAGAGGCACATATGAGGTTAAGACCTTACCCAGGGGTCTTAGTACATTGCGGGTCTAACTGGGATTTGAAACCCTGACGTCCTAATCACGAGCCCAGAAAACTAACCACTACACTACCAGCACACATTTCCCAGATGAAATATCAATTCTCCTGGTTTGACAAAATAAATAGTGATAAATTGTTTGATTAAAAAAAATAGTGTTTGTAAACCATAGGCTCGATGCAGTTTGAGCAATGTACTGCCTTTGTATATGTGGAGCAAAGTAAAAATATCACAAAGAATGAAGATATTTTGTGTGAATGAAGGTGAAAAATAAAGAATGTAATATTTTTGGAATTAACGTCTCACATCATAATTTTGTTGTTTTTGTTGTTGCTTTTCTCGGGTTATTTTTGAAATGACATCACATATAGTGGTGTGACCATTCTGAGACCAAACATATCTTTTTGTTTTGTACATCCCTCATCGTATAAGATTCCCAATTATAACAAATAAAATTCATCCAATGTTAAAACGCATGAAATTAATTAGTTTCAAGGTTTGTCCCCCCCCCCCCCCCGTTCATGTCTCAATTTTGAGTGTTTTCAATTATAAGTGTAATTTGTGTTTCTTTACTTTTTGTTTACTTTTCTCTTGGCATCTTGTCTTCGAGTAGTCTTGCCTTCATGTAGTCGTGTTATTCCTAAAGTATCTTTTTTCATTTCAAGAGTGTAACATAGCACTAGAGCACTTTGCATAATGATAAATGTGACTATACCCTGTCCAAAACCCTTCCCTTCTAGACTATCAATGATCCGAATATAAAGAGGACCAGATCAGGGATGGTAAGATTCTCTGACTCAAGGTGACACATATATAATCCCACTTCATTTGCACCTGAGCCGGATTCATACCCCAAATTGTCATTTCCTCCCAAAGTTATCACACAGATGGACAGATAGAAGGTGGCTGTGCCGAGAGCTAAAAAAAAAATAAAAAATACACTGAGTTGACTGCTGTGACCTTGAAAGATGTGTAAGGTGCATTTCACAAACTGACCTGAAAAAGTCCTGTATAGAAAAAGTGATGCTTTTGACCTTGAAACAAGGTAAAGATAACGAATGTGATCCTATGTAATTATGCATCCTATGTAATGTCCTTCCAAAGTTACAATTCGCACGGATGGCCGAACGGACAACTGACAGATGAAACCCATTTCTGTAGCTCTTGCTTATGGTGACAGCAGCAGCTGAAAGGTGAAGATCGGATAAAAGTTTTGTCGGAAATCAAAACACACCACTTCAAACATCTTCCAATCAGTGAAATTAGATTATCGTATGGTGCTTGTGAGACAAAACGCGGCTTATCCGGACTTCCGATCTTTCAAGTGAGCAAGTGAAGGTTGGGTACTAAACAAATATTCAACGCGCACTTGCTCACTTGAAAGATTGGAAGTCCGGCTAAGCCGTGCTTTGTCTCACAGGCGCCATACGTCACTTGCGACAAGCGCCTACATACGGTGAGGTGCCTCACATTTGATTAAATTGATTAATTAAATACTCTTTATGATTATTAAAAGTTATAAAAAAATTAGTGGGGCCGGTGGTGTAGTGGTTAGAGTGTTGGGCTCATGATCGGGAGGTTGTGAGTTGAAATCCCACTGAGACCCTCACTGTGCTAAGACCCCTGGGCAAGGTCTCAACCACAAGTGTGCCTCTGTTCACCCAGCAGTATAAATGGGTACCAGTAAAAATATACTGGGAAGGTAACCTGCGATGGATTAGCGTCCCATCCAGGAGGAGTTCAACTCCTGATCGCTTCACGCTACGGAAACCGGGGATAAGCACCGGCCTGATGAGCCGCTAGGCTCGGGGGTAAAAACCCAAACAGTTAATCAATCAAAGAAAAAAAAAAAAAAATCAAATGATTATTAAATATGCTCCTCATCTAGACTATCTGTGCTTGCACATTCATTCATTTCTGTAATTGCTTAATCCTAATTAGGGTCGCAGGGAGACCGACTCAGCATGAGGGCAGAGTACACCCTGGACAGAAACATGCTGATGGTTATGTAGCTACTCTTGTTGAGAGCCAGCAATAGTTCTTTTACATGCCTCGCACCATAGACAGTGAGGGACATAACCGGCCTTTGATAACCCAGTAAGCTGCCCTGGGGGGGCAGTGACAACTTGTTGAGAGGGTGGCCTGAACCCCCCCCAACCTTGGGCTCAGTGAGCCTGCACCTTTACCACCAGACCACCATTGCCTTTGCTAATTTTATTTATTTATGCTTGTTTTTTTGTTTTTTTGTACAGAAGCTGTACCAGTACTACCGCTTAGCTCACCCACCTGCTAAAAAATAGAGCACATGCATCTTAAAACCGCACCTCTGTCTTCACAGTTATTCCTGATCATTTTTAAACTGTTTAAGTATTAAATGCAAAGAAATGTCACAGATGCTACCGAGTAAATAATATAGGACTGCAAAGCACCATTTTTCTTTTTTTGCATAATTTAATTTTAAGTTGAATCACACTGTGTTGAATAAAATCAGTATGAATCACTCTGTGTCTCAGCAGAGATGAATCATACTGTATTGCTTTATATGTATCTCAAATGTATTGGCTCCTATTCGCTGATTCTAGACAACTATTGCACCATATCAGATGCCTACGTGCATGTTAGTGAAAACAATTCAAAAAAAAAAAAAAAAAAAATGTTAAACTACACAAGAATAAATGTTTGAACGTGTGCTTGTCAAACGGTAGTGGGATAAGTAATGAGAAATGTTTGATGTATGGGTGTGTTCATTAGCTTTAGCTAAACAGTGGAACAGTAGGAGCTTGAATAGAGACACATTAGCCATGGAGAAGTCTGATTGTAATAATTATGACACATACGATTAGGAAAATAAATAACACAAACCAGGACATGTCTGATGTTTGCTCTTCACTGATACGAGCAGCCAGATTTAATAATACATGTCATTTGTCGTGCTTGTACAGATATCGGTAGTGTGTTTGTTTTTTTTTTATTAATTGTCAATTACACCGCATAGTAAGGAGCAGCTGTAGCTTATTGGCTAGAATAGTTTGTTTGGGACCTAAAGGTTACTGGTTAGATGCTCGAACCAGGAGGAAGAGCAACACCGTCCCCTCTCTCCACCCTCACAATTTAAGCGCCATTGAACAAGGCACCGAACCCCTAGCCGCTCTCCAGCTGAGGCAAGATGGCTACCCACTGCTCCAAGTGGGTGTGCTCACTTTGAATGGGTTAAATGTCCAGAATATTTCCCTATGCGGGATTAATGTAGTACATAGGGAATGTGAAAAAAAAAAAAATAAATAAATAAAGTAATAATTTTAATGAGAATTTCAGCTCTGTAATATGCTGCTATTTTCTTATGTTACAATCGTTCATTTGCTTACAAGGAGGCTGGAGGCTATCTCGGCCAGCTCAAGGAAAAGGCAGGGCTCAAACCCTGGACCCGTTTGTTGTGCGACGGAAATTTTAGCCATCATACACAGTGCCACCATCTTGCATTACACAAAGTAGATACAAGAATTCCTCACTTTCCACGGTTAATGGGGACCGAGACACCTCACCCCCCCCCCCCCGCGCGCAATTTCCACGAAGTTGGATCAAGCCCCCAACCACCGACTGACGTATATGTACATGTATATGTGTATATAATATCAATAAATACATAGTCAACACTATAAATGCTTAAAATAACAATTAACATTCAAAAATAATGCACAAGATGTAAATAAAATATAAATATACACACGTGCAGACACACGCAGATGCACGTGCACACACCCAAATGCACGCCTCGGGTAAAAAGTATGGAGTTTTGTTGGGTGGCCTTTTTTTTTTTTTTTCGTTTTGGCTTTTTTTGCATAATTGACCTTGTTTTGCGGCATTTTCCTTAACTTTTTTCCATATTTTTCCTTATTCTTTACATTTTTTGATGAACCTGCGATGCACTGAAGCCGCAGAAACTGAAGCATGAAGTAGCGAGGGATCACTGTTGTTATCTATTTGGCTTGATTATATAGATAAAGCATGTCATCATTGGCTCCACACACCTGTGATCTTTGAATCCGGAAATATTATCTCTCCATTCAAGCTTATGAAATATCCTACTCAAACTCACATTGTGTTGTGTACCAGGTGATACTCAGAAAGACAAGCGTGTGTCACTGTGAAAGCTTCTAATGACAGTATACCTCCAAACTGTACTAAATCAAAATCTGGTGCATGCACTATAAGCTGACAGGTAAAGTGGATATTGCTGATTATTTTGTTACAGATTCACCTGTCAAAGAGTGGGATGCGTTAGGCAGTAAGTAAACTGTCCATTCTCAAAGTGGATGGGTTGAAAGCAGGAAAATTAGCAAGTGTATGGATCTGAGTCACTCTGCCACACTGGGCCACACTGTGATGTCCACAACTGGATCTGTTTATGTCTAGAACAGTGGGTTTAATAGAAGGTTCTTATCAAAGATGGGACATATGGCTTATGCAGTGGAAAGTGTCCACTACAGGTGGTGCAAGGAAGGGCAACCTATGAACTAGCATGAGTGTAATTCCCAAGGCACAGTGATGCATGTGGAGAGTGAAGGCTAATACATCCACTCTGAGCCCATAATATAGTTACTGTAGTGAAAACTGCAAAAACTCGCAATGCATTCAATGATAGAAAGGTTTCACAACATGCCATTGAGGCTTATTTGTATTGCAAACTTAACCCTTTAACACTTGAATTATTTTTGTAGTTAAAAAAAACAAACAAAAAAAAAAACAAATCACTAGTTTTTCCGAATCAAAAAGGCCTAAAGAAACATTTCCAATACATTTATTTCAACAAAATTATAATAACACTAATAATAATAATAATAATAATAATAATAATAATAATAATAATAATAATAATAATTATAATAATAATAATTATTATTATTATTATTATTATTATAATAACATAATAATCCTCTTCTTCTTCTTTTCCTTTCAGCTTTTCCCTTCAGGGGTCGCCACAGCGAATCATCTGCCTCCATCTCACCCTGTCCTCTGCATGTTCTTCTGTTACTCCAACTACCTTCATGTCCTCCTTCACCACATCCATAAATCTTCTCTTTGGTCTTCCTCTTGGCCTTCTGCCTGGTAGTTCCAACCTCAGCATCCTACTACCAATATTCTCATTATCCCTCCTCTGCACATGTCCAAACCATCTCAATCTAGCCTCTCTGACTTTGTCTCCAAAACGTCTTACATGTGCTGTCCCTCTGATGTACTCATTCCTGATCCTATCCATCCTCGTTACTCTCAGAGAGTTGAGGTACATTTTCATCTCTGCTTCCTCCAGCTCCGCCTCCTGTCTTTTCCCCAGTGCCACTGTTTCTAAACCATGCAACATTGCTGGCCTCATAATAATAATAACATAATAATAACAAATAATAACACTCTCACAAATTTGTGAACAACACAATCCTGCGGGCTCAAGGTCGTCTCTTGAACCGAAGCACGTGGGGCCAAGCAGGTGACACCACAATAAGTGTAGAATGTGCAGAATAGTTATTAGCATTTTTTTTTTTTTGAAACAGAACCATATGGTCCTGCTAGGCGTTAAAAGGTGAACACCCCCACCCCACCCCCTATTTTAGGACTCTTATTAAAGAGCTAAAACTAACCCCAGATATCCCCAAAATGCACCAGAGAGAATTCAGATTTGAAAGCGTGTTTAGGATGGGCATTCCCCAAGGTATGGGGTATTTCTTTTGAATATGTAAATTGCTTTGATTTGACTGGCTAATGTAATCTATGTGTGCAGTTTAAGTCCAATCTTTTTACCTGTTTAAATTTAAAGGCACAGCTGAAAAATCAGCTTGTTGGATTTTCAAACCACACCATTGTATCAAGTTTCTCAAGGAATCATAGAAAATGTTCAAAATGTGGGTTGTGTCCTGTTTATTAATGTTTTAAAAATAAACTCATCAATTAACATTGATAATAATAATAATAATAATAATAATAAGAAGAAGAAGAAGAAGAAGAAGAAGAAGAAGAAGAAGAAGAAGAAGAAGAAGAAGAAGAAGAAGAAGAAGAAGAATCTCATCTCATCTCATCTTTTCATCTTCCGCTAAGTCCAGGGTCGGGTCGCGGGGGCAGCAATCTAAGCAAAGAGGTATAGAAGTCCCTCTCCCCAGCCACTTCCTCCAACTCTCCCAGGGGGACACCGAGGCGGTCCCAGACAAGCCGAGAGATATAGTCCCTCCAGCGTGTTCTAGGTGGACCCTGGGGTCTCTTCCCGGTTGGACATGTCCGGAACACCACACCAGGGAGGCGTCCGGGAGGCATTCTGACCAGATGCCCGAGCCACCTCAACTGGCCCCTCTCAAAGCGGAGGAGCAGCGGAGCTACTCCAAGCTCCCCACGGATGGTAGAGTTTCTTACCTTATCACTGAGGGATATTAGTGATGCTAATAATAATAATAATAATAATAATAATAATAATAATAATAATAATAATAATAATAATAATAATAATAACAAATTCCATCAGTACAGCTAACTGGGTCACTCACTGTCTATGGTGTGAGGTTCATGTAAAAGAACCCTTGCTGACTTCCATCAAGAGTAGACTGCATGGCCGTCCAGTGTATAAATGCCCTCACCCAGAGTCAGCTGAGACGGGCGCCAACTCCCCGAAACCCTAATTAGGATTAAGCGGTTCAGAAAAGTGAATGGATGCATGAATAATAATAAAGATATAAGGTAGCAAGGTAGTGTAGTGGTTAGCACGTCCATCTCACAGTAAGAATGTTAGGGTTCAAATCCCAGCCTGGGTGTTTCTGTGTGGAGTTTGCAGGTTCTCCTCGTGCTTGCATGGGTTTCCTCTGGGCACTCCGGTTTCTTCCCACAATCCAAAAACATCCACAGTAGGCTGATTGGCTGTTCCAACTCGCCCTTAGGTGTGAGTGGGAGTGGGAATGTGAACGAGTGTGTGAGTGTTGACCCTGCCATGAAGTGGCAAGCTGTCCAAGGTGTACTCTGCCTTTGCCCCTAATTGGCTGAGATGGGCGCCGGCTTGCCCATGACCATAATTAGGAGTTAGCAGTTCATAAAATGAATGAATGAAATGATAAAGATAGAAACTTTGCGATGGCATGGCAAGCTATCCAGGGCGTACTCTATCTCCATCCAGAGTCGGTTGAGATGGACACCGGCCTCCCCGGACCCTCATTAAGATTAAGTGATTCTGGAAATGAATGAATGATAACAGAAGTAGAAAAAATGAACAGGTGAGAGTCTCTCCCTATTCGTAATTGAAAGGTTTTTTCGGTGTCTACTTTTCTCTTTTTTAGAGCACTTCACCGCCCACTTCCTTTCTTTGACCATTTCCTTGACTATTGCTTCTCATCTCTCCGTGTATGTGTGTGTGTGTGTGTGTGTGTGTGTGTGTGTGTGTGTGTGTGTGTGTGTGTGTGTGTGTGTGTGTCCTTGAGTATATAGCTTGATGGGTGGTTTAAGTGAAGATGTATGCTGCTTTGTGTAGCCAATAATAGGCCATTTGCCAGGTTTAGTTTCCTTTTACATAACACTAGTAAGTCCGGTAGGTATAATAAATAAAAAAAAAAAATAATAAAAAAAAAAAAAAAAAAAAAAAAAAAGTGGACTATTATAAAGTTGTGGGTGGAGATATTCAGCATTGCAACGGGGTATAATTCGACACAGCTACCCTTTCCTAGTTAGAAGGGACACCAAATTTTAATGGTTTTTTGAATCACGTGTTTCTGGTCAGGACATTCTAAAGAAACCTTACTACGTTGTCTCATTTAAGAATTTTTAGATTGGTAGGCACTGCAGAATGTTATAGAGGCAAGTTACAAGAACTTTACATGTCAATGTATGCACAATTTCAAGGCTATGGAGACAGAACAATGACGCATTAAGCACTAATGACTGACTACATGTCCCCAAACCATGAATCACCACCCCACAATGGGACGGTTACATTTGTCTCCAATACAATTTCCCTTAATGAGCAAAAGTTAGTGCCGTGCAAACCAGAGGTTCCGTTCATTTTCTGTAACCGCTTAATCCTAATTAGTGTCACAGGGAGGCTGGCCCATCCCGGCCGACTCCGGGTGAGGGCAGAATACACCCTGGACAGCTCGCCAGGCCATTGCACGGCAAATACACGCTGATGGCTTGTACAGCTACTCTTTACGAAAGTTAGCGATGGTTCTTTTACATGAACCTCTCACCATAGACAGTGAGACTTGGCCGTCCCTGGATAACGCAGTTGGCTGCACTGGGGGGAAGGGCAGTGACAATCTTGTGGAGAGTTGGACTTGAACCCCCCCCCTAGGATCAGCGATCTAGCACCTTTTACCAGCAGGCCACCACTGCCCAACCATTTGCACTCACATCTGGGGTAATTTTTTCGATGTCATTGGACAGCAGGAGCAAGTACCAAAGCAAGCACTGGGAAAACATATGAACTCTTAAAGTCCAGGACTTGAATCCAGAACGTTTTTGCTCTGAGGTGCATGTGCTAACCATCACTGGGCAGTGTCATACAGACATTCATGTTTTGGATCAGGACCATTGTGGAAGACCAGGTGCCATGTTTGAGTGGGAATCAATAGCAGACGCAACACATAGATACAGAATTTAGGCTGCACGTGATGTGACTGGCGCTCATAGAAGATACTGATATTCATTATATAGAACCGTACTTTCATTCTCGAAATGATTTCTCATTACTCTCAATTGGATTTCCTGGTACCTGTCTTTAGAACTGCCTGTAGGTCGTGTATCGTTTTGTTTAAAAGTTAATCGTTTTGTTTAAAAAGTTCAACTCATTAGATTGAGATGGTTTGGACATGTACAGAGGAGGGATAGTGAGTATATTGGCAGTAGGATGCTGAGGTTGGAACTACCAGGCAGAAGGCCTCGAGGAAGACCAAAGAAGATATTTATGGATGTGGTGAAGGAAGACATGAAGGTCGTTGGAGTCAAAAAAGAAGATGCGGAGGACAGGGTGAGGTGGAAGCGGATGATTTGCTGTGGCGACCCCTGAAGGGAGCAGCCGAAAGTAAAAGAAGAAGAAGAACTCATTAATAACTTCTTGGTGAGAGCACATTTCTGTATGAAGACGTATATTGTCCTCATGCTTATGTGGGTTTCCTCCAAGTACTGTTGTTTCCTCCCACAGAACAAAGGCATGAAAATCGGGCTATTTGAATCGTTACGACAGGCCCGGTGTGTGGGTGTGAGTGTAACTGTTCAACCAAGATAGGCTCCAGCCTCCATATGACCCTATTAATGATCAAGAGGCTTGGAAAATGAAACGGGTTGGATTTCTGTATAGTGAGTCTATGAATATTCCAATTCAATATGATATTTTTTTAACCTTCCACCAGAACCTTGAAAGCTTTATTTAAAAGCTGTGCAACTGAACATGAGTAATTAAATCTATCCTACCCTTGAAAACATGCCTCACTCTCCCCATGAAAAGGAGAAATATTTAAAGAATAAAAATCACTTCAAGTACATCATATAAAAATGTAATATTTTGAGCCAGTACAGAAGCAAAACCCTATAATATACACACACATACATATATATATATATATATATATATATATATATATATATATATATATATATATATATATATATATATATATATATATCCCGTAAAGGAAATTATGACTTTTTTTCTCTATAGTTAACCCATACAATGTGAGCGCGCACACACACACACACACACACCCTCTCTCTCTCTCTCTCTCTCTCGGACTGCCACATGCATTAGGGGTGTCCGGAGAGCAGTTGGGGGTTAGATACCTTGCTTAAGGTCACTTTAGCCACTGCTGTGGAGGAAGGGAAGGTGCAGCTAACTCCCCCACTGCCATACATTACTCCCAATGGTTCAGGAACCGAACCAGCAACCTTTCAGTCCCAAAGCCGTTTCTCTAACCCTGAGGCTAAGAACTTTTTACTTAAGAACTGCAATACATAGCACTATAAACCCCACCACCACCACCTCTATGATCTCAACCTGGTATGACAGAAGAGGAATGATGCACTCCAGATATGTTATAGCAAATAAATAATCAAAGTTAGGCTCGTATACATAAATGCACTTCATACGATATTGTATCATCTTGTTATTGACTATTTTCCTACATCAGTATTTTGATCCTTCACCTAATAAGCCAGTGGCCAGAGTGAAGGCGATGAGCACTGCATACTAAACTCTGTGGTTTAATTAAGATATAAAGTCTTTCCTTTATTCCTCTGTCTGTTTATAGCCTGCGCTTTTCAGTGGTTTAGACAAGGCGGAAGATGACTTGAAAGCTGATTGACCAACCAGATGTAGATGTAAGCATCTTTCCAACATCATGGTTATGACCAATATTTGTTATTAAAAGCTTTGTTAATCCATCAGGAATTTTGCCTTTATACCTGCAGGGATGCTTACATTGTTGTTATATGGACTAAATGTTACTTTGGATTAACTGTTTCATATATATATATATATATATATCAGTGGTGGTCTAGTGGTATAGGGTGCAGGATCACTGATCCTAAGGTCCGGAGTTCGAATCCCACTCTCCACAAGGTTGCCATTGCCCTTCCCAGGGTGCAGCTAACTGGGTTATCAAAGGCTGGCCATGTCCCTCACTGTCTATGGTGTGAGGCATGTAAAAGAACCATTGCTGACTTTTCGACAAGACTAGCTGAAAAGCCGTCAGCGTGTTTTTAATTGGGAGTCGGAGTCCACTGAGGCAGTTCGTTCACAGTAATGTTCTGGTAACTCCTGCAGTGGCACGAGAACCCAGTCGTATCGGCACTTGCCCTTCGATTGGATCAGTCCTGTGGCGCCAAGAGGGGGTACTTGCTGCTTGGGTAACAGCGTGTCCTCCATTACTCTCTACCCCAGCTCTGCGCACTGGAGAGTATCACCAGCCGAGATACCAGCCAGAGCGCAGCCATAGTCCTTCAGGACTGACAGAGGCCTACAACTATATATATATATATATATATAAATCAGAGTGTTTGCTGTTAGAAAGTTGCTGCCAGGTGCTAATAGCAAAGCTCCCCGCGTACAAGTTGACAGCATTTGTCAGCTTAGCCAGCGCTTATTAAAGATACAAAGAACATCAGCACTAATTCTCCACAGAAAGTGTCGTCCTGCTAATTCCCTCCATGCTACCTCGGTATAAGCCTGTATACATGTTTCTACATGTCAACAGCTCTATAGCCTAATAAGTGTAGATTTGCATGCTGGGACTAAAGCACAAAGGAGGTGTGCTAATTTATTCATCACAGTGAAGGACTACATTTGAAGAACACATCTGCTAAAAGAAGAACTGTCACATTTCTAATTTGTGCATTCCACATAAAGAAAAGGAAGAAAATTTGAATTCAGAGACGAGGACATTTTCTCATGTATAAAGCTGTTCTTGGAATCCAATTTGGCTTTACAAAACTACACACTATAGCATGGTAGTCTCTTTTGAAAGCAGGACATTTTTTGCCCAGAAGGTTTCTGGGGACAAATCTATACTGCTGTATATACATCCAAAAATTAGCAGAGTAGTATTCAACATACACTTCTTCCCCTTTCAGCTTTTCCCTTCAGGGGTCGCCACAGCAAATCATCGGCCTCCATCTCACCCTATCCTTTGCATCTTCTTTTCTTACACCAACTACCTTCATGTCCTCCTTCACCACATCCATGAATCGTCACCTTGGTCTTTGGTCTTTTTTGGTCTTCCATGGGGAACCTTGTTTAACCTCGTCTGTCAGCCTGTCCATTACCATAGTAAACAAGAAGGGGCTCAGAGCGGCCCCTTGATGCAGTCCTACCTCCACCTTGAACTCTTGTGTCACACCAACAGCACACCTCACCACTGTCTTATATCCCTCATACATGTCCTGCACCACTCTAACATACTTCTCTGCCACTCCAGACTTCCTCATGCAATACCACAGTTCCTCTCTCGGCACCCTGTCATATTCTTTCTCCAGATCCACAAAGGCACAATACAGCTTCTTCGGACCTTCTCTGTACTTCTCTATTAACATCCTCTTGTCAAAAGTCAGCAATGGTTCTTTTACATGAACCTCACACCATAGACAGTAAGAGACATGGCCGGCCTTTGATAACCCAGTTAGCTGCACTGGGGGGTGGGGGGGGGTGACGACCTTGTAGAGAGTGGGATTTGAACCTCTAACCTTGGGATCGGCGATCCAGCACCCTATACCACCAGACCACCACTGCCCTAATGAAATACATGGAATGTTTAACAGAAATATGCAAAAACAAAAAACAAAACAAAACAAACAAAACAAAACAAAACAAACAAACAAAAAACAAACAAAAAACAAACAAACAAACAAACAAACAAAAAAAGTCTCTGCACTGTATTATTTTGTCGGGCTGCTTTTGGCCTTGATTGCAGCATGTCATCATCCTTGCACTGTTTAATAAACTTAAATGGTACCAATATTGGTTATCTTTACAGCATATTGTGTGCACATTTATGACCTTTGATCAATACAGAGACTTATTTTAACATTACTGATCATAAAAAAAAAAAAAAAAAAAAAAAAAAAAAACTGGATCATTTTTTTCCCAGGGAGTACTAGAAGAGGCTAAGCCTATAGTTTGCGAGAGAGTTTTTGTTGTTATTATTATTATTATTATTATTATTATTATTATTATTATTATTATTATTATTATTATTATTATTATCATTATTATTGTTATTATTATTATTATTATCATCATTTTAGGAGGTGTTGTGAACTCCACCCAATGTGCTGATGTCATAGATTTTTCTTGTACAAACAGTGAGACATCATATTCTAGTGACTCTAAAGATGAGAATGCTGCCAGAGACTATAAATCCAAAATGACTTCAGCAGCTAATGTTTAGCAATTTTGGCTCCGTCGTCAGTTGGTTTAAGAACAAAATTAAATGTTTTCCGTGATTTCTTAGCTTGTCGTTTGTGCAGCTCAGCACTGGACAATAATGTGTCGTGCTGCATGGGTCAGTGATGTAGGCCAGCCATCCAACAAGTTTGTGTCACTATCAGGCTAGAACAACCAATCAGAAAAGCAATATGTCTCTGAGCATGCCTAGAGTCGTAATACTCATGCTCACTCTGAAAATGAGCGAGGACTGATGTTGCTGGAAAGAACTGCTGATGTTATTCGGTGTTGTTTTAGATAGCTAGTAACACAAATTCACCACAGGTACCCTTCAAGCAACCTCACATCATTTGTTTGTTTGTTTGTGTGTTTTTTTTTTCCTTTCAGCATTAGATTATTTTTAACCAACATTTTGAATTGATGATGGGGACTTTAATTTTGGACTACGGGCTATGGCGGCTCAGTGGTTTTTGGCTTACTGGTCTGAAGGCCAAGGGGTCAAACCCCACTTCCACCATCTGCCACGACTGGGCCCTTGAGTAAATCCTTTAACCATCAACTGCACAGTTAATATAATAATAATAATAATAATAATAATAATAATAATAATAATAATAATAATAATAATAATAATAATATGAAAATGATTAATGTAAGTTTCTCTAAATGAGGGAATCAACAAAATGCCACAAACATGTAACTACCATCACACACGTTTCTTCCTCAGAATCACTAGAATGTGACGTCTCACTGTCTCCACAAGAGATGTGAAAACTCTGCCCAACATGATGACATCACTTCCAGGGAAAGATTACTAACCCCTGCTGGTAATCCATGGGATAAAATTAACTGTTTTCTGCTTATTATGGTCAATTATATGAAGATAAGTGTCTGTATCGCTTAAACGTAAAACATTCAAACAAAATGTGCTGTAAGTGTGAACAATACCGACACTCGTTAAACTGAACTGTTACCTTTCAAAAATTCAAATAATTCATATGCAGCGTAACTATAGTTTATAATATTTGTTATTGGAAAAATCTCAAAATGCAGCCAGAATCAGAAATGCTGCCACAAAACAAAAAAAATAAAAACCCGTTGTGTGATACATTGCTAAATAGTTCACTGTACACAATCCCTAGATACACCGGTAAACAGTGAGTAAATAATAAAGTATTACTTTAAACGTTATTACAGAGGCATGGTATGCGGCTCAGGAAATCACACTTAACCTTTTAAGCAACACTGAATAATGGATTGGAAAGCAGAATCAGACGATGATTGATCTGCGCCGTGACGCTAACGTATTATACAGCCGTCAAATTCTTGTTGCACATCTGAGGAATATGAATAAATATGAATATGAATAAGGAAAATGCGAGTGTTTTTGCTGCAGGGTGTTACACGACGCAGCACTGATCCTCATTCCACATCTGTAAACCACTCAAAGCACTCGCTTTCAGAAAAAATATTGTGAAAGTTATATCGGAATAAGAGCATAGCCCTACTTCCTGCAGTGGATGTCCTCAAGTGTTTATTAATATTACTAGTATTATTACTGGGTGGTGGGCAGTGGTGGTAAAGGTGCTGGATCGCTGATCCTAAGGTTGGGGGTTCGAGCCCCACTCTCCACGGGTTGTCAGTGTCCCCTCAGTGCAGCTAACTGGGTTATTAAAGGCCGGCCATGTCTCCCACTGTCTATGGTGAGAGGTTCATGTAAAAGAACCATCGCTGACTTTCGAC
>CM045741.1:11680000-11737500 GCA_024760905.1 Plotosus lineatus | reverse complement strand
AGAGCTACTTCTTGGGTACCAATTAATGCGAAGGGATACCAGGTCGATATACACTTCTGAAATTACAAATTTGCTCAGTTTACCTTTAATTATATGTTATTATTAATAATTAATGAGATTCATCTATGTGAAGATATTGCTTGGATTTAAAAATATATAGAAAAAAATAAGATGCAGCTCAATGAAGAGTGGCGCTATGGAGCCATGGGCCTGTCCTAAAAATAGCAGTGAACAGGTCCGCGGGCAACTTATATTGTCCTTGCGGGCTACCTGGTGCCCGCGGGCACCACGTTGGTGATCCCTGGTCTAAATCAACACATGGTGTAAATGGTTGTATGTGTGTTGGTTCTGCAATGGTCTGGCATGCTGTTCAGGGTGTACCCCACCTTCGCTTAGAGCAGGGGGGTGTCAAACTCATGCCACAAAGAGCCATGTGGCTGCAGGTTTTTCCTTTCAACCAAGCAGTGGCAGTGGTGGTCTAGTGGTATAAGGCGCTGGATCGCTGATCCAAAGGTTGGGGGTTCGAGTCCCACTCTGCACAAGGTTGTCACTTGTCCCCCCCAGTGGAGCTAACTGGGTTATCAAAGGCCGGCCATGTCTCTCACTGTCTATGCTGTGAGGCATGTAAAAGAACCATTGCTGACTTTCAACAAGAGTAGGCTGCAAAGCCGTCAGCGTGTTTCTGCCCTGCGATGGCCTGGCGAGCTGTCCAGGGTGTACTCTGCCCTCGCCTGAAGTTGGCTGGGATGGGTGCCAGCCTCCCGGTGACCCAAGTTAGGATTAAGTGGTTACAGAAAATTAACTGAACCAAGCAGCACCATGCCTGCTCATTTAACAAACATTTTGAGTCTTCAGGCAGTTGATTGGTTAATCTGTGTCCTCTGTACAGAGAGTGACCAATCAATTGCCTGAAGACTCGGATCAGTTTATGAAATGAGCCAAGTCAGGTGTGCTGCTGCTGCTGCTTGGTTGAAACAAAAATCTGCAGCCACATAGCCATTTGTGGCATGAATTTGACACCCCTGCTCTAAGCGAAGGTGGGGTACACCCTGAACAGCATGCCAGACCATTGCAGAACCCTGGCTTACAGAGAAGATGGGCACCAGCCTACCTGCAACTCCAATTAGGATGAAGCGGATTACAAAAATGAATGACTGACTGTACAGAGCATTCATGAATATTCATGAAGTAAACATTCACAAAAGTGGACATGTAATTATATATTATAATAAATAAAGTCGCCAGCGTGTTTCTGTCCCTTGCTAAAGGGTTGTGACAGGAAGGGCATCCAACGTAAACACCCATGCCAAATCAAAATGTGCGAATCAGATGATTTGCTGTGGCGACTCCCAAGAAAAGGGAAAAAGCTGAAAGGAAGAAAGAAAGAAAATAAATAGAAAAGGAATTAGCAGTGGTGGCCTGGTGGTAAAGGTGCTGGATCGCTGATCCTGAGGTTAGAGGTTCAAGCCCCACTCTCAATGAGCTGTCACTGCCCCCACCCCCATGCAGCTAACTGGGTTATCAAAGACCGGCCATGTCTCGCACTGTCTATGGTGTGAAGTTGATGTAACAGAACCATTGCTGACTTTCAATAAGAGTAGTTGCATAGGTATTAGTGTGTTTTTGCCCTGCGATGGCCTGGCGAGATGGCCAGGGTGTACTCTGCCTTCGCCCATGGTCTGCTGTGATGGACACCAGCTACCCTGTGACCCTAATTAGAATTAAACGGTTACAGAAAATGAACGAGAAAAGGAATTACAGTACTCATAATTGTTTAGCTTTACTGGGTTGGCATAGTGGTCAGCACGTCCACCTCACAGCAAGAACGCCTGGGTTCGGTTCCCAGCTCGGGCATTTCTGTGTGGAGTTTGCATGTTCTCCTCATGCTAGCATGGGTTTCCTCCAGGTACGCCAGACTCCTCCCACAGTTCAAAAACATGCACAGTAGACCAATTAGCTGTTCCCAATTGCCCATAGGTGTGAGTGTGAGAGTGTGAGTGGTTGTGTGAGTGTTTGCCTTCTGATGGGCTGGCAAGCTGTCCAGTATGTGTCCCTTCCTCATCAAGAGTCGGCTGAGATGGGCGCCTAGCTCCCAGTGACCCTAATTCAGACAAAGCGGTTTAGAAAATGAACAGATAATTCTATTGGTCAATTAACCATAATTAATTTCACATAAACACCAATACCGCTAAAGTAAAGTAATTGTAGACTATTTTTTTGTGGTTGTTGATAGAAGGTTCATTTAATAAACGAACTCTGGGGCTCTAACAAAACAAAACAAACAAACAAAAAAAAAATGTGTCATATACCCCCATTTCACTGGACTACGGCATGCAAGGATCGTGTAGCGGAAAGGCGCGGAACACAGTCTACAGAAGAGCTTCAGCATTTTTACACGGAAAATGGGTAAAAATCCTACGGAAAAGTGGAAATTCTTATACCACCATTTCACTGGAGTACGGCATGCAAGGATCACAGCGGAAATGCGCGGAACATAGTCCGGAAGAGCTTCGGCATTTTTACACGGAAAATGGGTAAAAATCCTACGGAAAAGTGGAAATTCTTATACCACCATTTCACTGGACTACGGCATGCAAGGATCACAGCGGAAATGCGCGGAACACAGTCCGGAAGAGCTTCAGCATTTTTACACGGAAAATGGGTAAAAATCCTACGGAAAAGTGGAAATTCTTATACCACCATTTCACTGGACTACGACATGCAAGGATCGTGTAACGGAAAGGTGCGGAACGCAGTCTACAAAAGAGCTTCGGCATTTTCACACGGAAAATGGGTAAAAATCCTACGGAAAGGTGGGAATTCTAATACCACCATTTCACTGGACTACGGCATGCAAGGATCACAGCGGAAATGCGCGGAACACAGTCCGGAAGAGCTTCAGCATTTTTACACGGAAAATGGGTAAAAATCCTACGGAAAAGTGGAAATTCTTATACCACCATTTCACTGGACTACGGCATGCAAGGATCGTGTAGCGGAAAGGCGCGGAACGCAGTCTACAAAAGAGCTTCGGCATTTTTACACGGAAAATGGGTAAAAATCCTACGGAAAGGTGAGAATTTTAATACCACGATTGCACTGGACTACGGCATGCAAGGATCACAGTGGAAATGCGTGGAACACAGTCTACGGAAGAGCTTCGGCATTTTTACACGGAAAATGGGTAAAAATCCTACGTCAAAGTGGAAATTCTTATACCACCATTTCACTGGACTACGACATGCAAGGATCGTGTAACGGAAAGGTGCGGAACGCAGTCTACAAAAGAGCTTCGGCATTTTCACACGGAAAATGGGTAAAAATCCTACGGAAAGGTGGGAATTCTAATACCACCATTTCACTGGACTACGGCATGCAAGGATCGCAGCGGAAATGCACAGAACACAGTCTACGGAAGAGCTTCGGCATTTTTACACGGAAAATGGGTAAAAATCCTACGGAAAGGTGGGAATTCTAATACCACCATTTCACTGGACTACGGCATGCAAGGATCACAGCGGAAATGCGCGGAACACAGTCCGGAAGAGCTTCAGCATTTTTACACGGAAAATGGGTAAAAATCCTACGGAAAAGTGGAAATTCTTATACCACCATTTCACTGGACTACGGCATGCAAGGATCGTGTAGCGGAAAGGCGCGGAACGCAGTCTACAAAAGAGCTTCGGCATTTTTACACGGAAAATGGGTAAAAATCCTACGGAAAGGTGAGAATTTTAATACCACGATTGCACTGGACTACGGCATGCAAGGATCACAGTGGAAATGCGTGGAACACAGTCTACGGAAGAGCTTCGGCATTTTTACACGGAAAATGGGTAAAAATCCTACGTCAAAGTGGAAATTCTTATACCACCATTTCACTGGACTACGACATGCAAGGATCGTGTAACGGAAAGGTGCGGAACGCAGTCTACAAAAGAGCCGCATTTTCACACGGAAAATGGGTAAAAATCCTACGGAAAGGTGGGAATTCTAATACCACCATTTCACTGGACTACGGCATGCAAGGATCGCAGCGGAAATGCACAGAACACAGTCTACGGAAGAGCTTCGGCATTTTTACACGGAAAATGGGTTAAAATCCTACGGAAAAGTGGGAATTCTAATACCACCATTTCACTGGACTACGGCATGCAAGGATCACAGCGGAAATGCGCGGAACACAGTCCGGAAGAGCTTCAGCATTTTTACACGGAAAATGGGTAAAAATCCTACGGAAAAGTGGAAATTCTTATATCACCATTTCACTGGACTACGGCATGCAAGGATCGTGTAGCGGAAAGGCGCGGAACGCAGTCTACAAAAGAGCTTCGGCATTTTTACACGGAAAATGGGTAAAAATCCTACGGAAAGGTGAGAATTCTAATACCACGATTTCACTGGACTACGGCATGCAAGGATCGCAGCGGAAATGCGCAGAGCACAGTCTACGGAAGAGCTTCGGCATTTTTACACGGAAAATGGGTAAAAATCCTACGGAAAAGTGAAAATTCTTATACCACATTTCACTGGACTACGGCATGTAAGGATCGTGTAGCGGAAAGGCGCGGAACGCAGTCTACAAAAGAGCTTCGGAATTTTTACACGGAAATAAATACACACACATAGATATATACAATTAAAGGCATCCAGTCATTGATTTAATCAATGAAATACACTAAAATGATAGGTGGAGTGTTTTTCTAACACCTGGAGGCCTTCATGCGTTCACATTGACAATTAATTCACTTAATGAGTATTTTATAAGCTGAATAGAAAAATATGCCCCATCATCGTGTGCCATGCATGGGAGAGGGCCTGACCTTGGAACGGTAGCTGGAGATACATGGAGCACCAGGAATGTGCAATGCACAATTTCTTCAGAAAAAAAATGTCATTGTAGGTACTTTGTTCTGGTAAGTGTGTGATGCGGTCGAATGAGAGGGGGTTTGATGTACTCAGTGCTTGTGCAAGGTTAAGATGACATTTTTTTTTTTCCCCTCTGAATAATACACAGACAAAGGAGGGATTTATATTTTATTTTAAAATGGTCTCTGGCTTCAAAGCATTTCAGTACCTGATCAATATGCAAGATTTCTGATTCCCATCCTGTCAAAACTGGACATGGTGTGGGAGTACTCCAGCCGATCGTAGCCTAGTTAGTCCCCAGACAGACATATATTTGAAAGGTAGGAGGCAACCAGCTTAACAAGAGGAAGCCAGTACAGGCGCACAGGGTGAATGCATGAAACATTTCACAGTCAGCAATGGACAGAATCAACCTGAGGACGCTGTATCTGGAAGCTATTAATGCTGTTCAGTTAAACTCAACGCCACTCACACCACACAGAATTATCCACTTACATAATTGGTTGAAAAAAAAGGATTTTAAATAAGGAGAAATTCAAAATATGGTGCTGGAATATAAAAAAAAAAAAAAAAGTGAATTTACGGTGTCCACCCAGAAGTGTTTTACAGTTTGATTATTCATTACATAAAAAAGGGAAACCTTGAATGATTTTGAAGTAATAATAATAATAATAATAATAATAATAATAATAATAATAATAATAATAATAATAATAATGTTATTATTATTATTACTGTCACTGTTGCTCTTGCTGTTGTTGTTGGGCAGTGGTGGCCTGGTGGTAAGGTGGTGAGTCACTTATCCCAAGGTTGGGGGTTCAAGTCTCACTCTCACTGGGTTGTCATTGCCCCTCCCACCCGTGCAGCTAACTGGGTTATCAAAGGCCGGCCATGTCTCTCACTTTCTACGGTGAGAGGTTCATGTAATAAGAGTAGCTGCAACGCCATCAGTGTGTTTGGCCTGCGATGGCCTGGTGAGCTGTCCAGGATGTATGCTGCCCTCACTCAGAGCCGGCTGAGATGGACGCCAGCCTCCCCGTGATCCTAATTAAGATTACGTTGTTCAGAAAGTGAATGAATGAACTGTTGTTGTTGTTATTATACAAAAATATGAACTTCATCTTCTTTTATCGTGTGTGCTGTACAGCAAACAAATATTTATTTTAAACATGAGAATAATTAAATAAACTTAAATTGACCAGTTTGTATTATATAATATTATATGGAAACTGTAGAAAATTTCAAATATTCTTTTGTGTCGGAAATACAAAACTATAACAGGTTTACATTAATATATAGAACTAGAACAGGTTTACATTTGTAAGTTACAAAAGATTTCATCAACTTTTATTTTTAATTCAAGATTCAAGGTTTTTTAACCCCATACAATAAATCCACATATAACATATAATCCTACTTCTGAGTGTCACTTAAGAATACTGACTGAAGAAATAAAAGTAACCACTGCAAAAATAATACATATATTATTATATAAATAAATAAATAAATAAATTGTAAGCAAAGTAAAATATAGTCACCAGTGGTGGCCTGGTGGTAAAGGTACTAGATGACTGATCCTAAGGTTGCAGGTTCAAGCCCCCCCCCCCCCCCTTCAATTGGTTGTCACTGTCCTCCAAGTACAGCCAACTGGGTTATCAAAGGCCGGCCATATCTCTCACTGTCTATGGTGCGAGGTTCATGTTTTAAAAAAAAATAAAAAAATAAAAAAATTGCTGACTTTCGACAAGAGTAGCTGCATAGCCGTCAGCGTGTTTCTGCCCTGCAATGGTAGGATTAAACGGTTTGGAAAAGTAATTAGTGAATGAACTGTAGTAGAAATCCAAAATAAACAACACAACAACAACCTTTAAAAACATAAAGAACAGAATTATTCCACAAAGGACCAAGTATTCAGTAATACATTCAAGAGACTGTTATTGTGTAAACACACCATTAGTTCATATTTACAGATTTTCATGCCTGTCTCACAAAATCAATTTATAGCAATATGCTTGTTTATGGGTACTGAGAAGTAAAATTTCACACGTGTGAGTGTAGCAGGAAAGCACAGGGATACAAGTCACAACAAAACAGAACACAGGGGTCCAGATGCTCCTTCCAAAAATACCTTTTCATAATATACCGAAATAGAACAATCATTATAAGTTTGAAAGCCCCAGCTTCAGCATACATCAAGTAAATGTTCAAATACTTAATACAAGGAGCCCTCACTTACCGAGATCCCTCCACGACCGCTGAATTTTAGCAAAGTCGGATTGACCCACCCTGACTGTCGTATACATACATGTGTGTATATAATATCAATAAATACATATTCAATGCCATAAATGCTTATAATAATAATTAAATATTCAAAAATAATGCATAAGATGTAAATAAAATAAATGTAAATATGTATAAAATGTAAATAAATATACACACATACAGACGGTGTAGCACACAGATGCGCACCTCACATAAAAATGTAATTTTTTTTTTTTTTTTTTTATATATAATTGGCCTTGTTTTTCAGAATTTTCCTTAACTTTCCCCTATTTTCCATTAATTTTCCTTATTTTTAAAACAGTTTTGGATGAATATTTTTGAAAAACCCGCGATGTGGTCAAGCCGTAGAAACTGAAGCTCGAAGTAGCAAGGGATCACTGTATACAGTTTTGCCTCTGTGACCTTGAAAAGTAGTCACTTACACACAAACTCACCCTGGCACTCACAATTGTGAAACATCTTACCAAGTTTGAAAGCCCTGTCTGTCCGTCACACAGACAAATTCCATTCCTATAGCTCTTGAGACACTCGGCGGGAGCTAATTAATAGATGGAATGAATAAAACTACAAACAAACAACCAAACAAAGACTGGACAATAGACCACCTTCACACCCAGGAGGAATTAAACTCCACTCACATTCATACCTATGGGCAATTCCTCAGCCAGCTGAGGAAATGTTTTTGATCTGCTGGATGAAACCAGAGTAGGTGGAGGAAACCCATACAGACTTCTCAAAGAAACTCCACGGTAAACTGCAAAGTTCAAGCTCAGGACCATTTTACACAAAGGCAACACCACTAACCATTACATTACAGAGCTGAAAATCAAAGTGGTAATATGAGTACATCCATCTTATAAACTGCATCCACACAGGAAGTGATGTATCGACAAGCCAACCAAGCAAAGTGATTTAACGACAGTGAGCAACGGGAGATGGACTTTTCTTAAGCAACACAAAGTTAGTGTGTGCAGAGTTCAACTGAGCTGAACTTTCACGCGATGTGATTTGACCAATTACCAACCAGAGTTTAAAGGCAGCAGTGATTGACAGATGTCACCAAACATTGAGTTTCCCAAAACGTTATTTGATTCACTTCAATAGATCGTGTAAAAAAGAAGCAATTTCTCTTGCAGTTCAGTGGCAAATCGATTCGCGTGTCAGTTGTCGCTTCATGTGCGGACTGAGCTGTACTTGTACTTGTTCCTCGCTTGATGGTTTGTACATGTATGGAGAACTCATCACTTGCTTCCTCACTCACTTGTTTATGAAAACACTTCATCCTATTTTGGGTCACTGAACATCTTGCCAGACTATCGCAGGGCCAATATTCAATTCAGGTTTATTTGTATAACTCTTTTTACTATTGACATTGTTGCAAAGCAGCTTCACACAGTAAAACAGTGAACGTAGGAGCATACAAAGTATAAAATAATTCAAACAGTTCCTATAACCCCTACCCATCCCTAATAATGGTTGCCCATGGCGACGGTGGCAAGGAAAACCTCCCTCAGTAGATGCGAGGAAGAAACCTTGAGAAGAACAAAGCCCAAAAGGGAAACCCATCCTCATTTGGGTGAAACCATAAAGATACAAACCATACATGACATATACATTTTAGTCCAAATTGTAAACCGTTTGCACCCAGTGCAGCTAACTGGGTTATCAAAGACCGGCCATGTCTCTCACTGTCTGAGGTGAGAGGTTCATTTAGGAGAACCATTGCTGACTTTCATCAAGAGTAGCTGCATAGCCGTCAGCGTGCTCTGCCCTGCGATGGCCTGGCGAGCTGTCCAGGTGTACTCTGCCCTCGCTTGGAGTCGGCTGAGATGGACGCCAGCCTCCCCGCGGCACTAATTAGGATTAACCGGTCCAGAAAATGAACGGATGAATGTAATCTGGTTGGTTTTACAGCTGTAAGTCCTAAATAATTGCGGAGAAGAGAATCAATATCACCAGCAGTGAAAAGTCATGTTCACAATCTGTTAGTGTACATCTGGGTCCATTTAGATCTTCATCAGCAAGGAGAAAGGGCTTCAAAAATGAGACCTCCAGCCAGCATCAGCACACCAGGAGAGACCACAGGACTCAGGAAGCAGAAAGATCAGGATCACCAGCATCCCAGAAGAGTATGTGTACCTCAGCAAAAACAGAGAGAGAGAGAGAGAGAGAGAGAGAGAGAGAGAGAGAGAGAGAGAGAGAGAGAGAGAGAGAGTCTTTGTGTTTGCACACAAGCCTGTGTGTGTGTGTGTGTGTGTGTGTGTGTGTGTGTGTGTGTGTGTGTGTGTGTGTGTGTGTATTTGTTTGTTTATGTGCAAGTCTGAGTAGTGGTCTGTGAGCTATTCTATTATGTTTCAGTTTGGTTCCTAATAAATCTCTGCTCTATTTTATTCTTTGATGTGTGTGCTCTGCCTCCCAAATGCAATCAAGCAGTCTTCTTATCTAAGTGTATTGGGTGCAAGTGAGAGAGAGAGAGAGAGAGAGAGAGAGAGAGAGAGAGAGAGAGAGAGAGAGAGAGAGAGAGAGAGAGAGAGAGAAAGAGAGTGAGAGAGAGAGAGAGAGGTTGTTATGTATACTCATAATCATGCAATAGAAATAGAAGAATTCATTATTGCTGAGTGTAAGCAGGGACTCCGGCAATATACACACACTCACATCTAGTGGCAATTTTCTACACTTACAGCTACAGTAATTAGTGTAATGTGCATGTCTTTGGACTGTGAGACGAAACCAGAGCATCCAGGAATCCCATTCAAGATTAGGTAGAAGATTCAAACCTCACACAGAAACCCATGACCTTCTTGCTGTGAGGCAGAGGTGTTAAACACTACACCACCATATGCCCAGTCAAAGAAGAAACACAAATTTTATTTTTGGATATTTCATAAAGAGGAAAGGGCTGTTTTTTTTTTTTTTTTTCCCCTTTTGTCATTTAAGGAGTGCTAAGTTGTAATCTAATGCAAATTGTAAACAGCAAACAATGCCTCCTGTATGAACGCATACGGTAGGTGATAAGAGAAAAGGCATGAAGAATGCGCTTGTGCTGTATGAATAAGGTAATGGCTTCATCCTGATACTTTATTTTGCAGGTTTCGGTATCATTCTCTGTCAAATAGAGGATGCATCACAGGGTAGGCATTGCAGACAATTTCTAGGAGCAAATAAGGGCAGAAGCATCACTAATTCAGTTAGTCGGGAAAAAAGAGTTGCAGCGACAGGCCTCTCTATGAAAGAATATAAATCTATTTCTGTCAGTGGTGTAGGTGAAGTCATATTGTATCACAGAGTGAAATGTAGGGGGGGGGGGGGGTTCCAGGTTATAAATAGTCTTTAAGAATCCAAAGCTGATTTTCAGCTTGTGTGAAAGTCAGTTATACCGTACTGCAAGAATCCGCATGATGAAGGAACTATGAAAGATCCAGACTGACACCAGGTGTGTGATCACTTATCCACCCGCAGACCGTGAGTCATTATGCGAGGTAAGTATTCACATAAAATGCAATCGGCTCAGCGGTGCCATGCAAATGATGTCATCGTGACGAGCGATCCGTGGGTGTAGGGCGACAATAATATTTTAATAAGCCAGAACCTTGACAGCTTTGTCAGCACATTTGGACGTGCTCTTTCTCTACTCCTTTTATCTCCATGCAGACAGACCTTATCAGCTTGCTTGGCCTTTTTTTCCCCTCCTGTTCTCTGACTAACAATGTGTTTTTCCAAAAATAGACCCAGCTGAGAAAATGTAGAAATGCACTCTTTGGAGATGTTGTGTAAATCTCAAGCAATGAGGAGCTTTGCATCTAATTGTGTTTCATCCGCCTTTTTTTGTTTTGTTTTGTTTTTTGTTTTTAATTTAAAGTGGGAATCAGATGTCACGTCTCTGAGTCAACCATGTTAAACAAAGTGTGATTTTTTATAATCACTGGAACCTTTTAGGACCATAAGCCAAAATTCTTGGATATTTAATTAATGTTGGCACCAATGAGCATCAGCATTTCTACTGGCTACATGAATCATCTGAATATGATGCAGCCAAGTCTCGCGGCTTTCTTCTGATTTCTCTGACATATGTTGTTTTGTTTTTTTACTCAAAGAAGCACCACAGCATAACTGCATAAAGAGCTGTAATATTCATCCTCAATAACAATAACAACAACGAAAAGCCTTAATCCTGCTTCTTAACACTGTGTGTATTTATCCGCGTGGCTATGATTTGGGCATAAAGTGAATGCTGCGGGTATTACTGCTATACTCCGGGTCTGCAAACAAGAAAATGATATCAAGTATCCATCAATCCATTATCTGTACCACTTATCCACCAGGGTACACCTTATCTAGGTTCCCAATCGATCACGAGGCTAATACATACACAGAAAACAACCATTGATATGAAGACTTACACCGATGGGCAATTTAGAGTAGCCAGTCGACCTAATTTCAATGTCCTTGAACTGGAGGATGAAACTGGCACACAAAGAATAAACCCACGGCAGACAGAGGAAGAATAATATTGTAACTCCACATGGAAAAGCCCCATACAAGGTTAGAATTCAGTACCTTCTTGTTGTGATATAACAGCACTCAGCACTGCACCACTGTTCCACCCACGTCCACGCTCAGACATTTGTGTCGAGTTTGCATGTTCTCCTCACACTTTCTTCAGGATTGTTTTTACTCTGGTTTTCTCCTCATCGATAATCCAGCACCTTGTCACCGGGCCACCACAGCCATCTGATTAGCTATCTTGTTCCTTTCCTTTCGGATGTTCCCTTTCATGGGTCGCCACAGCGAACCATCTCCCTCCATCTTCATGGAAGCCATATTAATGATTCGCATGCTTGATTGGGCATAGGTTTTTACATCGGATGCCCTTCCTGACACAACCTTTTAGCAAGGGACAGAAACACGCTGATGGCTTTGCAGCTACTCTTGTTGAAAGTCAGCAATGATTCTTCTATATGAACCTCTCAACATTGACAGTGACAGGCATGGCCGGCATTTGATAGTCCAGTTAGTTGCACTGTGGGGGGCACTGGGGGACAGTGACAACCCTGTGGAGAGTGCGACTCGAACACCCAACCTTGCCACCGGGCCACCACAACCCTGATTAGCAAACATAATACAGGTCCGTCTCAAAAAATTAGCATACTGTAATAAAGTTCATTATTTTCTGTAATGTACTGATAAAAATTAAACTTTCATATATTTTAGATTCATTGCACACCAACTGAAATATTTCAGGTCTTTTATTGTTTTAATTCTGATGATTTTGGCACACAGCTCCTGAAAACCCAAAATTCCTATCTAAAAAAATTAGCATATTATGTTCAGGTAGTCTAAACAAGCTATTAACCTAATCATCTGAATCAACCAATTAACTCTAAACACCTGCAAAAGATTTCTGAGGCTTTTAAAAACTCCCAGCCTGGTTCATTACTCAAAACCACAATCATGGGTAAGACTGCCGACCTGACTGCTGTCCAGAAGGCCATCATTGACCCCCTCAAGCAAGAGGGTAAGACACAGAAAGAAATCTCTGAGTGAATAGGCTGTTCCCAGAGTGCTGGATCAAGCCACCTCAGTGGGACGTCTGTGGGAAGGAAAAAGTGTGGCAGAAAACGCTGCACAACCAGAAGAGGTGACCGGACCCTGAGGAAGATTGTGGAGAAGGGACGATTCCAGACCTTGGGGGACCTGTGGAAGCAGTGGACTGGGCTACAGGTGCCGCATTCCCCAGGTCAAGCCACTTTTGAACCAGAAACAGCGGCAGAAGCGGCTGACCTGGGCTACAGAGAAGCAGCACTGGACTGTTGCTCAGTGGTCCAAAGTACTTTTTTCGGATGAAAGCAAATTTTGCATGTCATTCGGAAATCAAGGTGCCAGAGTCTGGAGGAAGACTGGGGAGAAGGAAATGCCAAAATGCCTGAAGTTCAGTGTCAAGTACCCACAGTCAGTGATGGTCTGGGGTGCCATGTCAGCTGCTGGTGTTGGTCCACTGTGTTTTATCAAGGGCGGGGTCAATGCAGCTAGCTATCAGGAGATTTTGATTAAGAATATTATTATCTGCTGAAAAGCTTTATGGAGATGAAGATTTTCATTTTTCAGCACGACCTGGCACCTGCTCACAGTGCCAAAACCACTGATAAATGGTTTACTGACCATGGTATTACTGGGCTCAATTGGCCTGCCGACTCTCCTGACCTGAAGTCCATAGAGAATCTGTGGGATATTGTGAAGAGAAAGTTGAGAGACACCAGACCCAACACTGTGGATGAGCTTAAGGCCGCTATCGAAGCATCCTGGGCCTCCATAACACCTCAGCAGTGCCACAGGCTGATCGCCTCCATGCCACGCCGCATTGAAGCAGTCATTTCTGCAAAAGGATTCCCGACCAAGTATTGAGTGCATAACTGAACATAATTATTTGAAGGTTGACTTTTTTTGTATTAAAAACATTTTTTTATTGGTCGGATGAAATATGCTAATTTTTTGAGATAGGAATTTTTGGTTTTTCTTTAGTTTTTTTTCCAAAATTATCAATATTAAAACAATAAAAGGCTTGAACTACTTCAGTTGTGTGAAATAAATCTAAAATATATGAAAGTCTAACGTTTATGAGTACATTACAGAAAATAATGAACTTTATCACAATATGCTAATTTTTGAGACGGCCTGTATATCAGTTATATTATTTGTTTTATATAATTCAGCAAACCACTTCATTTTTATGAGGATTATAGGGAGACTGGAGTAGAAACAGAGTGCACCATGAACTGATTATCAAAATACTATAGGGCTAATACAACCACCAACAATAACAGCTAGGGGCAATTTTGAAGAGTCATTTCGCCTAATGTGCATTCCTTTGGGCTTTGGAAGGAAACCAGTGCACCAAGAGAAAACCTATTCAGGCAGGGGAAGAAATGTATACTACACTACACTAAACACCTTCATCAAGTACAGGACTCGAATCCCAGAACATGTCCCGAACCAATCCAGCATCATGCGCTTACATATAGTTTCATTAAACAATACTGATTATGATACTTTGCAACAGTGATGTAAAACTCAAGCCACAAATGGCCCTGTTGCTGCAGGTTTTTGCTTTAACCCAGCAGCAGCACACCCGACTCAGCTCATTTAATCAAACGATTTGAGTCTTGGGCGGTGGAGGCCTGATGGTAAAGGTGCTAGATCACTGATCCTAAGGTTGGGGTTCAAGCCCCACTCTCAACGGGCTGTCACTGCCCCCCCAGTGCAGCTAAATGGGTTATCAAAGGCTGGACATGTCTCTCACTGTCCATGGTGTGAGGTTCATGTAAAAGAACTACTGCTGACTTTTGATAAGAGTAGCTGCAAAGCCATCAGTGTGTTTCCGCCCTGCGATGGCCTGGCGAGCCGTCCAGGGTGTACTCTGCCATTGCCCGGAGTCGGATGGGATGGGCGCTTGCCTCCCCGCGACCCTAATTAGGATTAAGCGGTTACAGAAAATGAGCAATAATCACTTTTTGAATGCTGTTCACTCAGAACTATCCGTTTTGTAACGTCCAATGAAATATTTCCACAAAGCGTATAATAAGCGAGTAAATTTTTGCACCCTGCCTGCTTAGCCTAATATCATGTAAATATTTGACCTTAGTTGTAATTTGTTTTGGTTAAAGGTTTCCAGGTCACATACATATAAATGTTTTACATATTAAACCCTATGAATTATGAACAGAGAGGCAACCGGAATAGCAAGCGAAGTCAAAAATTCTCGGGTGGTAAAGTACATAATATTTAAAGGTCAGTTTGCGGAGGATTCTTTTTTTTTTTTTTTTTTTTTTTTTTAAAGCACAATATTTTTATTTATTTTTTTTTTTGCCAAGGCACATGCAAGTGCATAATGTTATTTACAGTGAAAACGCCCTAAATGCATGGACAATAAAATAAACCAATAGCCAGCAAAGCAAGGCAAGGAAAAAAAAAAAAAAAAAAAAAAAAAAAAACATGGCACAAGTTTTTTGATGTTATGATAATAAAAAGTAAAGTCTGAAAACAACAACAACAACAACAACAACAACAACAACAACAAAATGGATAGTAGGGACTATAACATGATATAAAGTTCATCATCATCATCATTTTCTGTACCCGCTTAATCCTAATTTGGGTCGCGGGGAGGTTGGTGCCCATCCCAGCCAACTTCGGGCGAGGGCAGAGTACACCCTGGACAGCTCGCCAGGCCATCGCAGGGCGGAAACACACTGACAGCTTTGCAGCCTACTCTTGTCGAAAATCAGCAATGGTTCTTTTACATGCCTCTCACCATAGACAGTGAGAGACATGGCCGGCCTTTGATAACCCAGTTAGCTGCACTGGGGGGGGACAGTGACAACCTTGTGCAGAGTTGGACTTGAACCCCCAACCTTTGGATCAGTGATCCAGCACCCTATACCACTAGACCACCACTGCCCCTATGATATAAAGTGCTGGTGCTAATTATACAACAATGTGCTGTCGGATGGGTAGAGGTGACCTGGAGGTAAAGGTGCTAGATCACTGGTCACTGATCTTAAGGTCGGGGGGTTCAAGCCCCACTCTCAATGGGTTGTCAGGCCCCCTTCCCCAGTGCAGCTAACTGGGTTATCAAATTCCGGCCATGTCTCTCACTGTCCATGGTGTGAGGTTCATGTAAAAGAACGATTGCTGACTTTTGACAAGAGTAGCTGCAAAGTTGTCAGCATGTATCCGCTGTGTGAAAAATGATCTGATGTGGTAAGCGGTCAGGTGGTGATGTTCTTGGGATGATGTGAAATGAAGTCCTACGTCTAAATTTCAGGTCCAGCACCACATCTTTTGAGGGCTGAAATTCTCCAACCAAAGATGTCATGGTGGCGCTACTTGGTTGTTCAATATCAAAGGATCGTGCACATGCTGCCTTCTTTTTCATCCAAGCAACAAAAGCTCCACCAGGGTGGATCCTTCCTGTCCCAATCCATCCCAAGATTCACTGGGTGCCGCCATTAAATTTCATTGAAAGTCTCATAGCTGTGAAGGTTGCTAGGCAATGACAAGTTCGGCACTTGTTGAGGCAACGGATTAGCTAATGACGCAAATAGGAAATCTTCTGTAGATTAGTGCGTCTCATTTATCACCACACTCGGATTGTAACGGATCAGCCTTCACAGTCATGCGAGGTAACTGCCTTATAGACCATGTTCTTCTCGTCCCTTGAAGGATGTGGCACCAGAACTGGGATTCAGTCTATGAGAAAACAATGCAGTCTGAGGAATAAAGCTTGAAATAGACAAATGACTGTACATATATGAATCAGATGGCTTAATTATTGCTTGGTGATAATAAACCCTAATTTGCTACTCAGGAACTTCATATGCATAATTTATAATCAAAATAGATTCATCACTGCTGACAAAGAGACATTACTGCTCAGTCTATGAAGTTGAGCGTTTTTTTTTTTTTTTTTTTTTTTTTTAGGCTGCAGAAATACTAATTAGTGATTAATTATGTGCAGTATGGTGATATATCAGGCAGCAATGCTGATTCACATTTATAGTATTTACAATTCAATCTGAAGTTTCTCATACCTAAAATCCAATTTGCATAAGGACTACAAGAATTGTATTTCAGGTACAAGAAATGTAAGATTGAATTAGAAATACTATACATGTGAGTCAGCAATGATGTCTGATATACCAGCATACTGCACACAATTGTCTTTAAACAGGAAAAAAGTTTGTCAAAAGGGGAATACAGGGATCCCTCACTTTCTGCGGTTAATGGAGGACCGAGATCCCTCCGCGACCGCCGATTCCTATGAAGTAGGATTGATCCCCCAGACTGACGTATACGTACATGTATATGTCTATATAATACCGATAAATACATATTCAACAATATGGGGGCAGTGGTGGTCTAGTGGTATAGGGCACTGGATCCCCGATCCAAAGGTTGGGGGTTCGAGTCCCACTCTCCACAAGGTTGTCACTGTCCCCCCCCAGTGCAGCTAACTGGGTTATCAAAGGCGGGCCATGTCTGTCACTGTCTATGGTGAGAGGCATGTAAAAGAACCATTGCTGACTTTCGGAAAGAGTAGCTGCAAAGTCATCAGCGTGTTTCTATCCCTTGCTAAAAAAGGGTTGTGACAGGAAGGGCATCCGACGTAAAAACCTCTGCCAAATCAAAAACGTGCGAATCAGATGATTCGCTGTGGCGACTCCCGAGTAAAAGGGAAAAAGCCGAAAGGAAGACAGACAGACAGACATATTCAACAATATAAATGCTTATAATAACATTTAAACCTTCACAAATAATGCTTAAGATGTAAATAAAATATAAATAAACACACATACAGATGGTCGCCTCACATAATAATGTAAGTAGGTTTGTTAGAGGGTTTTTGGGTTTTGTTTTATTGTTTTTTTTTTTTGTTTTGTTTTGTTTTTTTTTGGGTTTTTTTTGTTTTTTTTTTTTTTTTTTGTTTTTTTTTTTTTTGTTTGTTTGTTTTTTGCATAATTGGCCTTGTTTTGTTGCATTTTCCTTAACTTGTTTCTTATTTTTCTTTATTTTTCCATTCATATTTTTGAAAAAAAAAAAAACAACAACAACAACAACAACAACAAAAAAACGTGATGTACTGAAGCCGCAGAAACTGAAGCACAAAGTAGCAAGGGATCACTGTACCCATCATTCGTCATATGAGAATTAAAAAAAAAAATCTCTTTGTCTCTCTCACTCTCCACATTTTTTGTATTTCATTTCAGGTATCATGAAAAGAGACGTGCAGCCATCACGGTTGGACACTTCAGGCTTTGCAGTTTTTGTAAGTGTATTATTTCCTTGCCCATGGCCCAGCAATTGGAAATTGGGACAGTGTTGCACAATTACCACCTGGGAAGAAGTTTTTTTTTGGTCCTGGATTGCGGTTCACTGTAAGTTTGAGAAGCTTTCTGGCCATTATACTGCTCCATCATGTTGCGCAATTTATGCTCCTCATAGCAAGGTTCTCAAAACTGGATTGGGTCTTGACAAAACACACTGTAGAAGGTCTGTGGCTATCACCACTGATGAAAACACAAACTCATTGAGCAGGCGTTCACTCAAAGACAGGGGAAACCTATCCATAGGGCTGCGATGGAACTTAGTATCAATAAAAGTTTGACTCGGCAGATGCTTCAGAAAGTGATAAAGTTCTACGCATACTGACTTCAGGTTCTTCAAACGTTTCAAGCGAGTGATTGTGAAGAATTACTTGTGTAGAAATTATTCATTCATGCCTTTTCTGTAACCACGTAATCCTAATTAGGGTCGCTGGGAGGCTAGCGCCCATTTCAGCCAACTCCAGGTGAGGGTAGAGTACACCCTAGACAGCTCACCCAACCATTTCAGGGCAGAAACACACTGACGGCTACGCAGCTATTGTTGTCGAAAGTCAGCGATGATTCTTTTACATGAACCTCACACCATAGACAGTGAGCGACATGGCCGGCCTTTGATAACCCAGTCAGCTATAACTGGCGGGGGGGGGGCAGTGACCCTCAGCTTTTAGAAAATGTTTGATTTGGTGATAAGTCTATCTTTCATTCCTCTGGTCAGGTAAACCAACACAACTATTGAATTTGAGGAAGACGGTCTTGAGCATGAATGGGACTCTCTGAAGCTGGTGGCTTGATGTGCCATGTCTAGCACTGGTCTGGGCCCGTTTTCTTCCAGGATTAAACCGATCCTTTCCAGTAAAAATGTGAAAGATAGTGTAGGTGTTTGCTGTGCCACAATTTTAAGTGATGAGAGTCCTCACTACTGCCTTGCTAAACATGTTTCCTGGCTTCCATTTCAAGGTGCGTTCAAACTTCAGATCATAGGCTTCGGTGACAGGCTCGGGCTAAACCAGCACCTTGTCCAGGATAACACAGTCACTGAAAAATTGCTGATTGAGTGTTACTGAGTATATTACATGAGGGTGGCCTGCCTTTGCTTTTCCTTGGTGCCTCTTGCCCACTACTTTGTAATTTAGATGGTCTCCTTTCTAATTACTACCCAGACCAGGTCAAATCCGGAACTCAAATAATGGACCTTCTTGCTGTGAGGCATCTTCTTCTTGTCCTTTCAGCTGTTCCCTTTAGGGGTCGCCACAGCAAATCATCTGCCACCATCTCACCCTATCCTCTGCATCTTCTCTTACACCAAATATCTTCATGTCCTCCTTCACCACATCCATAAATCTCCTCTTTGGTCTTCCTCTAGGTCTTCTGCCTGGTAGTACATGTACTAAATATTATGCCACCATGCCACCCAGAATAAGGTAACGTCCTTTGGGCTTTTTACACCCGAAGCAAAGTTGGTCATCAGGCCGGTGCTTATTCCCAGTTTCCATAGCGTGAAGCGACTAGGGCTTCAACTCCTCCTGGATGGGACGCTAGTCCATCTCAGGTTACCTTCCCAGTATATTTTTACTGGTACCCATTTATACTGCTGGGTGAACTGAGGCACACTTCTGGTTGAGACCTTGCTCAGGGGTCTTAGCACAGTGAGGGTCTAACTGGGGTTTGAACACACAACCACCTGATCATGAGCCCAGCACCCTAACCACTATGCCACCAGCCCCAAAATGCCACCCAGAATAGGGTATGTATAAATTAAAAGACACACAGTTAACTTGAAACAATGAATTAATTGATCCTCATGTAACTTTGCTGGCTGGGGCATGTCTGCAGAATGACTAACTCGCGAATTCAAAAGCAGCTCCTCTTCAGTGAGATGGCCCAGGGCTCCAGACCAAGATGCTGACTGAAGAAGCGATCAAAAGATTGCTTTAAAGACAGCAGGTCTTGGGGTGCAGAGCCAGGCACTTTTGGAGCGCTCTCTGGAAAATAGCCGGGAGGCCAGACGTGAGAGACATCATGCAAAAAGGTGGAGAATCAATCATTAAACATGGCGTTGCTGCTGCTGCTGCTGCTGCTGCTGCTGCTGTTGACGATGATGATGATGGTGATGGTGATGGTGATGATGGTGATGATGGTGATGATGATGATGATGGTGATGATGATGATGGTGATGATGGTGGTGATGATGATGATGATGATGATGATGATGATGGTGATAATGATGATGATGATGATGATGATGATGATGATGATGATGATGGTGATAATGAAGGTGATGATGATGATGATGATGATGATGATGATGATGATGATGATGATGATGAAGAACCATGTCCGAGGCAACATTTTCTATGCAGCCTTGGGACACACTGCAAGTTTTTGATTTGTATTTATAAACTCACAATGCGAAATTATGAAAAGCAACAATTACGATGCTGAATTCATGACACAGTGACCGTGAGATGCCACTTGATGCTGTCCCTGTCCATTTCTGTCACTCTTAACCACAAGGTCCTGAAGCATAAATTGACCACAGGGGTGTTAATCTGTCTCTGTAGTGGCAAGGTAGAGGAAGCTTGGTAACTGGAAAACACACCAAAAAGACACAGCACAGCTGTGCACAGCACAGCACAGCTGTAATAATTATCTCTCAACGAATCAGCCCGGGAAAACACTTCCTATTGTGACATATATTTTTCTTGCAAAACAGGGGGAAAATTTTTATTCATTTATTTATTGATTTATTTCACTCGGAAGGCTGGTTATGTACATTCTGGTCAATTATAGGGTGCCCGTGGTGAATTAATGCTACCAGCTATATAACACTCATGGCTCCTTCTGGCGACATCAGTCCTTGCTCGGTTTCAAACTGTGCGGATGCCATGACTCTTGGCGTGCTCAGATACACGTGCCTTTCTGATTAGCTGTTCCAGCCTGATACTGACGCGGACGCATTGATGTGGCTGAGGTATGTCACTGACCCCGTGTAGCATAACATATTATCAGCCGGTGGTGAGCCGCATAAACAACAACTGGAGAAATCGAGAAAAACACATTTATTTTTTTTGTTCCTAAACCAACTGACAACAGGAAAGCCGAGGTGACAACGTTAGCTGCACAAGCCATTTTGGATTTACCGTCACGCTCACCCTCGGCAGTATTATCATCCTCAGAATCGCTAAAAAAGTAGGTTTCGCTGTCTCCACAAGAGACGTCAACCCCTCTCAACGCGTTGATGTCACTTCCAGGGAAAAACACTACGCGTAGTCTATGGGATAAAATTCCCAGGTTGGTACTTTTTATGCTCATTTATTTTAAAATAAGTGTCTGATTTGCTTAAATATATTAAATATGCACAGGTTATGCTGGAAGAATGACCAATACCCGCATGCGCTGGCAAACTGTTTGGGGGAAGAAAAGAGGACTGTTTTAGATATGCTTATTTAAAATAATCAAAGCAAAGCCTAGGCATGCAGTGTTGAGTCCTAATCCCATGGCTTAATTACAGCGCCAGATAGAGCTTGATGTTATATAATGGGGCTTGTGCACTTTTATTAAAGACATTTCTCAAAACATTTGATATTTGATTTTTTGAAATGTTTGATGAAACTTTAATTTATTTATTTATTTTATTTTTCTATTTTTTTTTTTTTTTTCCACTGTTCAAATATCATCTAACTTTTTGGTAGAAATCAAACATGATTGCTTTCCGTTTGCATAACGTTTATAGAGCCGGGGATCAGTTCACTTGGAAGATTTTCTCATCCGTACATTATTGATTATCCTCGATCACTGTAGTAAAAAGAACCAAAGCTGCACAGTGCACACCTTGAGACTGTCAAATTATTTTATGTTGATTTTTTGCTCCAGGCTGTTACTTTTTATTGAATGCACAAAATGTAATAATACAAACAAATAATTGAAGAAATGGTTGACACAATTGATCAGAAGTTAGAACTATCGATTAAAGCAAACAGTTTCTTGGTGTGAACGACCAACTGACATGCATGTTTCTGTGTGAAAGACAAGCAAATGAGGTGAATAGCTAACAATGTCACACACACACACACACACACACACACACACACACATACAGGCACGCACACATGCACACACACACACACACACACACACACACACACACACACAGGCACGCACACACACACACACACACAGGCACGACACACACACACACACACACACACACACACACACACACACACACACACACATACAGGCACGCACACATGCACACACACACACACACACACACACACACACACGCACGCGCACGCACTTACACACACACACACACACACACACACACTCACACACACACACACACACACATACGCCCACACACACACACACACACACACACACACACACACACACACACACACACACACACACACACACACACACACACACACACACACACACACACACACACACACACACACACACACACACACACACACACACACACACACACACACACACACACACACACACACACACACACACACACACACACACACACACACACACACACACACACACACACACACACACACACACACACACACACAGGCATGCACGCATGCACACACACACACACACACACACGCACACACAGGCAAGCACACACACACACACACACACACACACACACACACACACACTTGCAAAACAAAAGGACAGAAATTAGAGGACTTGAAATAAAATAAAAAATCATCATCATCATCATCATCATCATCATCATCATCATCGTCATCATCATCATCATCATCCTTCCTTTTGTGTTTAATACACCAGTACGCGCCAGTCAGTCGTTGCTTATCTAACCACAGCAGAAGTCTTTTTCTCTGTACATGTGTGACCAGAAATCTTACAGAAAATGCCCCACTGACTTTGAACTACTGTCCTTTTAACCTTCTTCACATTAAACTTCTAACAACGACGACAACAACAACAACAACAAGGCAGCAGGAAAAAAAATAAATAAATAAAATAAATAAATATATATATATATATATATATATATATATATATATATATATATATATATATATATATATGAGTAAAAGGAAAAAGATGAAAGGAAGACAGGCAGAATATTTACTACTACTACTACTACTACTACTACTACTAATAATAATAATAATAATAATAATAATAAAAACAGTCAGTTGTGTTTAAAATTAAAACCACTATAATTAACTCCCCAAGCAAACTCGCAACAGCAAATGGCAAGCTTGGAATATTTTAATAAACATTCAATCTTGATTTGGGACAAACAGAATATAATTGCAGTGTCACTGACACATACCATGGGAGAGTGCAACAAGAATTATTTCAATAATTGTGAGATCAGAAATATAGAAAATACATGCGATATGTCACACTTAATACAGTCTATCTAATAGCAGTGTAGATACACATAATGCATTCTATACATAAAGCCTGGGTCAGGATTACAGTAGCTGATAATATATATATATATATATATATATATATATATATATATATATATATATATATATATATATATATATATAATAATATATAAATATATAATATATAATAATATATAAATATATAATATGAATATATATATATATATATATATATATATATATATATATATATATATATATATATATATATATATATATATATAAAATAAACATAAAATAAATAAATAATAAATCAAAAAATCAACTGACTGCTGCACAGCCAAGCGGATGGTGTTTACAGTACTTTCTCTGCAGATGTTCTATGATTTTTAAAGCTGCGTGTTTATGCCTATGTTCCACACTTGATAGATTGTTTTACTCTTAAATTCGGGTACACTAGCTACCTAATTAGGGTCGTGGGGAAACTGATGCCCATCTCCGTTGACTCCAGGAGGGTTCTGGGTACACCCTGGACAGCACGCCAGACCATCGAATGGCCAACACTCACAGAAACATTCATACCGGAGTACCCAAAGAAAACCCACACAAGCAAGCGGCACAGTGGTGGAGTGGTAAGCACGTCCACCTCACAGCAAGAAGGTCATTGGTTTGATTCCCAGTTTGAATGTTTCTGTGTGGAGTTTGTGTGTTCTTCCCCACGCTTGTGTGGGTTTCCTCACGGTTCTCCGGTTTCCTCCCACAGTCCAGAAACATGCACAGTACGTTAATTGGTTGTTTCCAATCTCAAAGAGGTGTGACTGTGAATGGTTGTGTGAGTGCCGGCTCTACAATGGCCTGGCGGGTTATTCAGGGTGTACCTCACCCTTTCCCTGAGTCAGCTGAGATGAGTGCTAACCTCCCCACAACCTAATTAGGATTAAGCGGCTCAGAAAATGAATGAATGAATGTTGCTGTGGACCTGATATGATGGGATGAAAAAAGGACGCATGGAATAAAATAATCGCATAATCCCAGCGGTAAAGTACAGTAAAGGCGGGGATATGATTGAAGATTTCTGAGGCTCGACAACATGCTATGACTCTTCTTCCATTCCTTTCGGCTGTTCCCTTCAGGGGTCGCCACAGCAAATGATCTGCCTCCATTTCACCCTGTCCTCTGCATCTTCTACTCTTACTCCAACGACCTTCATGTCCACCTTCACCACATCCATAAATCTTCTCTTTGGTCTTCCTCTAGGTCTTCTGCCTGGTAGTTCCAACCTCAGCATCCTACTACCAATATACTCACTATCCCTCCTCTGTACATGTCCAAACCATCTCAATCTAGCCTCTCTCTGACTTTGTCTCCAAAACATCTAACATGTGCTGTCCCGCTGATGTACTCATTTCTGATCCTATCCATCCTCGTTACTCCCAAAGAGAACCTCAACATTTTCATCTCTCCTACCTCCAACTCTTACTCCTGTCTTTTCCCCAGGGCCGCTGTCTCTAAACCATACAAGACAACATGCTATGACTGAGAGGAAAAAATAATTCCCGAGTTTCTCAAGGTTTCCTATAAGATATTATTAAGATGGCCGACTGTCAGGTAAAGCTTATTAGAAATTGGGTTATACAGGAGGATAATGACCGTAAATACTGACGTACATCTACAACATCATCGTTAAAAAAATAAATAAATAAATAAATAAATAAAAAAAATCCACCTTTTGGGGTGACCCACTTACCCAGTAGAAGGTTGTTTATTCCAGACATCCTAACAATACGTCTGGGTTATTTTTCCCCATGAACAATGGTTTCAGATTCCTCCTGAACACTCTGCAGGTAGGTCTGAGCAGGTCACACGTACCCGAAGTGGACGGCTTTTGGTTGCTGTTTGGTTTGATGATTGATTTGACTCCCAGTTATCAAACTAAAGGTTTATTTACTTTTTCCACCAGAATTATTAGAGTTTAATGTTTGCGTTCAATAAAGACATGCAAGTTAACAAATTGTTGTGTTCGCTCATTATTTTAACTCAGATAAGGATTAGACCATATTTTGAACAAATATGTAAACAAAATTCAAGTAATTTCAGTTCAGTAATTATATGAACTTTATGAAATATATTTTATTTACATATTTTATTTATATATATATATATTATATATATATATATAATATTATATATATATTATATATATATATATATATATATATATATATATATATATATTATAAAAATCTTTAATGTAAGCAAGTGAATGTTGAGTACTAAACAAGTATTCAAAGTACACTTACTTACTTGACAGATCAGAAGTCTGGAAAGCAGCGTTTTGTCTCAAAAGCTCCGGTGTCAGTTTCGACACCGCCTACATTCAGTGGAGCGCGTCACATATATGCTAGAAGCATGACTGAAGTGTACACTTTGAACTGTAACTACAGATTATTTTATATCAGAATCATAATATTGGAACAGGAACGTCAAAGTCTCTGCACACACCACAAACACCATGAGCCACGTCTCAGAGATTTTCAAAAATAATGATGGAGCATCGTGGTGGTTTTGGTCTGCACGGAAAATAACTCCAAGACTAAAGCTGGCAGACACAGGCAGTGTGCACTGAATTTAACAAATGGTTCAGGTCAAGGTCAGAGAATGAGTTTTCACTTTTAGCATTTTACAACTAAATGTTTGTGAATAAAATTAAAGTACCTTATAGAATTAATTTAGCATGAGATTAGGAAACAGTTACACTAATGATTTTATTCTTGCCCTTATGGCAATGACTAAAGATTTAGTGATTGCAATGGATTTTAAAGGAGTCTCATGGTTCATGGTGTAGACTCAAAATACAGTTTACACACAAAAAAAAAAATCAACATCAAGAGAGTCAAGCTTTATTATTAGTGATAGAAATATGCAAATAAAGGATTATAGAATCCTGAGTGAAAACAAAGATAACTAATGATGTTACTGTCTGATATGCATGAGAAATGCTAGATAACTCCTCCCACACAGTGCAGCTAACTGGGTTATCAAAGGCGGGCCATGTCTCTCACTGTCTATGGCGGGAGGTTCATGTAAAAGAACCATTACTGACTTTCGTCAAGAGTAGCTGCATAGCCATCAGCATGTTTCTGCCCTGCGATGGCCTGGCAAGCTGTCCAGGGTGCACTCTGCCCTCACCCAGAGTCGGCAGAGATGGGTGCCACCCTCCCCACGACCCTAATTCGAATCAAGTGGTTCAGAAACTGAATGAATGAATGTTAGATGACATCCCATAAAATATACACTGCCCAACTGTCTAGTACAAGTATTATGATAATATTCTTTTGGACTGCCATGAGGTTTAATGGCATCATGCAATGGTGATTGCAATTTTTCCACAAAAAAGTCACATCAATACATTTATTTCATTTGAAAATTGGGTTCATTTTTTTTTTTTTTTTTTTAAATCAAACCACTCCATAAAGTCATCTCCAGCACATTCTGAAGACTTTCAGTACAGTTAAGGTTGAGACAGTTAAGGCTGCCAGTTCATGTGAAAACGATTCGTCATATTCCCAGAACCTCCTTTTCACTATTTGAGCCCCAATTTTACATACAGTAGGCCCTTGACCATTCGCGGTTCAGCGCTCGCGCCCCCGCACACTTTCGGATTGGCAGCAAACCCAGAAGTAACTGGCACGTGATTCAAATTTAGCCAATGGCTGAGAGCTTTTGATTCTCCCTCCTGCTGATTGGCTGTAGATAATGTATACCCCTCTTTTTTCTCCTTCGCACACAAATTATCAACATGATTGCCTGAGTTGCAAACTATTTTTTTTTTTTTTTACGTGTTTTTAATGATTATTTTAGCCCGATGATATCACTCAAACGCCCTGCATCTTCTGTAGCTTGTGGTAAGGAGCCTAAGCGCTTTATTCATTCATAAATATTATCACAGGACAAAATTTAAAAAGTTTTCACTTAATCATTACTACATTTTACTGCATTATTATTATTATACTTCTGGACGAGCGGCAAACCCAGAAGTTACTGGCATGAGATTCAAATTTAGACAATGACTGAGAGCTCTTGTTTCTCCCCCCTGCTGATTGGTTGCAGATGATGTGTACACTTCTTTTTTTTTTTTCTTCTTTGCACACACCATCAATATGACTGCTTGAATACATGATTTTTTTAAGTGTGTTTTTTAATTATTATTTAACCCCTATGATAGTGGGCAGTGGTGGTCTAGTGGTATAGGGTGCTGGATTGCTGATCCAAAGGTTGGGGGTTCGAGTCCCATTCTCCACAAGGTTGTCACTGCCCCCCCCCCCCACAGTGCGGCTAACTGGGTTATCAAAGGCGGGCCATGTCTGTCACTGTCTATGGTGAGAGGTTCATGTAAAAGAACCATTGCTGACTTTCATAAAGAGTAGCTGCAAAGCCGTCAGCGTGTTTCTGTCCCTTGCTGAAAGGGTTGTGACAGGAAGGGCATCCGACGTAAAAACCTCTGCCAAGTCTAATGTGCGAATCAAATGGTTCGCTGTGGCGACTCCCGAGTAAAAGGGAAAAAGCCGAAAGGAAGACAGACAGACAGACATTTAACCCCTATGATGTCACTACGTTTTACTGTATTATTACTGTATTAATGAGTAAGACTGTTTATAGAATGTGTTTAAGAAACATATTTTAGTGCATGTAATATCATACATATGGTTTCAAAACTGCGTCAATGATTTGCAGATTTTCTTGATCCGCGGGAAGGGCCGGAACCGAACCTTCATGGAAAACGGGGGCCTACTGTATATCCATACCACAAGGGAAGGGAAGTCTATCGAATGGAAAACTTTCTTATTTTGTTGTTCAGCTGACTTCACTTTATTGACATAAAATGTTGCTGAGCCTTGACTTCACCTTCTAAAGCAACGATACCTTGACTATTACACACAGTAGTCAGAGATGAAGATGTGTTGTCAGAATAGTCAGAGATGTTTGGTGTTCCAACAAAATATTAGATAGTTGATGTTTTTCTTGGCTGGGCATTACGAAAAAAAGAATAGAATACTTTAAAAGCTAGAGAAAATGCTTATGAAATGGATTATAGTCGACTGAGATTCATGCCATTGTGACAGCCACATTAAAAACTTTGCTCTACTTCCCTCAGGGTGTTTGAGTTGAAGCCAGGTCCAGCTGACTTCAAGTGAGAGAGAGAGAGAGAGAGAGAGAGAGAGAGAGAGAGAGAGAGAGCATCTAAACAGGTTTCCGGTCTATTGCATGGCTAACACAGACACAAACACACATTTACACTCAGATTACCATATGGGGCCAATTTAGAGTCGCCAGTTGACCTGACATGCATTTATTCAGACCAGCGTGCCGAGAGTGCAAACTGGAACAATCACACAGGCATGGATAGAACATCTGAACTTTACATAGTAAGGCTTTAGTTCGCTGACATTCCAACTCAGAACCTTCTCACAATGTAAATCAACAGTGCTAACCATTGAGTTGCAGTAACAGTGACATCACCCTGTTCAAATATAGCCTACTCAATATCTGATGGACATCCCACTGTATTTATTACTGTCATGTTTTGAGCCAGTTCAGATCATTTCCTATGACACCTGAGCAGTAGGTAGCCACAATTGTTTCAGCTGAAATATTGCCAAGAGCAGTGCAAATGTTAGCACTGCTAATTAGAACTGAGCTTTTGCGTAAGTTGCCCGTTACCTTTGGCAATAGGAGAGGGCTTTGAGGACACATTTCATTCACTGCAGGATGGTCTCAATAAATTAACCAAATCCCACTGCTCGAGAGTCAGGTAATGATTGCAGTAATTACAGTTTAATTCAATTTTAGAATATATCGACATCCTTCAGTGGCTCTTAAGCAACTCCCACACACTCCTCCCCGTCTCCATATCTCTCGCAAGAGAATAAAAACACCCGAGCCTTAAATTTCTTCTGTGACTCCTGTCCATGTTCTTTTTTACAGTTCATAAAAGATAGCTGCATTACCTCCATTTTTGCTGCAGTGCAACAATTAAATATGTGCTGACACACATTTCAGGATATGCGCACGGTAACAATTTAACCTTTTGAACTCTTCTCATTTCGTTTGCTTGTGTGCATATGTGATTACGAGACAGATGCTTTGTAGATCACGCCAACCCAGATTCAAGGCAAAGTCAAAGGAAGAATCCATACAGTTAGCTGTGAAGCTGAATGGAAAGTCATTGCTGGGATAACAAGCAGTATGTTTTCTTTGCCCAAGAAAGAGGGGATTAGCATAGCGCTAGGCTGACATAGGGAACCTCAGAAAGAGCAAAGGCACTGCGGAGATGGCTCAAGCGTCCAAGAATTCAGAACTCAGAGCTGGAACAGGTGCAAGGGCAGAGCACAAAGAAGCCAAACAGAGAAGTCAGTGTTCTGCTCTGACGAAGGGATGAAATATTTAGGAGACTTGGTAGAAAAGGGGGTTCTTAGGCCCTCTCTGACATCACTAAAGCCTACTGTGCTTCTTAGAAAAAAAAAAGGAAAAAAAAACTTAGAAAGGAAAATTTTGGAGAAGGGGAATTGTGTATCCTATCAGTGAGATCTTATTCACAATATAAACACAGTGTGGTTAATAATATGTGATTCAATGTTGGATAGAATATATAGATCATTTTATTACCATCTAACAGCAACGCCCACTGAATAATGATCCTAGAGTCAGCTTGATCTTTAAATTCAGGTGATGTGGGTGCATTTCAGCAGATGTTATGAATGACTTTACTCCTGAACCTAACTTTAATCTTTATCATTTTTGCTATTAAAAAAAAAAAAAAAAAAATATATATATATATATATATATATATATATATATAATGCAGCCATGAGGGAGGGGCACAAGCCATTGTCTCTCCCTCACGCTGGTCCCAAGCCTGGATAAATGCAGAGGGTTGCGTCAGGAAGGGCATCCGGCGTAAAACAAATGCCAAATAAAATATGCAAGTCACAACAAAAAAATTAATACCGGATCGGTCGAGGCCCGGGTTAACGACGACCGCCATCAGTGCTGTTAACCAACAGGGTGCTGGGGGAAATTGGACTACTGTTGGTCAAAGACATTAAAAAAGGAGAGGTGGGAGGTGTGTCCATAGGCAGAGAGAGCAGAGGAAAGGCATGAGTCTAGGACTGAAAGTAAGGACTTTTAATGTTGGTGGAAAGGTAGCAAGGCTAGAAGCTTAGGAGCAGGGTTTAAGCTGTTTTTTTTTTTTTTTTTTCATGGTGTGGATGGGAAGAGAAATGGAGTCGAAGTCATCATGAAGGAGGAGTTTGTCAGGAATGTTCTAGAAGTGAAAAGAGTGTCAGACAGAGTGATGAGTCTCAAGTTAGAAATTGAAGGTGTGATGTTCAATGTTGTTAGTGCTTATGCCCCACAGGCAGGACATGAGCTAGAAGAGAAGGAGAGATTCTGGAGTGAGTTAGATGAAGTGATGCAGAGTACCCTCAGAGAAGACAGAGTGGTCATTGGGGCAGACTTCAGTGGACATGTTGGTGCAGGAAACAGAGGGGATAAGGAAGTGATGGGCAGGTTTGGTATCCAGGATAGGAACGCAGAAGGACAGATGTTGGTAGATTTTGTGAAAATGATTGAAAAGGCTGTGGTAAATACTTTCTTCCAGAAGAGACATTAGCATAGAGTGAGTTATAAAAGCAGAGGTAGAAGCACACAGGCAGATTACATCTTGTGTAGGCGATGTAATTTGAAGGAAGTCAGTGACTGCAAAGTAGTAACGGGTCAGAGTGTTGCCAAACAGCATAGGATGGTGGTGTGCAGGATGACGCTGATGGTGAGGAAGGTGAAGAAGGCAAAGGCAGAGCAGAAGACAAAGTGGTGGAAGCTGAAAAAGGAAGAGTGTCGGGTTATCTTCAAGGAGGAGTTGAAAATGGCTTTAGGTGGTCAGGAAGTGCTTCCAGATGACTGGACAACTACGGCTAATGTGATCAGAGAGACAGGTAGGACAGTACTTGCCATGTCCTCTGGAAGGACAGTAGATAAGGAGACTTGGTGGTGGAATGAGGAAGTGCAGGACTGTGTACAAAAGAAGAGGTTAGGTAAGAAGAAATGGGACATTGAGAGGACCGAAGAGGGTAAACAGGAGTACAGGGAGACACAGCGTAAGGCGAAAGTAGTGGTGTCAAAGACCAAACAAAGGGGGTATGATAACTTGTACACTAGGCTGGACAGTAAGGAGGGAGAAAATGATTTATACAGGTTGGCACAGCAGAGAAATAAAGATGGGAAGGACGTGCAGCAAGTTAGACTGATTAAGGATCCTGTGATTAAGGAGTGGGAAATGTGTTGACGGATGACAGAAGTGTGCTGGGAAGATGGAAAGAGTACCTTGAGGAGCTGATGAATGAGGAAAATGGGAGAGAAAAATAGTAGAAGAGGTGACTGTTGAGGACCAGGAAGTAGCAAAGATTAGAAAGAGTGAAGTGAGGAGGGCAATGAAGAGGATGAAGAGTGGAAAGGAAGTTTATCCTGATGACATACCAGTGGAAGTATGGATGTGTCTCGGAGAGGTAGCAGTAGATTTCCTGACAAGAACATTCAACAAGCTCTTAGAGAGTGAAAGGATGCCAGAGGAATGGAGGAGAAGTGTGCCTGTGCCCATTTTTAAGAACAAGGGAGACGTGCAGAGTTGTGGCAACTACAGAGGGATAAAATTGAATACCCATACGATTAAGTTATTGGAAAGAAGAGTGGAAGCTATACTAAGGGCAGAGGTCAGTATTTCTAAACAACAGTTTGGTTTCATGCCAAGAAAAAGCATCACAGATGCAGTGTTTGCTTTTAGGATGTTAATAGAAAAGTACAGAGAAGGTCAGAAGGAACTGCAATATGCCTTTGTGGATGTTGAGAAAGCATATGACAGGGTGCTGAAAGATGAACTGTGGTATTGCATGAGGAAGTCTGGCGTGGCAGAGAAGTATGTTAGAGTGGTGCAGGACATGTATGAGAGATGTTAGACAGTGGTGAGGTGTGCTGTCGGTGTGACAGAAGAGTTCAAGGTGGAGGTAGGACTGCATCAAAAGTCAGCTTCTTGTTTGCTGTGGTGATGGACAGGTTGAAAGGCGAAGTTAGACAAGATTCCCCATGGACTATGATGTTTGCAGATGACATTGTGATCTGTAGTGAGAGCAGAGAACAAGTGCAGGAAAATCTATAGATGTGGAGGTATGCCCTGGAAAGGAGAGTAATGAAGGTTAGCCTCAGTAAAACAGAATACATGTGTGTGAACGACAAGGACCAAAGAGGAACGGTGAGGTTCCAGGGAGCAGAGATAAAGAAGGCGGAGGATTTTAAGTACTCAGGCTCAACAATCCAGAGCAATGGAGAGTGTGGAAAAGAGGTGAAGAAGCGTGTGCAGGCAGGTTGGAATGGTTGGAGAAAAGTATCCGGTGTGATGTGTGATAGGACGGTATCGGCGATAATAAAAGGAAAAGTATACAGGACGGTGATGAGGCCAGCGATGTTGTATGGTTTAGAAATAGTGGCTCTGGGGAAAAGACAGGAGGCTGAGCTGGAGGTAGCAGAGATGAAAATGTTGAGGTTCTATATGGGAGTAACGAGGATAGATAGGATCAGGAATGAGTACATCAGGGGGACAGCAGATGTTAGAGGTTTTGGAGACAAAGTCAGAGAGGCTAGATTGAGATGGTTTGGACATGTACACAGGAGGGATCGTGAGTACAGTGATACCTCAGCTCACGAACATAATTGGTTCCCAGAAAGTGTGTGTAAGGCGAAAAGTTCGTCTTCCAAACATTTATTTCCCATAAGAAACCATTAAAATGAGAATAATCCGTTCCCAGGTCCCCATAAAACATAATTTTCTACTAAATAAGCCTTAAAACTACACAAAAATATACCTTATTTTATGTATAATAAATGTGCTATTGTATTGTAATTAAAGAAATAAACTGTACTGTATAATAAAGTTGTTTTATTTACCTTTGTGATGGTAGTTGATGGCTTGATGGAATGGAGTGGGAGGGAGGGAAGGACTTACTGTTTGGAAGGAGTGTTTGGAAACGCCTACTGTTTGGAAACACCCTTAGCCACACACGCACCCTTAATAGCTTCCTTGTTCTTAAGGATGGGAGCAATGGTAGACTTAGCGTACTGGTACTGGGACGCTAAGTCACACAAACGCACACCTCGTTCGTGTTTTTCAATGATCTCCGCCTGTGGTGGGGTCTTTTTCGGTCCCATAATCGCAAAAGTACACTCAATATGGTCCAAAATGTCTAGCAAACACAAACCACTTCCGCACTCAAAGAAAGGGGGTGACGAACTGTGACGCCGTGAGCGTGCGTCAGCTTCTCGTGGCCGCCACCGTGGCGCTGTTCGACCGCGTGGTTTGATTCGTCCGCCGAAAACTAGTTCGTCAGCAGAGACTATATGCTCGCAAATTTAATGTTCTTGAGGTGAAAAGTTCGTGAGCTTAAGCGTTCGTCAGCGGAGGTTTTACTGTATATTGGTCGTAGGATGCTGAGGTTGGAACTACCATGCGGAAGGCCTAGAGGAAAACCAAAGAGAAGGTTTTTGGATGTGGTGAAGGAGGACATGAAGGTAGTTGGAGTAAGAGTAGAAGATACAGAGGATAGGGTGAGATGGTTTGCTGTGGCAACCCCTGAAGGGAAAAGCCGAAAGGAAAAGAAGGTGAACCGCTTAAGCCTAATTAGGGTTGTTGGGAGGCTGACGCCCATCTCAGCCGATTCTGGGTGAGGGCAGAGTACACCCTGGAGAGCTCACCAGTCCATTGCAGTGCAGAAGCATGTGACGGCTATGTGGCTACTTTTTACAAAAGTTAGTAATGGTTCTTTTACATGCCCCACACATGTGTATCATTTCTGTGTGCTCTTCAGCTAAGTCCACAACTTTTATAAAAACTCACCCAGGAAACAAACTGGGGAGTTTATCACAAAAAAAAAAAAAAAAAAAAAAAAAAAAAAAAAAAAAAATCTTCGACAGTGATGAAATAAAAGCAACTGACATGATTTTCCTTATTCCGTTCCTACTTCACCTTACAGCCTGAAATGAAGTTCTGACCATTGTGGTATGAGCACTAGTTTATTACATTTCATGTACGCTGCATATTTATATTTATATATTTTATTCCATGTTTAAATAAAACAAAGACTTATCTAATCGCAGACACGTCTTTTGTTGTACAGTGAATAAGCATTAAATTCCTCTGGTTCAGATGACAGGTGGTATAAAGTATTAAATGCCTTCTGCATTCAAGGAAAAATGTATTGAAGTTGCTGTGGAAAAATAGCATTGTACAAAAAGTAAATATCATTATGAAAAGCCGTGACGGCTTGGTGATTACCACTGAATCTTCACTGCAACAAGATGCATGGTTCAAGTCTCGGTCAACAACCTTTCTGCGTGTTCTACTTGTGTGAATACGAGTTTCGTCCAGAGAGTCGGGTCTCCTCTCACAGTCCAAAGACATCCGATCCACTGGTCATGCTTAATTTCTCATAGGTGTGAATGTGAGTGTGAAGGGTTATTTGTGTCTGCAGTAGAGTGGTGACCACTCACCCCAAATCAGCTGGGACTAGCTCCAGCGTAGCTCTTCCAGAAACCCTGAGATATAAGTACTATAGATAATGGATTGGTGTCATTCTGGTGTTATATGGAATTAGAATCATCCCTTGAGCATATTAATTTTCATTCTGCTCCCAAAAAGCAACGCAACCAAAACATATCGCTCCACAGTATAACAGGATGTGTGCACAAGTATGTTCCTAATGAGATGGTATGCAACCAAATGTTAATGTGCATGTGCGATGTGCAAGTCACAATGTGTATCCATTGTATCCGTGGTATTGCCAAACATTGTATGCATGGAAATTTGTAAGTGTCTATGAAATATGTTCAGTGTTTTAAAATCATTACAGAGTAGCTCTGTCATTCTGGTTGTGTGTGTGTGTGTGTGTGTATATATATGTGTGTATGTGTATGTGTATGTGTGTGTGTGTGTGTGTGTGTGTGGGGGGGGGGGGGGGGGGGTTACCAACTATATGATTCAGGCACAGACTGAAGCATAGATCATTCCCTTTTATTGGTCTCATTGTTATACTGTGTGGGGCCAGTGGTTAGGGTGTTGGGCTCATGATCAGGAGGTTATGTGTTCGAATCTCAGTTAGACCCCCACTGTGCTAAGACTTTCTGTGCCTCTGTTCACCCAGCAGGTGTAAAAGGATACTGATAAAAAATATATATACTCGGATGGTAACCATTTTCTGTTGCGTCCCCTCTAGGAAGTAAAAAAAAACAAAAAAAAAACATTTCATCTCCCCTCCCACCCACCGACTATAAGTAGTATTATTTGTCTCTAAATTTGTTAGTAGTACACCTCTGCATAGCATTGTGTCTTCATTAACATTAGACACAAAAAAGAAAGAAATATAGTTCAACTTACAATAGAGAAAAGCTTCATTCGCATATTTAAATCTTTAACAGAAAAAAAAAAAACAAAGTGCACCAATGTGCCTGAAATTAACAAAAAAAAAAAAAAAAAAAAAAAACATTATTTAAATCCATTCAACTGATTTATCTCTTAATATTTCCATCTCTCTCCACCGTTCTCTTCCTTCCTGTTTCTTGAGGGGATGTTTACTGCACTTCATATTGTTTGCTCTTGTGAAAAAACACTACACCATAGAGTCACAATGAGAGCACCACTGCCAACTACTGGAATGGAGGTGAAATTACACTTAATTCTTGTACACTATTCCAGAAAAGCATGTTCCCCAGGATCATGCACGCTCCCCCTCGCATCACTCTGTGCCCCCCCAAGGGATGCCCCACTATTTGAAAAGGGCTGCACTAACGGAAACTGGAAATAAGTACAGGCCTGATGAGCCACTAGGCTCGGGCGTAAAAATCCCAACAGACTAATTACCTGCCATTATTATACTGATGAGCTCTGCTCTGATTGTATTCTTTACAACTTGTTGGCTAGTGCAGGCAACACAATGGGTTGGGTTGCCAAATATTTAACCACATACATTGGGAGGAAAACTTATTCCACAAAGTGCTGTCTGGCTGCAGACTTTGTTTTAACCAAGCAGCAGCTCACCTGACTTGGCTGATTAGATCAACTGATCTGAGTCTTCAGGAAGTTCATTGGTCAATCTGTGTGCTCTGTACAGAAAAGTGCATATCCTGTCATAAATCAATCGTGTTATTTTTACTTTTTGTTCTTGAACCATAATCTATATATGTACTGGCATGTTATTAGTAAGAACAAAATGTGAATGAAAAATGAATGATTGCAAAATACACGGAATACGGTGGATGACAGTCACTCTCAAACTTTTATCAGATTTTTATTCCACACAAGTGTGTGTTCCTGAAAGGTTCATTGGTATCATGTAAACATTTCCCAGGGAGTGTCCAGTGTTAGCTCTTCTTCTAATGTGCATTGGATTTTAATAACACAGCAAGCACGATATATGGCAGTGGTAGCTTAGTGGTTAAGGCAATGGGTTACTGAAGGTCTGCAGTTCAATCATCACTGTCACTCCTGCCGTGCCCTCGAGCAAGGCCTGTAACCCTCGCTTGCTCAGTTGTATAAAAATGATAATTGTAAGTCACTCTGGATAAGGACATCTGCCAAATGCTGGAAATGAAATATATAGACACAACATACATGGGATACATATGCTGGCTTTTGTCCTGCCCGACGGTATATATATATATATATATATATATTCAGTTCTCCTACAGTGTGCTTGTTGATTCACTTCTGGGTGTGCACTGCTAAAATGCTAAGGCTAAGGCCAGATAACTAAATGCTAAGCATAGCAAATGATGTAAGAATGACCATCCAACATAGTTCATCATGAAAAGAACATATGCTCAACCTTTCCTTGTACACACCTACAAAAAAGAAAAAAAAAAAAAAAAAAAAAAGAAACCCCATCAAGGATGCATCCTGCTCCACACAGATAACACTCGCGGAGACCACGGTCCCCTTCGTTGACTTTTAAAAGGAACCTACAGTGAACAGATATGAGGGAGAGAGGGGTATTTTCCAGCATGATTAGTTTGGGCAGTGGGACTGAAAGCCTGTGCATAATGTTCTCATCATTTTCGCATTGCATGTCCCAGTAAATAACAGTATCAGCCGTGGTGGATTGCTCACCCAGCGAGCTCTCTCCCTTCCACACACCAGTACACAATAGAAGAGCATAATTAAAGTCCACACTATCAGCATCAAGATGCTGTCTGTCTGAGTGTGTGTGTGTGTGTGTGTGTGTGTGTGTGTGTGTGTGTGTGTGTGTGAAAGAGAGAGAGAGAGAGAGAGAGAGAGAGAGAGAGAGAGAGAGAGAGAGAGAGATTGTATATAAACTGAAAGCTTAGGAAAGTAGAAGCTAAAACCATAATTTCACGTATTAATCTGCACTCAAATGCCAAGTGCAAACTATGCATTAAAATATACTTTAATCTGTCCAACGTTATGCCGCTATTTGATTTTTCTGCAATTGTGGCCCTATTTTAATCTTTGTTGTATTACATAAAATAACAAGAGGTCTAAAATGGAAAATAAATAAATAGATAAATATAGTTTACTGTGTAGAGCTATACTTTCTAATAGAAAACTGTAGTCACTGTTTGTTGCATTTAGGTACACTACAATTACTAGAAAAACCTATATCTTATTAAACTATATCTACCCAGAGAGGTCACTCCAGTGCCGCCTTCTGCGGCAGCTCGACACGGGGAGATGCAGTTACTGGTTAAAAACCCAGGGCTTATTGGCGTAAGGTTGAGTGCCTAGGGCTATCTCCCGATGGTGGGAGGGATCATCGAGTCCCACTGGCCAGCTGGCAGCCCCCAGCCAGTAAGATGCTGGCCCACCACAGTCCGCTTACTTCAATGGGTGCTTGAAGTGTAGGCCAAAAGTCGAAACATGTACTGTAAACACTGCACCAGGCAATAACAAGAAACCAAAGCAGCCAGTGCTGAGTCTGCCAACTTGGAATGTCAGAACAATGTGTCCTGGCCTCTCTGACGATCTCCAGCAAATCAGTGATGCCAGGAAAATTGCCACCATCGACCGCGAGCTAAGGAGGCTCAACATTGACATTGCAGCACTGCAAGAGACATGACTCCCGGGTAGTGGCAGCCTGAAGGACAAGGACTATACGTTCTTCTGGCAGGGACAGGAGCCTGTTGAGCATCGCCTATATGGTGTTGGTATATGGTGAAACTCCTTGTTGTCCTTTGTTGAACCGCCATTCGCAAGCACTCCACGAGTCCTCTCTCTCAATCTCACAACCTCCTCTGGACCAGCTATCATCATTATTGCTTATGTTCCAACACTTTGCTCTCCAGTTGAAGTGAAGGATGCATTCTACAATGTGTTCGAAGCCAGGATTCAACAGATCCATGCCAAGGAGAACATGTTTCTGCTTGGTGACTTTAATGCACGGATAGGGGCAGATCACGACTCCTGGCCCCACTGCATTGGCCGCTTTTGGCATTGGCAAGCTCAATGAGAACGGCCAATGCCTTCTTGAGCTCTTCTTATTTCATGACCTCTGTCTGACCAAAACATTCTTCTCCGCCAAGTCCTGCCACTGAGTATCCTGGAGACATCCAAGTTGTTGCCACTGGCATCAGCTGGACTTTGTCATCACCAGGAGATCCCTGCTAAACCAAGTGCTGGTCACATGCAGTTTCCACAGTGCTGACTGTGACACTGACTATTCCCTGGTTGCCACCAACGTACGTCTCTGCCTCAAACTTGTCAACCGCTCCAAACAGAAACCCCAGCCCTGTGTCAGCATAGCTATGACTGCAGTGCCTGAACTGCAGGAACGCTAAAGCCATAAACGTAGCACTGGTGGACTTCCCCACTGACTGTGCTACAGCAAGGTGGAACCACATCTGCGAGGCTATGTTTGAGAATGCCATAGGCACATTTGGGAAGAAGGTGGGGAGGAGTGCGGATTGGTTTGAAGCAGGAGCGGCTGAGATGGAACCTGCCATCGCCACCAAACATGCAGCCCTAATCACTCACAAGATGGAGCCCTCTGTGAAAATGCTTGCTGCACTGTGCGCTGCACGAAATAATGCACAAAAGATCGCAAGGCATTGTGCCAACAACTACAGGATTAACCTCTGCCAGGACATACAGCTTTCTGCAGATCTTGGAAATGAGCGCAAGATGTATGAAGGCATGAAGAAGGCTTTCGGTCCCAGTGCCATCAAGAGCGCCCCACTCATGGCTGAGCACTATCAAGAGCTCTACTTGAGGGAAACCACCATCTCAAACACAGCCCTTGAGAACAACCCTCCACTGTCTGTTATGGATGAGCTTGATAGTCCACCCACCAGGAGCTCAGCAAGGCAATAGACTCAAGGCTAAAGCGGCAAGGTTCCAGGCAGTGACAACATCCCATCTGAAATTGTCAAAACCGCAAAGGAGAGCTCGCTCTTGAAACACCTCCATGAGCTCCGACTGCAGTGCTGGAAGGAAGGGGCTGTTCCCCAAGACATGAGTGATGCCAAAATCATCACTCTCCACAAGAACGGGGGGTGGGGGGGTGGGGGGTGGGGGGTAGGGGGTAGGGGGGTGCAGGGGTGATTGCAACAACTATCCTGGCATCTCACTCCTAAGCGTAGTTGACAAAGCCTTTGCTCGGGTCATCCTCAATCAACAGGCTCCAACTACTTGCCGAACATATGTATCCAGGGGCGCAGTGTGGATTCAGGGCAGCCAGATTAACCATAGATATGGTCTTCTCTGTGAGGCAGCTGCTAGAGAAGTGCCGGGAGCAGAGGCAACCCCTCTATTTGGCCTTCATCGTCCTGACCAAGGCTTTTCACTTGGTCAGCAGGGATGGACTGTTTGCCTTCCTCCAGCGAATTGGATGCCCCCCACCAAGCTCTTGACCATGATCAAGTCATCCCACCAAGACATAAATGGCATCATCCAGTTTGATGGATCATCCTCAGACCCTTTTCCGATCAAGAACGGTGTGAAGCAGGGTTGTGTCCTCGCTCTAACCTTTTTTGAGATATTTTTTCTCCCTGCTCCTGTTCTACGCCTTTCCGGGACTCTGAAAACGGTGTCTTCATCCATGCCAGGAGTGACGGATGACGGCCGCATCCCCAAAAACTTACTGTATGGGGAGTTGGTTACTGGAATCACCCAGCTCTCAGGTTCAAGGATGTCTGCAAGTACGGCCTCAAGGCTATGGCTTCAACCCCTCTCACCTGGAGTCAGCCACCTCCGACCGCTCGGACTGGCGGACTACCACCCAGGATGTCATCAGGATAGCAGAGGAGAGAAGAGACACCCGTTGGGGGGAGAAGAGACTCTGCAGTCAACGGAGACTGGTCCCACCTCCACCACACTGCGAGGACTTCATCTGGAGCGGCTGCGGCAGGATCTGCAGATATACTGAGAGCGCTCTCTATTTGTCCCATAATATCACCAGCTAGCTAAAACCATCAAGGTATTAGTCATCATGACAGAATTCCGTCTTCCATCCATTCATTTTCTAACCTGTTTAATTTTCACTAGGGTGGTGGGCAGATTGTCGCCCCATTTCTGCCATCTCTGGACGATGGCAGGGTACACCCTGGACAACTGGAAAGACCATCATGGGACTCAGAACTAAAGTATCTCTAGTGTTCATGCTTTTTAACGCTGCATGATTGAAGACGTGCAAAGACCTATAAGGGCAATCTTTCATTAGTACAGATGGCAGATGAATATTACATTTAAATGTATACCTTGTGGCAGACAACCTTATCAAGAGTGACTTATGTTTCTATTTCCTTTGTATAACTGAGAAGTTGAGGGTTAAAGGCCTAGCTCAGTGGCCCAAACGTGACAGCTTGGTGGTCATGGAACTTGAACCCTTGATCCCTTAATCTGCAACCCAGAGCTTTAATCACTGAGCCACCATTGCTGAATCCCATGCTGCATCCATTTTTTAATGAAGCACAAACAAAAAACATCAATATAGTGAATTCCTTTATTTATTTTTACAAAAAAAAAAAAAAGCAATTGTAGAGTCACTTAAAAAAACTCAAAAGATTGATGGAACACATGGATCCACTACTAAAACTCTGAATGGGTCTAGGACAGAGGTCTCCAACCTTTTTTGCACCAGGGACCAGTTTTATGCATGAAAATGTTTCCACGGACCAGGTAGGGTCCACTCCGTAGTCTTGTTTTGGTGGCCGTCACCTCAGAGAACCCCGCCTTACAAAGATATGTGGTTGCAAACGGAAGAAAGGCTTTCAGTGCTTCTGTGACTATATCAAAAACAGTCCTTTTTAAAAATAAGATCCGGAAACTCTAAATTAAAAAACAAAAAAAACAAAAAAACAAAAATAACTATAATTTATAACATGAAAGATTTTGTTTGCGGACCCCTAATCCACGTACCGGTACCAGGGGTTTGGGAACCCTGGTTCAGGAGATACCATAGAGAGACACAATTGCTTCTCAGAAGCTTTTTACTATATGGGGATGACAGGACTCATACAACATGGTTTATACACATTGCTCCAGCAAAACAAGTCTGACAGTAAATAAATGCCTTTCTGCTAGACTGGAACATTGCACTGGTGCTGCCTCTTTGTTTTAAATGCAACTCTTTGAAAGGAAATGGAATATGGAAAGGAGGCTCAATGTATGTTTCCCATTAAACACCATTCTGAGTGTTGCATCTGTCACTTGATACCTTGCCGCTTTTTTTTTTTTTTTTTTTTCTTATCTCTTAGCTCATATGGAGAGAAAGCAGATGGCATCGAGAGAGGAAGTATACTGAAATGATATATGCCGGAATATTGATTTTGTACACAGAGTTATGGATGTACACTATCACGTTACCTAAATGGACCACTGTCAGGCTTTGATGAGATTAGTAGAGACTAAAGAATGGAATTAAAACATGTGCTATTAACAAGAAAAGGAACAGAAAACAATTCCAAACAGAAAACAGATGAAGACTAAATTCACTGGCTGGCCAAAACAATAGTCCTGCACTCTAAAATTTTGTTGAACCACCAATAGATTTTAGCATTGGTGAAACAAAGTTAAGCAGCGATACAACATTTATTTCCATCAAGATTTATCAACATTATGAATTGATGAAAATTGAACTTCTTCACAAAGTCTTTCACCAGGGTTAAGGTCAAGACTCGGTGGTGAGAATGTTTCCTCGTGCTTCCTGAACCATTCTTTCACAATTTGTCACATAATTTCATATCAGGGATGAGAAAAATATCTATTGCTTGGATAACCCTGACCTTCTGTAATTTTGGGCCATCAATCGACTTCATTTTAATGTCATAGTAATGTTGCTAAGCCTCAACCTGACCAACTTAAAATATATAAAGTGCCATGGTGACTACGCACAGTAATCATAAAAAAAAGTGGTCCAACAAAATATTAACTGATATTATTTGCCAATAACTAGGCTACTGAGAGACAAGACCTTCAAAGTTGATCTTGAGAAAGTAGGGCCTCTGACTATGATTATTTTGTTTTTCTGCAATGAATAAACAATAATATTAAATCTCAATATAATCCAATAGAGGTGATTATAATAGTACCATACAGTTTCCCGACACTGGCATTAAGCACCAAAGCTTAAATATGTCCCTGCATGACACTGCTCCTCTGCACTCAGGGAGGTCTCTCAAGACCTGGTTTCCCAATGTTGGTGTGGAAGAACTTATGTATCCTTCACAAAACCTTCCCATCAGTTCCAAAATATACATTTGGGACATTTTTGTAACACCTAGGGTGGTGATACCTCACCCAGTATGAGTATCTGGCTTCACTTTTGCTTTTATGCATTCTAATTCATCTTAAAAGTGTTCAGGAGCTCATCAGTTCCATCCATCCATCCATCCATCCATCCATCCATCCATCCATCCATTCATCCATTCATTCATTCATTCATCCGCTTAATTCAGACAACCACTCCATATGCTAACACCTCGGGGAAATTTGCAACAGCAAGAGTAAGGCTAAATTGCTCTGTGTTTTGGCCTGCGAGGGACTGGGAAGCTGTTCAGGGTGTACCCTGTTTTTACCCAGAGTCAGCTGTTTAATCCAGCCTCACCATGAAACTAATCAGATTCAGTGATTCAAGGAATTAATAAATTGATGAATGAAAACCTGTAACAGTATGACAATATAAAATATTTTAAAAATAAAAGCAGTAATTTATTCAGTTTTTCCTCACTCGAACACAATACACCTGGACAGATGATTGCATTGGATAAGCTGAGCACACACATGCAGGAATAAAACAGAACTGAGGTTTATTAAGAATCACACTGAAACACAAAAGAATGGCTCACAGAACACCACTTAGACTTGCACATAAACAAACAAACACACACACAGACTCTCTCTCTCTCTCTCTCTCTCTCTCTCTCTCTCTCTCTCTCTTGCTCTCTCTCCCGGCAAAAGGTGAGATACACCCTAAACAGCTCATGAGCTCACTGCATTACCATCTTACTGCAAACTCACTGCAACTCTAGACATATTGAAATTTTTACTGCCATTATACAGACATAATACAAATAACACTAGATTAAGAGCTGACATATTGCTGTCCAGTGAACTGACATGTGAATTGGTTATGTGCTTTAAGTCAACCTGAAATGCAGTTAGTTGGTAATGCTGTAACTTGGCAACGCTGCTCCCCTTCAGGCAAAGAATGCATCGAAACTGGTGTGAGCAAGTCAGAAGTAGCCATTTGGAATCCAATTCTTTTCAATATTGAGCAATATTGAGCAATGCATACAATACATTTTGAATTGTTTGATTCCCAAATGGCTTCCCACTATCTCCAGCAACACAGATTCATTGGGGGACTCAGCTTATGTGTCTGATTATTTTGTCAAAATATTAGTCATTGATGAAGTCTGAAGTGTCAGCCAGCTGTTCACTGTTCACCTCCACTTGCTGACAGTATGATGTCAAGAGGCATAGAGGAAGCAAATATACAATTTCTTGTCCAACTTTTAACAGACCAGAAAAAACACTGAAACACAACTACCAAAAAAGTTAAACTCCCGAAAAAATAATTGGTTGCTTTTCTGTTACAATAAATTATTGTTCCAATGTTGAAAATATTTATGCCATCTCATTCAGAAGGATATGTAGAATTATTAAAAATCAATTTATTATAAATATATAAAGTCTGGTGCATTATCCAGGGTGTACTCTGTCCCCACCCACAATCAGCCGAGGTGGGTACCAGCCTTACCACGACTCTATTTGGTATTAAATGATTCAGGAAAGGGATGAATGATGAATGATTATATATAACTAGAGGTATGAAGCAAAGTAGTTCATATTCGGAGTTGAACTTAAAAAAAAAAAAAAAAAAAAAAAAAAATGGTCATGTGTGATTGATACTCAGATTAAAATTATGAGGGCCTGAGGTGTGATATGCACATACTTTAACATATGAAGATCAGGTAGGACATACAGTTTTATGAGCCGCAAAAATCAGGATGATGTATTATCATTTCATTCTCTGTATATTTTGCTAATATTAAAATTTACAAGTCAATCGGTGTTAATACGAATCAAAGTTGAAAGTAAGAGAGAGCATTTACATTATTAAACATGTAAGCAAACATGAAAAATGTAGTTAACTAGGAGACATGAGGGACATTCTAGCATTTAGAATATTTGTCTTTCCATGATCTGCAGGAAGACTTGCATGATGTTAACAGATTTGTGTCATGATTTTTACGTATTATTATTTATTGATTTATTTATTTATGTTGGACAAAAATTATCTAACTATCCCATGAATGTATTTGGTAGGTAATCTTTCAGTTTGTAAAACAAAAGGAGTCTCAAGTTTCTCAGTCCAATATGAAGCAGATGGAAATTCAACTTTTTGAATATACCGTATTTGATGTAATAAGTGCCCTGCTACATACCCTCCCCCATGTTTTTGATCTCATGTCTAATGACCGTCTATGTGTACTGGGAGAAAAATCATAGATCAAACTTACCAATGTTATTCGATCAGTCTCTTTAACTCTAAAATGAAGCGTTCACTGCCTGTAAAAGTGAGTTTACATGGTATTTCAAGACCCCCTGCCACTGGGTAATGGCTATAATGTTCATCAGTAGCAATACAAATGATTATTCCACCGTGTTTTAAAAAACAGGAAAATATTTTGTTGTGTTCTCTTGGTAAATGTCCAACAACCGATGAACCATTAGAAACTGCTCCAGCAAAACTATGGGATGCTCTGAATGAATGGAGCGATGAGCCAGATATGGACCTATCAGAAAGTGATGACGAGTATTTTTCACCCGATTCTCCTGCTCACTGTCTATCTGTCTTCCTTTCGGCTTTTTCCCTTTTACTCGGGAGTCGCCACAACGAATCATCTGATTTGCACGTTTGATTTGGCAGAGGTTTTTACGTTGGATGCCCTTCCTGTCACAACCCTTGATAGTAAGGGACAGAAACACGCTGACTGACTTCATAAATTTAAGTACATTCTTGGACATGTGCTTTTTTTTATGTTCGTGTTGATTGGTTCAATGTGACATATGCTAAAGTTGACATTCATGTTGATTGGCTTGATTGTACTTCCAGGAAAATGTTTCAGGGAACAGCCAGAAAAGACTGGGAAAGAAAAGTAAGGGGTCTTTAAAAAAAAAAAAATGTTTTCTGTTTATTTTCAGCTTTCATGTATATAGTTTGGTTGATACCACAAAATGAATAATGAAAAATACCAGAAAAACTATTTTATTAATGCAGCCATGAGGGAGGGGCACAAGGCAGTGTCTCTCACTTACACCAGTCTAGCGTAGGCCTCCGTCAGTCCCGAAGGACTATGGCTGCGCTCTGGCCAGTATCCCGACTGGTGATACTCCCCAGTGCAGAGCCTGGGTAGGGAGTAATGAGGGACAGGCTGTTACCCAAGCAGCAAGTCCCCCCCTGTCTCGGCGCCACCGGAAGGATCCAATGGAAAGGCAAGGGCCGATACGACTCGGAAGGATCCAATGGAAAGGCAAGGGCCGATACGACTGGGTTCCAGTGCCGCTGCAGGAGAGAAACTACGGTCAATTTAGAACGGCCAATTAACCTAGAGTGCACGTCTTTGGATTGCGGGAGAAACCGGAGCACCCGGAGGAAACCCGCACAAGCACGGGGAGAACATGCAAACTCCACACAGAAATGCCCAGGCCAGGAATCGAACCCGGGCCTTCTTGCTGTGAGGCGGACGTGCTAACCCCTACGCCACCGTGCCGTACACCAGTCTAAAGCCCGGATAAATGCAGAGGGTTGCGTCAGGAAGGGCATTCGGAATAAAACAAATGGCAAATAAAATTTGCGAGTCAAAACAAAAAATTTCATACCGGAGCGGTCGAGGCCCAGGTTAACAACGACCGCTATCAGTGCTGTTAACCAACAGGGTGCTGGTGGAAATTGGACTACTGTTGGTTGAAGACGTCGAAGGAGGAGACTCGTGTCTGTAGGCAGAGAGAGAAGAGGAAAGACAGGAGTCTAGGACTGAGAGTAAGGACTTTGAATGTTAGAATTATGACAGGAAAAGGTAGAGAGCTGACTGACATGATAGAGAGGAATAAGGTGGACATACTGTGTGTTCAGGAGACCAGGTGGAAAGGTAGCAAGGCTAGAAGCTTAGGAGCAGGGTTGAAGCTGTTTTTTAATGGTGTGGATGGGAAGAGAAATGGAGTTGGAGTCATCTTGAAGGAGGAGTTTGTCAGGAATGTTCTAGAAGTGAAAAGAGTGTCAGACAGAGTGATGAGTATCATGTTTAGAAACTGAAGGTGTGATGTTCAATGTTGTTTGTGCTTATGCCCCACAGGCAGGATGTGAGCTAGAAGAGAAGGAGAGATTCTGGAGTGAGTTAGATGAAGTGATGCAGAATACCCCCAGAGGTGAAAGAGTGGTCATTGGGGCAGACTTCAATGGACATGTTGATGCAGGAAACAGAGGGGACGAGGAAGTGATGGGCAGGTTTGGTATCCAGGACAGGAACACAGAAGGACAGATGTTGGTAGATTTTGCAAAAAGGATGGAAATGGCTTTGGTAAATACTTTCTTCCAGAAGAGAGAGGAGTATAGGGTGACTTATAAAAGCGGAGGTAGAAGCACATAGGCAGACTACATCTTGTGTCGGCGATCTAATTTGAAGGAAGTCAGTAACTGCAAAGTAGTAGCGGGTGAGAGTGCTGCCAAACAGCATATATGGTGGTGTGCAGGATGATGCTAATGGGGAAGAAGGTGAAAAAGGCAGAGCAGAAGACAAAGTGGTGGAAGCTGAAAAAGGAAAAGTATCGTGTTGTCTTCAAGAAGTAGTTAAAAATGGCTTTGGGTGGTCAGGAAGTGCAACCAGATGACTGGACAACTATAGCTAATGTGATCAGAGAGACAGGTAGGAGAATACTTGGTGTGTCATCTGGAAGGAGAGGAGATAAGGAGACTTGGTGGTGGAATGAGGAAGTGCAGGAGTGTATACAAAGGAAGAGGTTAGCTAAGAGGAAGTAGGACATTGAGAGGACTGAAGAGAGTAAAGAGAAGTACAGGGAGACACAGCGTAAGGTGATGGTAGCGGTGTCAAATGCCACACAGAGGGCGTATGATGACTTGTATGCTCGGTTGGAAACTAAAGAGGGAGACATTTATTTATACAGGTGGGCACAGCAGAGAAATAAAGATGGGAAAGACGTGCAGCAAGTTAGACTGATTAAGGACAGAGAGTGAAATGTATTGACTGATGACAGAAGTGTGCTGGGAAGATGGAAAGAGTACTTTGAAGAGCTGATGAATGAGGAAAATGAGAGAGAAATGAGTAGAAGAGGTGACTGTTGAGGACCAGGAAGTAGCAAAGATTAGTAAGGGTGAAGTGAGGAGGGCATTGAAGAGGATGAAGAATGGAAAGGCAGTTGGTCCTGATGATATATCGGTGGAGGTCTGGAAGTGTCTCGGAGAGGTAACAGTAGAGTTCCTGACAAGAACATTCAACAAGCTCTTAGAGAGTGAGAGGATGCCAGAGGAATGGAGGAGAAGTGTGATGGTGCCCATTTTTAAGAACAAGGGAGACGTGCAGAGTTGTGGCAACTACAGAGGGATAAAGTTGATGAGCCACACGATTAAGTTTTGGGAAAGAATAGTGGAAGCTAGACTAAGGGCAGAGGTCAGCATTTGTGAACAACAGTTTGGCTTCATGCCAAGAAAGAGCACCACAGATGCAGTGTTTGCCTTGAGGATGTTAATAGAGAAGTACAGAGAAGGTCAGAAGAAGCTGCATTGTGCCTTTGTGGGTCTGGAGAAAGCATATGACAGGGAGCTGAGAGAGGAACTGTGGTATTGCATGAGGAAGTCTGGAGTGGCAGAGAACTATGTTCGAGTGGTGCAGGGCATGTATAAGAGATGCAAGACAGTGGTGAGGTGTGCTGTCGGTGTGACAGAAGAGTTCAAGGTGGAGGTGGGACTGCATCAAGGGTCAGCGCTGAGCCCCTTCTTTGCTATGGTGATGGGCAGGCTGACAGACGAGCCTAGACAAGAGTCCCCATTAATTATGATGTTTGCAGATGACATTGTGATCTGCAGTGAGAGCAGAGAACAAGTGCAGGACAATCTAGAGAGGTGGAGGTATGCCCTGGAAAGGAGGGGAATGAACGTTAATCTCAGTACGACAGAATACATGTGCATGAATGACAAGGACCCAAGAGGAACGGTGAGGTTACAGGGAGCAGAGATAAGGAAGATGGAGGATTTTAAGTACTTAGGCTCAACAATCCAGAGCAATGGAGAGTGTGCAAAAGAGGTGAAGAAGTGTGTGCAGGCTGGTTGGAATGGTTGGAGAAAAGTGTCCAGTGTGATGTGTGATAAGAAGGTATCGGCAAGAATGAAAGGAAAAGTGTACAAGACGGTGGTGAGGCCAGCAATGTTGTATGGTTTACAAACAGTTCCCCTGGGGAAAAGACTGAAGGCAGCGCTGGAGGTAGCAGAGATGAAAATGTTGAGGTTCTCTTTGGGAGTAACGAGGATGGATAGGATCAGGAATGAGTACATCAGAGGGACAGCACATGTCAGACGTTTTGGAGACAAGGTCAGAGAGGCTAGATTGAGATGGTTTGGACATGTACAGATGAGGGATAGTGAGTATATTGGTAGAAGGATGCTGAGGTTGGAACTACCAGACGGAAGGCCTAAAGGAAGACCAAAGAGACGATTCATGGACATGGTGAAGGAGGACATGAAGGCAGTTGGTGTAAGAGAAGAAGATGCAGAGGATAGGGTGAGATGCAGGCAGGTGATTTGCTGTGGCAACCCCTGAAGGGAACAGCTGAAAGGAAAAGAAGAAGAAGACCAGTTAAACTATTTTATTGTTCTGTTATTATTCATGCTTTCCATCTTGATGGTAATAAGCACTTACAGTTCAACTCCCCTGGTAACATTTTAATATGCGCCCAACTATTCAAATTTTTAAAGCGCCCTGGGTACTTATCATATCGTCTGTGTGTGTGTGTGTGTGTGTGTGTGTGTGTGTGTGTGTGTGTGTGTATATATATACATCGATATATATATATATACGACGATATATATATATCGTCTTCTTTTCCTTTCGACTTTTCCCGTTATCTCAGGGGTCGCCACAGCGAATCATCTGATTCGCATATTTGATTTGGCATAGGTTTTTGCAGCTACTCTTTACTAAATTCAGCAATGGCTCTTTTCCATTCCTCTCACCATAGACAGTGAGGGACATGACCCGCCTTTGATAACCTAGTGAGCTGCACTGGGGGGACAGTGACAACCTTGTGGGGACTCGGAAATTATATACAGTCGGCCCCCAACTTACGAAGACCCCTGTGTCCGAACTCCCCGGGTTACGAAAAATATTTTCCTGAGTTTCCATTCCCGAGTTACGAAATAACCCCCTCTTACGAAAAGAAATTCAAAATTCAAATGCGCCAATCAAAATTTCACAGACGCGCGCGTTGCTCTCTCATTTGTTGTCTTTCAACATCCCGCCCCTCTGGGCTCCCAGAAAGAGACAGAAGGAAGCTTCAGTATTTAGTTTTTAGTTTAGTTTTTTTAAGTTGTTTAAATCAGTAAATGTTTCATAAATGTGGGCACATTTGAGCTCATCTGCAATTCCGATCCTTCAAGGAATCAAATTAAAGCTAGTTTGTCAAGCAGGGATATACATATATATATAGAGTATAGAATTCCTCTATAATCACCTGAAGAGAGAGGATGGTTTCACCACCCCTCGAAACACATCTGTAGTGATAAATGGACTTTCAATAGAAAGTCTTTGTTCTGTCCTTTTATTTTTATTTATTTATACAAATTCCTCAACAAATGAAAACAGGTGTGTAGTTAAAGATAGTATTTATCTTTATATTTATATTTATATAAATTATTGTGGGGCAGTGGTGGTCTAGTGGATAAGGCACAGGATCGCTGATCCTAAGGTTCGGGGTTCGAGTCCCCACAAGGTTGTCACTGTCCCCCCAGTGCGGCTAACTGGGTTATCAAAGGCGGGCCATGTCTCTCACTGTCTATGGTGAGAGGCATGTAAAAGAACCATTGCTGACTTTCTTAAAGAGTAGCTGCAAAGCCGTCAGCGTGTTTCTGTCCCTTGCTAAAAAGGGTTGTGACAGGAAGGCCATCCGACGTAAAAACCTATGCCAAATCAAACGCATGCAAATCAGATGATTCGCTGTGGCGACTCCCGAGAGAAGGGAAAAAGACGAAAGGAAGAAAGAAATTTATATAAATAATTATCTGTGTTCTTAAAGCTAAGAATCAAAAATTAACTTAGAATGACTGACTCTGCTTCCGCACGCTACTTCCTGAACTTCCTGTATCTGTTTACACCTCCGTGGACATCAGGTCTGCTGTGTGGTGAAGGAAAGCAGCGCTGACATGAAATTAGCCAGAAGGCAGATTATGTGTTTCTATCTTTTTTTTTTTTTTTTTTTTTTTTTTTTTTTTTTTTTTTTTAATGATGGCGATGAGCTAAATTAGCTTTGAGCATAAAATGAAGACAGGAAATATGTACATTAAAGATGCATGATAAGGCCAGGTAAGGTGATAAAATAATTATCAGAGGAATAAGATTAATTTTTTGCTCCCAGCTTCTTGTTGATGAATGACAGGTCATGGAATCTTCATTAATTTATACATTAATAAAAAATAGATTATCAAATTATTTTAATGCAAGCCCATCAGATAAGGACTTTTAATTACTAATATTACAATGTTTTGTTTTTTTTTTGTGTGTGTTTTGTTTTTTATCTGATTGGTCTGAAGGTAATAATTTATCACCATTATATTCAGTTCAATGTATTATTACAGCAGCTTAGAATTTGTTAAGATACAATTCACTCTAGTATATGCAGCTCATATGATCCAATGTTAATTATACTATATTTTGCTAAAGGGTTGTGTCAGGAAAGGCATCTGACATAAATACCTATGCCAAATCAAACGTCCGAATCATTCGCTGTGGCGACCCCTGATAAAGGGACAAAGTTGAAAGGAAATATCTCATAAATAATAATTAAAAAAAAATCTCCAATGAGATATTTTTGAGAAATTTTCGGAAGGACATTTAATGATGAAAAACTTTGCAGTTTTTGGGTTCTCAATTTGACAAAAGAAAAAAACAAACAAACAAACAAACAAACAAACAAAAAACAGAAAAAACCCGAAACAAAACAAAAAACAAGCATGTAAGGGAATGTGTGTGCATTAAGAATCTATACTGAGCGCCCCGAGTAGATTTTTTGCTGAAATCCAAACAGAATAGGCAGATCAGAACATATTGATTTGCCAGTCCGTGTTCTTTCTGCAGATTGTCAGACCTGTGCTGAGTTGTGCTTTTCTTGGTGCACGACACGATTTTTGCCATTATTCTCATGATCTGAGTGTGCGCGCCTGTTCGGTAATTCGCACATTCTTAGTAGGTCACCTGCTGAACCCATCACTTCCACCTGTGTTTTTCTTTGTCTCAGACTCCACACTTAGTAAATCTGGCCTTACCTGTAAGTGTAAATGTTTCAAATCTACAACATTTCACTCTTGGTTTAAATAAAAGGTGTTATCATTAGCGCCATGCTCGGACAGTTATGGCTCAGTGGTTAAGGCTCTGAGTTCCTGATCACAAGGTTACTGGTTGAAATTGAATATAGCACTTTTGGAAGTGCTCTCTCTCTCTCTCTCTCTCTCTCTCTCTCTCTCTCTCTCTCTATCTTTCTTTGTGTGTGTGTGTGTGTGTGTGTGTGTGTGTGTGTGTGTGTGTGTGTGTGTCGGTACAAATGAATTTGTTTCATGTCAGCTTAAGTCATACCGCTTTTTTTTTTTTTTTTTTTTTTTTTTTTTTAATATCATGATTGACATTATAATGTTGTAGTTCCAACATAGACAATACAACCAATTTGGTATATAATATATTTAATTCATGGAGTTAATCAAGCTAAAAATAAAAATTGCCAGCACCAATATCATCATCAGCGGTGGCCTATATTTTATCTCTGGTGGGGTTGTAATAACATGGAGAACCTGCCAAAAAGTGGGGTGCATGAGGCAGAAAGAGGATTGTCAGTTCATTTAAGCTGATGTGCTGAGAGCATGGAAAAAAAAACAAAAACAAAAAAAAACAGGGTATCTGAGCGACTTTGACAAGGGCTATATTGAAATGGTGAAACAACACGATCTACTCCATCATATACTGTACAAGACATTAAGAGTGTAATGGGTCAAGGCGAGTCCATCTTGTCTGATCCCACAGAAGCGACACCGAAGCTCAAACTGGCGAACCTGTTAATTCCGGCTGTGATGGAGAAATCAAAACACACAGTGTATTGCAGCTTGCTGTGTTTGTGGCTGCCCAGCCACAGGGAATTCTGGTAGAATTAATATTATGGCTTTATTTAATGCTAACAAATATGATTCAACTTAATTGTTATGTACCAGGGCTCTGGTGGGAAAGGTGCTGGGTTACTGATCCTAAGGTTGGTGGGTTCAAGCCGAACTCTCAACAGGTTGTCACCGTCCCCCCCAGTGCAGCTAACTGGGTTATCAAACCCTGCCAATGTCTCTCACTGTCTATGGTGAGCGGTCCATGTAAAAGAGCCATTGCTGACTTTCATTAAGAGTAGCCGTTAGTGCGTTTCCGCCCTGCGATGGCTTGGCGAGCTGTCCCGGGTGTACTCTACCCTTGCCTGGAATGACCCTAATAAGGATTAAACGGTTACAGAAAACAAAGGAATGTTATGTACCAGAGTGTCACAGTGGTGAAGTGGTTAGAAGCACTGCCCAACAACAAACAGATCCTGAGTTCAAGGTTCAGGGGAGGTCGTTTCTTAATGGCGTTTGCATGTCCTCCACATGCTTGAATGGGTTTCATCTGGGTACTCTGCTTTCTTCACACAGTCCAATTACATCGAAGTGTGAATGATTGTGGGGTTGTTGGCTCTGTAATAGTCTAGGGATCTGTTCAGGGTGTACCCTGCTTTTGAAGAGGGTCAGTGGAGATAAGCTGCAGTATCCCTATGATTGAAATCGTAAGATTAAGTGGCTATGTGTGATGAGTGTTGTTTACCAGAACGCAGTCCAATGCTAACTATGCTGAAGTACATGTCAGGGACGTGATTATTACGAAACTCATTATTCCTATCTATCTATCTATCTATCTATATATATATATATATATATATATATATATATATATATATATATATATATATATATATATATATATATATATATACAGAGAGAGAGAGAGAGAGAGAGAGAGAGAGAGAGAGAGAGAGTCGGCCCCCAATTTACGAAATTAATCTGTTCCCGGGCCCGCTTCATATTGTGGGGATTTCGTAAGTAGGGGTGGCATCTTACATGTTAAAGGCCTAATTCGTTCCAAGGCTCCAGTCCTTGGACTGGATGAACCCCATAATCCCTTTAAAAATGATAAAAGTACACCAATTTTGTATGAAATATGTGTTAAAATTAAAAGAAATTTATTTATTAAACCATTAAACCATTTTATTAACATATTAAACCATTATTAAACATTTTTATTAACGCACACACACACACACACACACACACACACACACACACACACACACACACACACCTCTCTCTCTCTCTTCTCTCTCTCGCTTTCTCTCTTGCTCTCTTTTATCTCTCTCTCTATCTCTCTATCTCTCGCCTGCACACTGGGGGCCACGCCCACAAGACATGAATTCAAATCGCATTCCCTGCTTGACCATTTACTGAATTAAAACAACTTAAAATACTAAACTAAAAACTAAAGCGTGATTCCTTCTCTCTCTCTCTCTCTCTCTCTCTCTCTCTCTCTCTCTCTCTCTCTCTCTCTCTCTCTCTCTCTCTCTCTCTCTCTCGTGCACGCACTGCGGGCCGCGCCCACGAGACGTGAATTCAAAGCGCATTCTCTGCTTGACAAACTCAACTTTAATTTGATTCCTTGAGGGATCGGAATTCCAGATGAGCTCAAATGCGCCCACATTTATTAAACATTTACTGAATTAAACAACTTAAAAAACTAAAAACTAAAGCGTGAAGCTTCCTTCTGTCTCCTTCTGGGAGGCCAGCGGGGCGGGATGTTGAGAGACAGCCAATGAGAGAGCAACTCGCACGTTGTGTGAAATTTTGATTGGCGCTTTTGAATTTTTAATTTCTTTTCGTAAGAGGGGGGTGTTTCGTATTTCGGGGACAGAAACTCAAGAAAATATTTTTCGTAATCCGGGGATTTCTTACAAAAGGGGTCTTTGTAAATTGGGGGCCGACTGTATCTTCTTTTCTTTTCGGCTTTTTCCCGTTCTCGAGAGTAACCACAGCAAATCATCTGATTTGCACATTTTGATTTGGCATGGGTTTTTATGTCGGATGCCCTTCCTGTCACAACCATTTAGCAAGGGACAGAAACACGCTGACGGCTTTGCAGCTACTCTTTATGAAAGTCAGCAATGGTTGTTTTACATGCCTCACACTATAGACAGTGAGACACATGGCCCACCTTTGATAACCCAGTCAGCTGCACTGGGAGGGGGAGGGGGGCAGTGACAACCCTGTGTGGACTCGAACCCTCAACCTTAGGATCAGCGATCCTGCGCCCTATCCACTAGATCACCACTGCCCACTATATGAAGTGAGGAAGTGAGTTGCAGTGTCCCCTTCTTCCACTTTCATGGCCGAAGTGCCCTTGAGCAAGGCACCGAACCTTCTAACCTCCAACTGCTCTCCGGGCACCCCAATGTATGTGACTGCCCATTCCTCCGTGTGTGTGTGTGTGTGTGTGTGTGTGTGTGTGTGTATATATATATATATATATATATATATATATATATATATATATATATATATATATATATATATATATATATATATATATATATATATATATATATATATATATATATATATATATATATATATATATATATAAGCAAGCAGACATATATATATATATATATATATATATATATATATATATATATATATATATATATGTCTGCTTGACCTCACATAAAATCTTTGAAATGATCCAGGGCAGCAAGCGCACCAGCCTGTTATTTTGAAGTAATCTTTACTCGGCTCTTAGTTGGTTCAATAAACTGTAGTCCCTACAAATACTGTATATTGATTTTATCTCGCAATTTTGTATGCATGCATCACACCTGGTCAGCTCTCCCTCCTGCATGGTAAAAACAGTAATTACTCAAGAGCCTTGGTAGCATTTTTCTCTATAATCACTAAGGACCTGTGTACATGCACTCAGGGATAAAACTATAATATCAAGCCAATTTTGAGATGATTTCCCTGCAAGGAAAGGAAACAATTTCACTGCAGCTTTTATCGACTGTACGGAATTGCTTATTGTGCAAGAAGATATAACTGGAGTAAACTCCATTAAAAGAATGACCAGCTTATTTTATTTATTTTTTTGTCCTTACTTCCTCTCTGTCTTTTATTACTTTTATTACCCTGACCCTGAATAACAGTTTTTCCATTATATAACCAAAAATAATTCAACCGGCAGAGGTTTGGAGCATTCCAGGCTTTATTGAAAGTTCTCTTTCAGCCATGCTCTTTTTTTTTTTTTCTCTCTTACACTCTTACTCTTATTCTCCATTTGTTCCTTTCCTTTTGACCCACTTATAATAAAGTTAGACAGAATTTAACTCATATTCTAACTTTGAAAATGGTTGAATTAAGAGTCCCAGTTATTATTATTATTATTATTATTATTATTATTATTATTATTATTATTATTATTATTATTATTATTATTACTATTATTATTATTATTATTTCATTCATTTTATGAACTGCTTAATCCTAATTTGGGGGTCAGGGAGGCTGGCACCCATCCCAGCCAACCCTGAGCGAGGGCAGAGTACATTCTGGACAGCTCATCAGGCCATCGCAGGGCAGAAACATGCGTATGGCTATGCAGCTACTGTTGTCAAAAGTCAGCATTGGTTCTTTTACTCCTCTGACCATAGACATTGAGAGACATGGCCAGCCTTTGATAACCCAGTTAACTGCACTGGGGGGTCAGCAGTGATAACCGTTGACAGTGGGGCTTGACACCCCCCCCCCCCCCCACCTTCAGATCAGCATCCAGCACCTTACCACCAAGCCATTTCTGTCCTATTATCATTCATTCAATCATGTTCTGGAACCGGTTAATCTTAATTAGGGTCGCGGGGAGGCTGTTGCCCATCCCAGCCAACTTCAAGCGAGGGCAGAGTACACCCTGGAATGCTCATCAGGCCGTCACAGGGCAGAAACACACTGACAGCTATGCAGCTCCTCTTGATGAAAGTCAGCAATGGTACTTTTACATGCCCCTCACCATAGACAGTGAGAGACATGGCTGGTCTTTGATAACCCAGTTAGCTGCACTGGGGGGACAGTGACAACCTTTAGGAGAAAGGGGCTTGAACCCCCAACCTTGGGATCAGTGATCCAGC
>CM045741.1:11657500-11675000 GCA_024760905.1 Plotosus lineatus | reverse complement strand
AGAACGAAAATCCAATTATTTTACAGGAGAGGTTTGACTGCACCCTTCACGGAGCATAGAAGATACAGTGTGTTCGACAACGCCTAGAGCGGCCAGGCATTACACACACAAATGAACTTAACTGCCACTGTGAGAAATACAAGCAAAAACTTGGAGCTCTTTTTGAAGTTGGCAACTTGAGTCCAGAAAAGAAGGAGGAGGGAAGGGGGGCAGTCAATATCAACATGGGGAAAGCTATGCATATTAAGGGTCAGGTTATGCACATGCATAAAATGATTTGAAAGACAACGATTCAAAATTATCCTTTTTATGTGAATACATGTATATTGTCATTATCATATGGGTTTTACTTTCATTTTTGACATTGCTGTCTGCTAAAATAAATTTGATAGTTTGCATCAGTCAGTCTGAATTACTTATTACTGTTTCAGTTTCCTGAGTGTTTAAAATCATGAGAGTATGCGCATCACCCATTTAAAATGAGGGAAGTTAATGGTAAAAATAAGAGTCAACAGATATTAAATTAACAAATCCAATATAAACCAGTGATGTTATGAATAAAATAAAACTATCCACAAATATAATTAAAACACGATTCCATTTACATACAGTAAAGCAAATGTGCAATTGCACATATAAAAGAAAACCACATATAAACAACATATAAACAAATGTGAGCCACTCCAACGAAAGTAGGCTCTTGGGTACAAAAATTAGATTTTTACACAGTCAGATAGAGGAGGCCCAAAGCTGCAAAATGCAGAAAAAAGTTTGCCAATACCTTGAAAACTGACCGAGCTATACCATTTCTTGTGTCAGCATTCAACTAAAAATTTCATTTTGGAGAAAAATGAGCACAAAGATTGCACTTCTTCCAACATCATTAGTCCTTAGCAACCAAACATTTTTATGCACTTCAGTCATATAAACTATTAGAAAACATGTCTAGGAAGAGTTTTAGGAAGATGATAAGAGAAATCATCCTCATTTTAATCTGACACGCCCTTTTTAAACCCATCAGTCACCGTGGTAAGCCCCAAAAATTAACATAAAATGACTTTTTTTTTTCATTTCTGTTTATTCCAATAAGATCAGTGTGTATCATTTTGACCAGTATATAAAGGTTCAAATGCCTTCAAATGATACTCATTGAAAAAAAAAAAACAACAACAACAAAAAAAAAAAACACGGTCAGGTTCAAACAATCACACTGAAATTAAGAAAAAAAAAAAAAAAAAAAAAAAATATATATATATATATATATATATATATATATATATATATATATATATATATATATATATATATATATATATATATATAATATGAGTATTGAAAGACAACATATATATATATATATATATATATATATATATATATATATATATATATATATATATATATATATATATATATATATATATATATATATATATATATATATATATATATAAGATAACTATATAACAAAACTCTCTGATCTCATTATACAAGTAAACTTCATCAACTGTTCATCATTATCATTTTAATCTATATCCTGCTCAGCAGATAAAATCACATCTTCTTCACAAACACCACTCATCACACTTTTATTAACAGATGCCTCTTCTTCATCAAAATCAAAATCAAAATCTTCATCGACACAGCTGGCATCATCATCATCATCATCATCAGTTTGTTTATATGTAAAAGGTATGAAACATTTAAGTATTTTTCAGGTCTTGACCAATTTTCGTACAAAACTTAACAACCCACGATCCAGCATGTCCAGTCCAGACAAGATTACACAGAAATCAAATGATCAAAAAAAAATCCATAATCGAATTTTGGATGCAGAGAAAAATACCAATACTCATACAATACTCATATTAAGTTTCTAAAGTACACAATACTGAACATATGGGATTTTCTTTGACTGAATTGCAATGGAATCATGTCTTTCTTAATATTCCAGCAGACCTGAGCTATCTCACACACACACACACACACACACACACACACACACACACACACACACACACACACTAAAATTATTGTAAATGTTTTACCCTATTGGTTTGAGAGAGTATCTCAGGAAGGTATTGTTTTTGCACAATACAAGTTACAGCAAAACAAACAAACAAACAAACAAAAAATGTTCATGCAATTTAAATGCAGTGAAAAAAAAAGATAAATGTAACACAAACCTCTAAGTTTAAAATGTCTTCAACGTGCCTTTTTTTCTGTCAAGCTTTTTTTTTTTGTATTTTGACTCATTATTTGCTGTCTTCATTAAAGCTTCCTTGGGGCATGATGGGTATTTCATTCTGAGTCGTCCCACTTGACGTAACAGATACTACTGCTGCTACATTTAGTAGATTCTCCCTCAGCTTCACATGGCTGTCATAACATTTCATAAGGAAGCGAATCCCAAAATCGATTCCGTGATGTGGGATCCACGCCCTCTGCTAAAGCCCTGCTGGGTGCCGCTTCTTTCAGCGTTAACTTCTGGTCAGTGTTAAAGAACACCGGAAGTTGAAGAACATCGCCATTATTTTTGAGATATGAGCTTGACAGTGGTTCGTACTTTTACCTCACAACCAAACTTCAGCCCTGCTTCGTATTTCACACATTATAGAGCGACCTGTAAATATCAACTGACAATTACTGAGGATTAAGATCTGCATGAATGAAGTTCATGACATCGAGCAAATCATAACATTTTTGTAAAGTGTAAAGTCTTCCTATCTGCCATTGTGCGTCCTGTTGTGATGGTCAGCAGACTCAGCAAAATTGTTTAAATAATCTGAAGTTCAGCTTTTAATGATAATTAAAAAAATAAATAAATAAAAAAAATAAATAAAATACTCTGATGTAAACAGCCATATCCCTAACAGCAATGAACAAGTGCAGTGGAAAATTTCCACTATTAGGGCAGTGGTGGCCCGGTGGTAGGGTGCTGGATTACTGTTCCCAGGGTTGGGGGGGTTTGGGGGGGGGGGTTCCAATCCCCACTTTCAACGGGTTATCACTGAAGCCCCCAGTGCAGCTAACTGGGTTTACTGGATATTAAAGAGTAGGCTTTCTCTGCTGTTGTCGAGAGTCGGCTGAGATGGGCGCAAGCCTCCTAATGACCCTAATTAGGATTGGGCGGTTCAAAAAATTAAGAAATTCTCACTGTTCTCGAGTCTGTGTTGAAGTTGGAGGACTTTGAGTGACCACTTACAAGACATCAGTCTGCTGCTTCATTTATACACTGCAGTTTTCGTATATGACCCAACAGAATTAAACTTGAGGAACTTTGAAAGTTTTTTTTTTCCTCATTGTTACACACACACACACACACACACACACACACACACACACACACACACGCTCTCTCTCATTCGTTGACAGTTATTGCATTCATTCATTCATTTTCTGTACCGCTTAATCCTAATTAGGGTCACAGGGAGGCTGATGCCCATCTCAGCCAACTCTGGGTGAGGGCATGGTACATCCTGGATGGCTCACCAGGCCATCGCAGGAACAACACTCACACAACCATTTATACACTCACATTTATGGGCCATTTGGAACATCCAATTATTGCACCTACTGTGCATGTTTTTCGACTGTGGGAGGAAACTGGAGTACCTGGAGGAAACCCACGCAAGCACGGGGAGAACATTCAAACTGCACACAGAAACACCCAAGTCAGGAATCAAACCCAGGACTTTCTTGCTGTGAGGTGGACGTGCTAACCACTACACCACCGCGCCGCCCGCGCATGTATTTATTGACACAAATACTGCAGTGCTAGTCTGATCCTTATAGATTTATGCCCAGCTTCAGTCGGCATTTTATACTTATTCATGCACGTAAAGCTTAAAATATACATTTCAGCCAGTCACAATGGACACAAAGACAAAAACTGTCCTAATCAAGCTGATGTTGTGTGAGAAAAACGGTCCAAGGTCAAAGGTTATCGTGATTTTTTTTTTTTTTTTCTTAGCAATTTCCATCCGCCATTTGTTCATCTTTATTTATTGTTCTCATGCAAATCTCTGTTTAGCACCAACATCTGTAACTACATCATAAATCTGCACTGGGTGTTATTTCCCTCTGTAATAATAAATAAATAAAATGAAATCTGCCTAGCAGTGTGTGCAATTTCAGAATTAACTCCTTGCTGAATAGTCATAATTGTGTGTAAGTCCATGCTAGCATTACGCGCAGCAAATGTAAGTCCTGATGGTTCAATAAGGAGCCGTAGAATCTTCAGCACACTCAGTGACCCAGTTAAAACTCGGGACGCTGAACAATTTATCTGCAATGATTTGAGCAGCCAAAAGGCACATAAGTTAAGAGAATAAAATGAAGTATGCGATAATGGTGAGCAAAAAGGTCTTGTGCTTGGGAGGGCTACAAGAACAACCCCAGTGTCTGCTGTATGCTGGTTTAGATGCTCACGCAGCAGTCAGGCGGGAGAATTCATTGCTTCTCCTAATCATAAATTACCCTGGAGGACTCGAGCTTCTGCATAGGCAAATAGCCACTGTTGGGAATAAGGATGTTATTTTCTACACTGAGGAACAGTTTGTCTGTGTTTGCCTGAAGTACAGAATGGTTAACAGGCATACTGCAAGCTGAATTAAAATTCATATGAGACAGAAAGTGCTGCAGGATAGTCAGCGCTTACAGTAAAGTAATCGGAGCGAATCTAAAATACAGTGTACGATGTCATTAAATGGAGACTTTTTGAAAAGCACTTTATTACAATGTTATTATCTTGTCATGAGACATATTCTTTGCATAATTTTACTATGGGATGATGAATGCATCAAGATGTTTCCCTGTAATCTGAGGGAAAATAAAAATAGAGCTAATTAAGTAGTTTTCCAGAGTAAGCAGGTTATTAAGCGCGAGTTTTGGATAGCGATTTTAAACAGGAGATCGCTGAATACCAAATAATTATAGCCGCATTATTCATTCATTTTCTGAACCGCTTTATACTAATTAAGGTCGCGGGGAGGCTGGTGCCCATTTCAAACAACTCCGGGCAAGGGCAGAGTACACCTTGGACAACTCGCCAGGCCATCGCAGGGCAGAAACACGCTGACGGCTATGCAGCTAGTCTTGTCGAAAGTCAGCAATGGTTCTTTTACATGAACCTCTCTCCATAGACAGTGGGAGACATGGCTGGCCTGTCAGCTGCAATAGGGGGCAGCACTGACAATCTGTTGCGAGTGGGGCTTGAACCCTCAACCTTAAGATTCGTAATCCAGCACCGGGCCACCACTGCCTAAAGAGCAACATTATGCATTTTAATAAATTACCACTGGAGGGTGCTGGATCACTGATCCCAAGGTTGGAGGTCGAGCCCCTCTCTCCACAAGGTTGTCACTGCCCCCCCAGTGCAGCTAACTGGGTTATCAAATGTCTCTCACTGTCTATAGTGTGAGGTTCATGTAAAAGAACCATTGCTGACTTTCATCAATAGTAGCTGCAAAGCTGTCAGCGTGTTTCCGCCCTGCGATTGCCTGGCGAGCTGTCCAGGGTGTACTCTGCCCTCGCACAAAGTCGGCTGGGATGGGCACCAGCCTCCCCGTGACCCTAATTAGGATTAAGTGGTTACAGAAACCGAACTGAACATTACAGTGATCCCTCACTTTTTCACGGTTAATGGGGACCAAGATCCCCCCCTCGACCAAGACCAAGACCAAAAAACCATGACCCCACCTTGACCACCAAATTTCTGTGAAGTGGGATGGAAGTAGGATTGGCTGACATATATGTACATGTATATGTGTATATAATATCAATAAATACATATTGAACACTATAAATGCTTATAATATCAATTAAACGTTCAAAAATTATCCATAAGATGTAAATAAAATTTAAATACACACAAATACAGATGCGCATGCATACAGATGTGTACAGTGGTCTAGTGGATAGGGCGCAAGATCACTGGTCCTAATCCTAAGGTTGGGGGTTCGAGTCCCCATAGGATTGGCACTGCCCCCCCCCCCCCCCAGTGCAGCTAACTGGGTGATCAAAGGCGGGCCATGTCTGTCACTGTCTATGGTGAGAGGTTCATGTAAAAGAACCATTGCTGACTTTCGTAAAGAGTAGCTGCAAAGCTGTCAACGTGTTTCTGTCCCTTGCTAAAGGGTTGTGACAGGAAGGGCATCCGATGTAAAAACCTATACCAAAGCAAATGTGCAAATCAGATGATTTGCTGTGGTGACTCCTGAGAACAGGAAAAAAACAGAAAGGAAAAGAAGAAGATGCACACAGATGTGCACCTCACATATATTTTTTTTTTTTTTTTTTTTTTTTTAATAATTGGTCTTGTTTTGCGACATTTTTCAATTAATATTTTTTTGAAAAACCCCAAAATGCACTGAAGCAGCAGGGACTGAAGCGTGGAGTGGCGAGGGATTACTGGAACTGAAATGGCAAAATGAGCCTTTTTGAAACCTCGTACATGTAGACGTCTGCCATTTGTGGTTCTGTTTAAAGGTTAATCAGGATTATGACTGGCTGTGTCTATTGTGTAAGGTTATTAAATAATTACTTTTTTTTTTAGTTGGGGAAATATAGTTTTTTGTTTGTTTGTTTGTTTTTTTTTTTGTAATGAGCTGTGACAACAACTGGCACACAGTCACCATAAGTGAAACGTTTCGTTCTTGCTAATTTTCTGACCCGCATTTTGATGTTTACCTCAAAGTTTATTGCTGTTTGACGTTTTTTTTTTGTTTTTTTTTTACTCCAGTAGTGTACAGTTGGGAGGCAGTGTGGTGGTCTCATGGTTAGGGCGCAGGATCACTGATCCTAAGGCTGGGAGTTTGAGTCTCCACAAGGTTGTCACTGTCCCCCCAGTGCAGCTAACTGGGTTATCAAAGGCAGGCCATGTCGCTCACTGTCTATGGTGAGAGGTTCATGTTAAAGAACCATTGCTGACTTTCGTAAAGAGTAGCTGCAAAGCCATCTGCGTGTTTCTACAACCTGGAGAGGGATGGGCTCCACCAGGCCAAATCAGCCCAAGTCTCGCCATGAAGGCGCCCCAACGACATCCTCGGATGTTAAGGGATAAGTGAAGAAGAAGTGAAGTGTACAGTTGACAGAAATAATTGGTAATACATCTTGATGTACATGACATTTGGCAGCTCCTCTTACATTTTTGTACACCTGAGCAGTTGACTGTTAAAGGCATCAGTAACAATTTGGTGATACTGGGCCTTGAACTTCCAACCTTTAAATTAACAACCCCGAGCCTGAACCATTGAGCCGCCACTGCTCTATATATCTCATTCATCCATTCATTTTCTGTAACAGCTTAATCCTAATTAGGGTCACTGAGAAGCTATCACCCATCCCAGCCAACTTTGGGCAAGGCCAGAGTACACCCTGGACATTTCGCCAGATGACTTTTTTTTACATGAACCCCACACCATAGACAGTGAGAGACACGGCCAGCCTTTGATAGCCCAGTTAGCTGTACTGGGGGGAACAGTGACAACCAGTGGAGCGTGGGACATGAACCCCCAACCTTAGAATAAGCAATCCAGCACCATTTACCACCAGGATACAACTGCCTCCTTACATATCTCCATAAGTAAATTAAAAACTTAGTATGTGTAATTACAAAGTTAATTAAAGGAAATCAGCCATGTACACAAAATAAAAGCATCATGAAAGAAACGTGTGTTCTGGTCAAAAGTCCAACAGACATTATACGGTTCCATCTTCAAGTCAGTCTTAATCCAGATAACGCTGAGGTGATGAAATGTTGAGGAAATCTTTTCACAGAGATTTTAAAGCAAATAAAAAACCACAAAATACATCTGCTCTTAAACCCGAAGATTAAAATGTCTATAAATCGGACAGAAACGTGAACTAAATAAAGGATTTTTTTTTTTTTTTTCAAATGCAATATGATGTAATTTAAAACTACACCTTATTAAAAAAAAAAAAAAAAAAAAAAAAAAAAAAAAAAATCAATTCCATACAATGAATGAGAAAAGCATATGTAGGAGATGAGAATAACCATCCTGCATATTTTCAGTCTGCAGTATTTTATTGTTGTATCCGTGTTGTCTGTTGTAATTATTACAGGAGTTCATTGCTGAAGTATTTACTGTACAGTATGATTCCCACTTTCTCCATTCAGCAGCAAATAAAACTACACGTGTTCACCCAAACAATTGAAAAGTAGTGCTCGGACCAAAAGCAGACATTCAGAGTTCAGAACTGATTCAATAATCATTGGGACAGGGCAGAAATAATCTCCTATTAGTAACATGGCTATTTCCTAACTTTTAAACAAATAACATACATTTCATCCAAGTAAAACATCACAAAATTAAACCTTAAATTCTGGACTATAATCTTAGTTTAAGTGGTTAGAAATTCTGGTTTACAGCAAGAAGTTGCTCGGTTTGAATTCTGGTATTGGAGTGTTTCTGATTGAAGTTTGGAGGTTCTGTCCATGCTTGTGTAGGTTTCTTCTGGGTTCTTCGGTTTCCCACATTCAAAGACATTCACATTATACTAGTTGGATGTTCCAAATTGGGCTGTGGTGGCCTGGTGGTAAAGGTGCTGGATTACTGCTCCTAAGGTTGAGGGTTCAAGCCCCACTCTCAATGGGTTGTCACTGTTTCCCCAATGCAGCTAATTGGATTATCAAAGGCTGGTCATTTCTCTCTCGCTTTCTCACTATCTATGGTGTGAGGTGTTCGAAGGCTCCCAAGAGTACCCCATAAACCCTTTATGATAAAAGTACACCAATTTTGTATGAAATATGTGTTAAAAGTAAAAGAAAAAAATTTATTAAACATTTTACGAGCATATTGAACCGTTTTATTAACATATTTATTAATTAAACCATTATTAAACATTTTGTATTAACACACACACACACACAAAACACTGTCTCTCTCTCTCTCTCTCTCTATCCCTCTCTCTCTCTCTCTCTCTCTCTCTCTCTGTCTCTTTCTCTGTCTCTCTCTCTCTCTCTCTCTCTCACACACACACACACAAACAAAACACATTTGTGATGGGGAATTCAAAGCGCATTCCCTGCTTGACAGATCGGAGGTGCGGACTCAACTTTAACTTGTTTCCTTGAGGGATGGGAGGTCCAGATGAGCCACGTTTTGCTCACATTCAGTGGAACATGCCACATTTATTAAACATTTACTGAATTAAACAACTTAAAAAGCAACAACAACAAAAAAATAAGCTGCGTGCATAAGCAATGTGCTCTCAAACGCCCCCTTTCATCTCTGACTGACTCTATACGCAGTCTTTCTCTCTCTCTCGCTCTCTCTGTCTCTCTCTCTCTCTCTCTCTCGCTCTCTCTGTCTCTCTCTCTCTCTCTCTCTCTCTCTCTCTCTCTCTCTCTCGCTCTCTCTGTCTCTCTCTCTCTCTCTCTCGCTCTCTCTCTCTCTCTCTCTCCCTCTCTCTCTCTCTCTTGCTCTCTCTCTCTAGCTCTCTCTCCAGCTCTCTCTCTCTCTCTCTCTCCAGCCCTCTCTCTCCATCTCTCTCGCTCTCTCTCTCTCTCTCTCTCTCTCTCTCTCACACACACACACACACACACACACACACACACACACACACACACTCACACAATTCTGTCGCTCTGATGTGTTTTGCCGAATGCGGGCTCTGCCCACACGCAATGCGCAGCTGACGGACCAATTCTATTTAAATGTTTAAATGTATGGGATGTTGTATTTAAAGCAGAATTACAGTACCTGTTTGAAAGATCTGAGGTCCTGATTCAATATTAACTTGCTTCCTTGCAAGATCGAAGGTCTTGTCCAATGGAGAACTGTTATCAGGCTCCTTCTGCTTCTATACTGTGCCGAAATAATCGTCTCCACCACTGTATTTCCGCTTTAAGGTCTCCTTCTGCTTCTGCAATATCGTCCCAATTGTAGAGGGGTTTCGGCGATAACGAAATAAAACGCTGCATGATCAATCTCAAAACAAGCCAACGGTCCTATTCAGCTCTCCTTCACGCGTGTGACAAACAGGAAGTATGGCTACAGGTTAGCTCCCTCCTGGCCAATGGGAGGCCAGCGGGGCGGGATGTTGGGAGAGAGCTAATGAGAGAGCAACTCATGCATTGTTTGAATTTTTGAATGGTGCGTTTGGTGCTTTTTAGTAAAAAAGAGGTGGTTTCATAAAAAGAGGACGGAAATTTAGGAAAATGTTTTTTGTAACCTGGATTTTTCGTACTCAGAGGGCCAACTGCATAAGAATTTTCACTTTTCCATTCGATTTTCACCCATTTTCCGTGTAAAAATGCCGAAGCTCTTCCATAGACTGTGTTCCGCGCCTTGCCACCGCGATCGTTGCATGCCGTAGTCCAGGGGTCACCAACCTTTTTGAAACTGAGAGCTACTTCATGGGTACCAATTAATGCGAAGGGCTACTAGGTCGATACACACCTCTGAAATTACAAATTTGCTCAATTTACATTTAATTAGATTTAATTAGATGTTATTATTAATAATTAATGATATTCATCTATGTGAAGATATTGACTTGATTTAAAAATATATTCAAAAAAATTATATGCAGCTCAATGGAGAGTGGCGCTGTCCTAAAAATGGGCCTGTCCTAAAAATAGCAGTGAACAGGTCCGCGGGCAACTTATATTGTCCTTGCGGGCTACCTGGTGCCCACGGGCACCACGTTGGTGATCCCTGCCGTAGTCCATAAAAATGGGGTATAAAAGAACCATTGCTAACTTTCAACAAGAGTAGCTGCATGGCTGTCAGCATGTTTCTGCCCTGCAATGGCCTGGTAAGCTGTTCACCAGCCTCCCTGTGACCCTAATTAGGATTAAACGGTTCAGAAAATGAATGGATGGAATGAAATTTGATGGGAAATGTTGTTAGTATTTTATGAGACAAAATGAAAGTGTTCTGTTCCTGAAATACATGTCTATAAATGGAAAAACAAAAAATAAATAAATAAAAATACAGAATTGAAGCACAAGTATTAAACTTTCGAGCAAAGAAGCTTTATATTCACATGTATTAATTAAATATAATATTTTAGGGTACATTACAGTTGCTGCCAGATGCCAGGGATTTTGAGTGACTACAATCACAGATGGTGTGCTTGATTCAGACATATTTTATCTGCTTTACTATTTTAAGCTTTTCATCCAATCATGCTATACCTATGTGAAGTTTCAAACATGGCTCAAATTAACTAAAAAAATAAATAAAAATCTGACAGCAACACTGACAAAAAAAGTGATATGCTTATGTGGAGTTTCCCACTGAAAATTCTTACATTTCTTGCCAGACCAGACTTGGAACTTGATATTGTCTGAGATATCACATTTTCCGTTTGCATGTTGGGTTCTTTTTGATACAGAAAATCGATCAAATGTTATTAATTAATAAATAATATTAGTATTAAAATAACAACTACATCATATATTTCCAATCATGGAGAATTCATTTTGAAAAGGGCAGCTGAATATCAAGAAATAGAACTGCAGAGGGGGACAGAGAAAGGCTTAGTCTTTTTTTTTTTTTTTTCCTGCTCGTGCTGCAGCAGTGCACAGATTTGGGGGTGGGGTGGGGTGGGGGGTGACAGGGACCATTTTTGTCCATTTATAATCCTCCAGTGAAAAGAAAATCCTGACACTATTTTGCTGAGAGAGAGAGAGAGAGAGAGAGAGAGAGAGAGAGAGAGAGAGAGAGAGAGAGAGAGAGAGAGAGAGAGAGAGAGAGAGAGAGAGAGAGATATGTTTTTGCTGACAAGTGGCGTCATCTATTACTGCTGGTTTGTTCAGTCAAGGTCGCTGAAGGGGTGCTGAGGGTCATTATTTTGGCTAAAGCCAGTAAGCTAACATGTAAAAAAAATAAATAAATAAATAAAAAAAAATCATTAATTAAAAAAAATCATATAAAAACACAAACTTAACATAACAAAAAAAAAAAAAAAGGAAATTCTTCCAATTAGTTTTTATTATTTTATTTTCAATACATTATGCTTTATGTTACAGAGAAATGGTTGAATAACATCAGTCAAGGACAGCCTTTTTTGACATCTTATGATGTAACTCTATAGTACCCAGTAAAGATTATCCACTGGCACAAGGGTAAAATTTGCTTATAAATTGCATTTGGAATAGACAAATTTTAATGCTACCCATGTGGGATGATTGTATTCCAGCAGCAGAAGGTAAGTCACAAGCACTGGGAACTCTATGCAGAAGTAGAGCATGAAGTTGCTTGGACAGCCTACCATTCAATTTATTTATAACACTGCTTGTGTGAATGCCTAAGAGGCCTGGTGTACAATAGTTTTATAGTTTTATAGGCAAAATACAATAATAATAATAATAATAATAATAATAATAATAATAATAATAATAATAATAATAATAATAATAATAATTTTATATACGCATATACATAAATATAATATATTGGAATCTTTGGGGCTTGGCGGCTCAGTGGTTAGCATTACCTCATTCATTCATACATTCATTTTCTTACCTATTTTTATTCACAAACAGTTTATTTACACTTAAACTCCATCTTATTTAGAGTGGAGAATATTGCAGATAAATTCAACTTCAAAAGTAATTAGAATATTTTGTGCAATGGTGTCATGGAGTTTATTTCTCTTGTGTTATTATTATTATTATTATTATTATTATTAAAAAAAAAAAAAAAAAAAAAAAAAAAAGTTTAACCATTGCTCAGTTTAAACTGGGGTAGGGATTTTATAATGAATGTGTTTTTTTTTTGTTTGTTTTTTTTGTTTTTTTTTTTTTTTTCCAGAGTCAGGCGGTGGTTGATTATGGTTTCTAGGAAAGCATGATTACCAGCCCTGAGGCAAACGATCCTCCTAATGTGGATGTTTTACTCACCAACAGGAGTTTAAATGCCTTCATTAAATCTTCACTATTTTAGAAGCATTGCAGGATGAATAGCGATCAGAGGCCACAGATTCCTGGTGTTCTGACCTTGTATGTTTCCCAGCATGAAACACAGGTTTCTGTCATTTATTGGTGGTTTCTCCAAGTATCTTTGGCCTTCTTGTGTCAAATCTCTGAGACACGTTGTCTTATTAATTAATTAATTTATTTATTTATTTGTATTTATTTATTGTTTTTATTTGTTCCACCTTGCAATTCTCACCAATATTTTGACCTCAGTTATGGATCCTGTGTTTTATCTGCATGTAATTTTTATCATTGCTATGGATTACGGCAGTGTGTTTTTTATTATTCCGATGAAAACTACTATGTGACATCCATGAGACAAGTTAATTTGTGTCCTCACATCTGTAAATATTTCCTCCTCACCAGCTCGTATATGTCATAAAGAATAAACAATAACAGAATTGCAATGGCCCGGAGAGCTGTCCAGGGTGAACTCTGCCCTTACACAGAGTCGGCTCAGATGGGCACCAGCCTCCCTGTGATTCTAATTAATATTAAGCGTTTCAAAAAAATAAAAAATAAAAAATAATGACTATGCCTCACTAATTACCCCTTAATCGTCCTGTCCCAACATTTTTGGAATGTGTTGCAAGCCCAAATGGCAAAAATGGATGTTTATTTACAAATTAAATGACGGTGAACAGACAAAACATTAATTATCTCGTATTCATACTGACCGCAATGAAATCCAAGTTAAGGGGATGTTTTAAATTACTGCTTTCTTTTTTTTTACTAAGCATTTTCCACACCGCCCCAACTTTTTCTGATTTGGGTTTGTAAAAGGTATATTTCTCGGCTGTATGTCTTCTGTGTCTTATATCTTTCTTTGATTTCCACTGAACAAAAGAAGACGCATCATTTGTTCCGTCTATTAGCAAGCAATGCTCGCACCTGCAAATGTGAGAGTAAATTAACGGATTGTGTGATGCGATGGAAGATCTTGTCACAGGATATAGTATGAGAGGCAAAGGTGAGATACGTTTTGATGATCATGTGCTGAACGGTTTGCATGTTGTGTACAACGCATGAGCATAGCATGGGCAGTAGCCATTGTTATGGCACCACATGTATGACTCATGGACATCAAGCATACAATGGAGGATGGGATGACTATGGTCAGATTGAAGGTGAAGGAGAGAAGCTAGTGACATATGTCTGCTTTTTGAACATTGTTTCTTCAAAATATATATTTTTTTTTTTACTGTTCATAGCACAGAGTCATGCAGAAAACGAGAAATTAACAACCATTGTACAAGATCATTGCAGATGGGCATTTCAATGTAACCACTGTACAGAACCTACCATGATGAACATCCCACTAGCTTTGATTGATTAACTGTTTTGGGTTTTTACACCCGAGCCTATCAGCTCATGAGAACGGCGCTTATCCCTGGTTTCCGTAGCGTGAAGCAATCAGGACTTGAACTCCTCCTGGATGGGACGCTAGTCCATCACAGGTTACCTTCCCAGTATATTTTTACTGGTACCCATTTATACTGCTGGGTGAACAAAGGCACACTTGTGGTTGAGACCTTGCCCAAGGGGTCTGAGCACAGTGAGGGTCTCAGTGGGATTTGAACTCACAACCTCCCGATCATGAGCCCAATACTTTAACCACTACACCACCGGCTCCACACTAGCTTTAATGGTATGCAACTCCTTCAGGCCCCTGAATATAACCAGCATCTGACCATCAAATTGTTGTCTTTACTTCTGTTTTTCCAAATTGAAAACAGGTACAGAAGAATTTCCCAAAACCTCAAACTCCCCACATAAACACGGATAATAGACAACTGAGACCCTGAGATTCAAGGCAAGTTATGGTGCTAAGCTCCATTCTCTATTGCAGGGAGATGAAGGAAACAATAGTGAGCTGGAAGCTGTGGACGGACAGTAGACCGACACAATCCTTGAGGCAGCCCTGGAAATAATACCATCAAAAGGCAAGAAAGCTGGACAAGTCATGGACGAGACCAGCCTATGACAAACTCACATTTCCACTTTAATCAGAGAAGGACCTATCAAAAGAAAGATTCACTATTATGAGAGGAGAAACATGCATCCAGAGTTAAAGAATAAATACTTCAAAACTAAGGCAGAACAACTGAATTTTGCAAGTTAGCAAAGGGATACCCGCCAGATGTTATTCTTACAATAGACAACTCATCTCCCGAACTTGGAGAAGTAGAGAACAGTGTGGAAAAACTGAAGAATGACAAATGCCAAGGAAGATAAGATCTATGTAGAACATCTGAGGTGCTCACACTCAACAGGTCTACTCAACTACATCGTAGTACTCATCGGTTTGATCTGGTCCTGCACTCAAGTGCCAGCAAAGTGGTTAACAGTTGGTATTACTTGAGGGCAAAAGAAGGGCTTAAAGTTATTGGTGGAGAATTACAGCTATCTAAGTAGGGGCAGTGGTGGTCTAGTGGTATAGGGCGCTGGATCGCTGATCCAAAGGTTGCGGGTTCGAGTCACACTCTCCACAAGGTTGCCACTGCCCCCCCCCCCTAGTGCAGCTAACTGGATTATCAAAGGCGGGCCATGTCTGTCACTGTCTATAGCGAGAGGCATGTAAAAGAACCATTGCTGACTTTCGTAAAGAGTAGCTGCAAAGTCATCAATGTGTTTCTGTCCCTTGCAAAAAAGGGTTGTGACAGGAAGGGCATCCGACGTAAAAATCTCTGCCAAATCAAACGTGCGAATCAGATGATTCGCTGTGGTGAAAAAGCCGAAAGGAAGACAGACAGACAATTACAGCGATCTAAGTCTTCTTTTTTTCCTTTCGGCTTTTCCCTTCAGGGGTCGCCACAGCGAATCATCTGCCTCCATCTCACCCTATCCTTTGCATCTTCTTCTCTTACACCAACGACCTTCATGTCCTCCTTCACCACATCCATGAATCGTCTCTTTGGTCTTCCTCTAGGCCTTCTGCCTGGTAGTTCCATGATAATCCTGAATAATCCTCAGCATCCTAATTACAGTGATCTAAGTATAGTATAAAAATACGATATAGTAGAAAAAACATCTAAATTTCAATCTGGGATCATTTTTGAGAGAATCAGGGAAGCGTACAAACAAATCCTCTAATGGTCGCAGTTTGGGTTCTAAACAAGTCTATCGAGTACTGATGTTATATACATGGTAGGCCTCCGTCAGTCCCGAAGGACTATGGCTGCGCTCTGGCTGGTATCCCGGCTGGTGATACTCCCCAGTGCGCAGAGCCCGGGTAGGGAGTAATGAGGGACAGGCTGTTACCCAAGCAGCAAGTCCCCCGTCTCGGCGCCACCAGAAGGATCCAATGGAAAGGCAAGTGCCGATACGACTGGGTTCCGGTGCCGTTGCAGGAGAAAATCTACGGTCAATTTAGAATGGCCAATTAACCTACAGTGCACGTCTTTGGATTGCGGGAGGAAACCGGAGCACCCGGAGGAAACCCGCACAAGTACGGGGAGAACATGCAAACTCCACACAGAAACACCCAGGCCTGGAATCGAACCCAGGCCTTCTTGCTGTGAGGCGGACGTGCTAACCACTATGCCACCGTGCCGCCGTGTTATATACATACCGCGTCAACTACTCAAGAATGCAAGAAGATCAAAAGAGTCGGTGTATGTAGGACCTTAAAGCTGCCTATGATACCAAGATATGCTTTGTTCAAATGTCCAAAGAGTTGGCTGAAGCCCCCCCACATCCCCCCCACACCCATTTAGTCTCCATACTAGGTGCACTCTACACTGGGATGAAGGCTTACATGAAAGGAAGTGAAGATCTTTTTGACACAGTAGTCAGGATGAGGTTGAACTATTACCGACTGCAATGTTAAATCCATCATCACTCACTCACCTTTTGACACATTTGTAGTATGTTGTCAGGGAGGAATTGAATCCTCTGTCCTCTTTAACATCTACATGGACCTTGCAGTGCGAATAACACATTATGAAGTATTGACTGCATTACCAGATGCGTGCATGAAAGTTGAGTACTGTATACCTAACAAAGTATTGCCACTGGAATAACATTTGGAGTCGCTGGCATGCAGGACTATCCAGATTAACCGGCTGTTATATACTGATCATGAAGCAGTGGGTCAACCTCTGTTGGAGAACTGAAGATACTCCTCGAAATCCAGGACAGAACTTTTGCATGTTTTGGTCTGAAGATTAATTTATTAATTTTCTGAACCACTTAGTACTAATTAGGGTCACAGGGAGGCTGGTGTCCATTTCAGCTGACTCTGGACGAGGACAGAGTATGCCCTGGACAGCTCACCAGGTCATAGCACGGTAGAAACATGCTGACGGCTATGCAGCTGCTCTTGTCAAAGGTCAGCAATGGTTATTTTACATGAATCTCTCACCATAGACAGTGAGAGACACGGCCGGCCTTTGATAACCCGGTTAGCTGTACTGGGGGCAGACTGACAACACATTGAGAGTGAGGCTTGAACCCCCAACCTTCGGATCAGTGACCAAGCACCTTTACCACCAGGCCAGCACTGCTCTGGTTTGAAGATGTTATAATGAATACAGTGATCCCTCGCTACTG